>CM052883.1:64675666-64725675 GCA_028534135.1 Potos flavus | reverse complement strand
CATGTTTTTGATCACATAAACATCGTACTGTATATATCATCCTTCACACAAATTCATGTTTTTGAGATGTTTCCATGTTGATTCATGTTATCTTATTCATCTGTTTTCTCTGCTGCATGGAACTCCACTGTGTGACTATACCATGATTTAGATATCGGGTATTTAATTAAAAGATTGTTTTCATTTTTCGCTGTTAAGAATGAACTAAACATTCTTAAACATGCCAACTTGTATACGTGTACAAAAATTTCTCCCTAAGGTATATGTTTAGAAGTGAAATGACTGAGTCAAGTGAGGATATATCTTCAACTTTCTTATATAATCACATTGCTCTCCAAAGTGTTATATTAATTTGATCTACCAGCTATGGTGACTGTACACTTTACTCCACATCCTGACCAACAGAGACGTATCAGACTGGAATTTTTGTCGGTCTGTTGGTATGAATTGTTATCTCATGGTAGTTTTTATTTGCGTTCATTGATTATTTATGGGCTGAGTATATTTTTTATATTTATCAGTCATTTGTGTTTCCTCTTCTGAGTATTATTTCTTCAGGTTCTTTGTTCTGTTTTCTATTGTGCTGTCTTATTCTTATTGATTAGATAGAATTTTTATGTATTCTGGATACTAACCATTCATAATTGTTATGTATTACAATAATTTTCTTCCAGTTTCTGACCTGATTTCTTTTGATGAATCAAATTTCTAGTTTTGATGGGAGTCGACTTATCATTTTTCTTTATTGCTTGTACCTTGTTGTGTCTTGGTAAAAAACAAAACTAAACCCAACACCATCCTCCCCCAAAAGTCCATCCTTTTGTCACTTGCGTGTAATGAAATCGATGTCATTTATGAAGTTTCTACGCATGTGTATCTGTGTACTTAATATATATTTAAGACATGGATTTGTTCTGAGACCTCCAGTTCCAACCCAACACTCTAGAGTTTATTCTAGCCTGTCCTCAACAGTGAGAAACATGGCTTTCATTGTCTACATATTCTTATTTTTTTTATCTTTCTTAGAATAAACACAAAGTAGTTTCAATTGTTCACCCACTTGCATATAGTGCTGCTTTTAGCCTTATGACATGTAGTCAAGATAATGTGTTCCAAAGTTACTGTATTTTCTTCTTCTCCCTTTGCTTCAGTGTGGGTATGTTATTCATTCATAAAACAAAAACAAAAATGTATTCCATTTTGAGTTGCCCACATATCCCAGTTGATTTTCATTATTTCTTTGTTTTAATGACATGACTTGAACCATGAGAACACATGAGAAAGTATACTTAAAGAGGTGTCACTCTCCACATGTAAGTGAAACCATATGGTAATTGACTCTCTGCTTGACTTATTTCACTTACATGTGGAGCATAAGGAAAAACATGGAGGACATTAGGAGAAAGAAAGGAAAAGT
The DNA here is from genome assembly GCA_028534135.1 of Potos flavus. Classification (NCBI taxonomy): domain Eukaryota; kingdom Metazoa; phylum Chordata; class Mammalia; order Carnivora; family Procyonidae; genus Potos; species Potos flavus. The sequence continues at coordinate 64,724,258 of CM052883.1, read as the reverse complement.
GAATTGGGGGAAATCAGAAGGGGAGACAAAGCATGGGAGACTGTGGACTCTGAGAAACAAACTGAAGACTTTGGAGGGGAGGGGGGTGGGGGGTTAGGTGAGCCTGGTGGTGGGTATTAAGGAGGGTACGTATTGCATGGAGCACTGAGTGTGGTGCATAAACAATGAATCTTGGAACACTGAAAAAATAAAATGAAAAGTGAAAAAGTGGAAAAAAAAAGAGGTATCACTCTTTTCGTCCCTTCTATCCTACTCCCTTTCCTCATTGTTTCTACTTCATTCCCATCAATACCCTAGAGGGGTGAGATTAGTGTTTTGCTCATTATCCTTGTTACAAAGGAACAGATATATGTTTATTTCCTTTTGTACTTTCTTACTTGGAGGATAGCATACTACCAGTATTGATATTCTTTTGCTCCTTGTTTTTGTTTTTGTTTTGCCACTTAGCAATGTATTTTAGAACTCATTTCAAATAAGCGTATATAAACCTTCATTCCATTAAAAAAAAAAAAAACTGCATAGAACTCCATTGCATGAATGTATCATAACTTAGGAAACCACTCTCCCATAAATGGGCATTTAGGTTGTTCTTTAATATTTTTCAACTACAAACAATGCTGTAATGAACAAGGTTGTGTGTTCTTAAAAATGTATCTTCAAAGTAAAATCCCAGATGTGCAATTTCTAGGTCGAAAAGTAAGAACATATATAGTTTTGTTAGATTTTACCAAACCCTTCTACAAGAGATTTGCACCAGTTTGCATTCCTACCAGCAACACAGGAGAGTATTTCCCAAAGTTTTGCCAGTCAAATATTTGCCAGACTGACAAATAATTGCCAGTCATATTTTTGCATTTTAGCAATCCAGTGGGTAAAATATAGTATCTCAAGGTTGTTTTAGTTTGCATTCCTCTAATTATAAGAAATTTTGAAAAAAAGAAATTTTGAACAATTTTCATATGTCTAAGGGCTATTTTTATATTTTTTGTAAATTGTTGACTTCCCATTTTTCTGTTGGGCTTTTGATCCTTGATTCTGCATTTTCAAAGAGTTCTTTACATACTAGGGATATTACCTTTTATCTTTGACACATGCACAAATATTTTCCCCTGGTTTGATAGTTGTTTTTTGGCTATGGTCTATGGTAGTTTTTACCATTCAAACTTACAAAAAATTTATACAAATTTTTATTGCCTCTGTATTTTTAGTCATAGTTACAGAGGCTTTCCCACAGTACTGTTTTAGAGAAATCTACTCTTTTTTTTTTTTTTCCCCCAGAACTTGTGTGGTTGGTTTTTCTTTTAAATTTAGACCCCTGGTTCATTTGAAGTTTATTCTTGGGTATGACATGAGGTATAGATCTAATTGTATCTTATTCCAAATGGCTACCCAGCCTCCTTTATTAAAAGTCCATCTTGGTCCCAATGATTTGAGATGCCATCTTTATTGTATACTAAATTTCCATCCATCCCCACTTCTATTTCTGGGCCTCCTGTTCTCTCCTACTGCTCTATGATTTATGGTCTATTCATATGCCCATGCCATACTATTTAATTATACAAGCTTTGTAGTATGTTTCAATGTCTGATAGGTCTAGTTCCCCGGCATAGATATTCTTTTTTAGTATTTTCCTGGATATTCTTGCATGTTTGTTTTGCCACATAACCTTTATTTATTTTTTTTTTTTAAGATTTTATTTATTTATTTGACAGAGAGAGAGAAATCACAAGTAGGCAGAGAGGCAGGCAGAGAGAGAGGGGGAAGCAGGCTCCCCGCTGAGCAGAGAGCCCGATGCGGGGCTCGATCCCAGGACCCTGAGATCATGACCTGAGCCGAAGGCAGAGGCTCCAACCCACTGAGCCACCCAGGCGCCCTGCCACATAACCTTTAGTACCAATGTGTCCAAGTCCATAAAACAAAGGCTTGTTGGTATCTTTAATGGGATTGCATCAATTAACTGAGAACCGACATATTTATAATGCTGAAGCACCCTTCAATCATGTGAGATGCTTTCCATTTGCCTATTTTTATGTCTTTCCAGAGTAATTTTAAGTTTTCTTCCCATAAGTTTTACATATTTTTGATAACTTTATTCCTATGTATTCAATCTTCTTTGTTGCTAATGCAAATTGGGGTTTCTCTTCCCTGTTTTCTCTAGATACCATTTGTTTATATGAACGTTATATTGTCTATTAATTTTATATTTTGCTACCTTACTGAATGCCTTTACTGTTTCAGTCAGTTTTTTCACTGACCATTGATTTTCTAGAGCTTTCCAGGTATACTGTTGCATGGTGCAAAGATAGAGACAGTTTTACTTCTTTACTGAATCTTTGCCTCTGATTAATTTCTCTTCTTTAATTGCATTGACTGATATCACTAGTACAGTGTTGAATAGTAGTGGAAGTAATGCATATTCTTGCCTTTTTCCTGACTGATATGGAAATTCTTCTAGTGTTTTCACATATAAGTAAAATAATGGCTTCAGAACTATTATTTTTTAAAATCATGTTAAGCTGTCTTATCATGTTAAGAAAGTGTCCTTCAATTCTTATTTTCTTCAGTGCTATTACCTGAAATGAGTATTAGATTTTCGTCAAAGGTGCTTTTTTTTTTTTTTTTAAGATTTTATTGAGGAAGAGAGAGCAGGGGGAGGGACAGAGGCAGAGGGAGGGAGAGAATCTCAAGCAGATTCCATGCTGAGTGTGGAACCCAACACAGGGCTCCATCTCACGACCCTGAGGTCATGACCTGAGCCGAAATCAAGAATTGGATGCTTAACCAACTGAGCCTCCCAGATGCCCCTGTCATACTTTTGCCCTTAGATCTATCAATAAAGATTTACTAATAATGAAAAAACTTCACATTATTAGAATAAATCCCAGTTAGTCATGGTATATTATTTTCTTTATGTGGTATTGAGTCTTGTTTGCTAATATTTTAGTGAATCCTTTTGTATCAATATTCACAAGTGATAACAGTCTGCAGTTTTCTTTTTCTTCTACTTTTTTGGTAGAGTCTTCAACAGGTTTAGATATCAAAACTAGGTTATACTCAATTTATAAAAAGAAGGAGGAAGTTTTCCTTTATTTTTGTATTAGTATTTTGTACTAGTTTTCTATCTGCTGCTGTAACAAATCATCACAAACTTCATGGATTAAAACAATACAAACTTAGCTAACAGTCCAGAGGTCACAAGTCCAAAGTGGGTCTCACTGACCTAAAACTGAGATATTGGCAGGCTGCATTCATTTTTGGAGGCTCTCAGGGAATATCCATTTTGTTGCCTTTGCCTGCTTCTGGAGACCACCATGTTCCTTGGTTCATGGTTTCCTTCCATTTTCAAAGCCAACAGGGATCTAGTTTTTCTCTCGTTACATCTCTCTGATGCTGACTGTCCTGCCTCCCTCTTCCACATTTAAGGACTCTTGTAATTACATTGGCCCTTCTGGATAATTCAGGATAATCTCCCTACTTTAAGGTTAGCTGATTAGCGATCTTAATTCTACCTGCAACCTTAATTCTTCTTTGCCATGTATATGACATAGTCATAGGTCTTAGAGATTTAAATACAGACATCTTTTGGGGGAAGAGAGGCAATATAAATCTTCAATGTTCTAGAGCAATATATAGAACACTAGAACTATCTGATTGTTGAAGGTTTGGTAGAAGACCAGGAGCCTGATGTGGAAATTTGGTTCATTTAAATCTTTTCTCTCTCTGAGAGATTCAATTTTGGTGACCTAAATTTCTTTAGAAAATTATAGATTTAGACTGACGTCTGGGTGGCTCAGTCAGTTAAGCATCTGCCTTCAGCTCAGGTCATGATCCCAGGGTCCTGGGATCAAGTTCCGCATCAGTCTCCTTGCTCAGCAAGGAGCCTGCTTCTCCCTCTGCCTGCCACTCCCCCTGGTTGTGCTCTCTCTCTCTCTCTCTAATAAAATCTTAAAAAAAGAGAAAATATAGATTTAATGTAGATTGCAAATGTATTTGTATAGAGGTCTGCAACAAAGCCTCTTATGACTTTTAATTCTTGTTTCCATTCACTTTTTGTTATTTCTTATTTGTGCTTTCCCTCTATTTTTATTGTTCAGGTTAGCTAGTGGTTTGCTATTTTGTTCAGTTTTTCCAATTAAGTGTACTGGTTTTCTATTTTCTATTTCATTAATTTCTGCTTTTGTCTTTTTTTTTTTTTTTGCTTTTGTCTTTATTATTTCCTTCTTAGTTCGTTCTTTTGGTCTACTTTATTGTTGTTTGCTAGTTTTTTTTCAGCCAAGTATTTACATCCTTTTATTTACACCCTTTTATTTTTTACTTGTGAAAGCATTTCCTGCTATGAGTTTTTCTCCATAAACTGCTTTAAATGTATCCCACGTGTTAGCATTTTTGTTTTTTGTGGTTAAAAAAAAACTCTTTGATTTCACTTTGTGTTTTTACTGTTATATAAGAGTTGTCACGTAGGAGGCTTTTTAAATTTTTTAGATGGATGACCTTTTTGTTTTTAATTTTGGTTAATGATTTCTATTTTTATTTCATTGGTTAAGAATTTCTAGTTTTAGTGCATTGTGATCAGAGTTTTTTTTTTTTGTTTGTTTTTGTTTTTGTTTTTTAAAAGATTTATTTATTTATTTGACAGAGAGAGAGAGAGATCACAAGTAGGAAGAGGCAGGCAGAGAAAGAGCAGGAAGCAGGCTCCCTGCTGAGCAGAGAGCCCGATGTGGGGCTCGATCCCAGGACCCTGAGATCATGACCTGAGCGGAAGGCAGAGGCTTTAACCCACTGAGCCACCAGGCGCCCCCAGAGTTTTGTTTATAATATTTTTGACTCATGGGACCTACTGACATTTTCTTAGTGATCCGTTATTATGAATGGTTCAAAAGCCCTTGATAAAAAGGTATGTTTACTTACATTATCAAAATATAAAGTGCAATATATATCTATAAGACCTACCTAACTGGTTTTGTTTTGTTTTGTTTTGTTTGTCCACTTAATCTGTCTTGAAGTAAGAGTGGTAAATCTCCTACATAAATCTTGTTGCTGTGTTCTTTGGAGCATAGATACTCAGAAGTATTATATCTTCATTGTATACTTGGCTTTCAGCAATAAAAGGTACCCTTCTTCATTATGTTTAACACTTTCAGGCTTGAATTCTTATTTGTTGAACATCAGGATCGCTACAACTGCTTTCTTATTGTGTCCATTTTCCTGGAATACCTTTATCCATCCACTTACATTTTGCTCTTCTGAATCATTTTGTTTTATACATTTGGAGGATATAGCATATAATTGGGTCTTACACTGTAAGCAAAATTGAGGATCTTTTTGCTTTTAATTCGTAAAATTAGTCCATCACACTTATCAGTAATAGCTGATATGTTAGATCTCATTTCTATCATAATGTTTTATAATTGCATGTTATTGTATTATATTTTCTGTTTCTTTTTCTAAAGATGTGTGTTCTTTGCTCTTTAACTTCTGGCCTCCACAATTAGTTTAATTGCCATATATAACCATACAAAGTTATTATAATATTATTGACATAATATCACATATTTTGTACATTGCATCCCCATGAGTTATTTATTTTATAAATGGAATTTTGTACTTCTTAATCCACTTCACCTATTTTGCCCACACCCAACCCCTCCACCCTCTGGTAACCACCAATTTGTTTCCTATATCTCTGAGTCTGTTTCTGTTTTGTTTTGTTTTGTTTTATAGATTCCACATATAAGTGGAATCATACAATATTTGTCTTTTCCGTCTGACTTATTTCATTTAGCATAAGGTCCATTCATGGTGTTGCTTCTTTAATTTTTTAAAGATATGTATTTATTTGAGAGAGAGAATGCATGCAACCATGTGAGCGGGCAGTGGGCAAGGTGGGAGAGGGAGAGAGAATCTCAAGCAGACTCCATGCTGAGCGTGGAGCCCAACTCGGGGCCCCATCCCATGACCCCAAGATCATTATCTGAGCTGAAACCAAGAGTTTGATGCTTAACTGACTGAGCCACCCAGGTGCCCCTATGGTTCTTTAATTTTAAAGAATAGAATTTAGGTGCATTTTATTTTTGTTCTCATTGTTACCTTTGTACTTACACCTTTTTGAATGTTCATAGTCCCTCATTTTCTTAGGTAACCTTTGACCATCTGGTTTGCCATTTAAAACTAGATCCTTGACTCCCACCTGTTATCTACATGACAACTAATGAGGTTATTTTACTTTCTTTATTCTCTCCTCCACCCCTTACCAGTTTTTAGTTGTATTATTTCTATTTGTTATGATGTATAGCATTTGTACATCAGTCTTCCACCCTAGTTCTCACATTTGTTTTTGGCCTAGATTGACAATCCTCTTTATAAATGTTCACATCCATTCTTCTGCTGCAAGTTTTCCAGTTACCTCTTAGTCCAATGAAGCTGGGCTCTAGGCTCTAGGCTATTCCTAAAGAAAGATTCATGTCCTATGTGTTTCCAACTTTTCCTATAGCCTTGATACTTGGACAGCTTGACTTTGTAGAAAATCTTTGTTTCACATTTTTAAAAATTAAGTTGTTTTGTGTTTATTTATTCCTTGTTTATTTATTTATTTATTTATTTATTTATAAGTTTTGAGACAGAGGGAGAGTGTGCACGGGCACGGCACACAGTAGCAGGTGAAGAGGGGGCACAGAGGAAAATAGAGAGAGCTTAAGCAGGTCCAAGCCCAGTGCGGAGCCCCACACAGGGCTGGATCTCATAACCCTTAAATCATGACCTGAACCAAAATCAAGAGTTGAGCACTAAACGAATGTATGTTTGGTTACATTCAGGCATCCTTGTTAAATAATTTTATTTTCTTGGGCACCTTGTAATTTAATCTCCATTTCTGAGATAATTATCTTTTCTTCCATTTTGAAAGTCACCCTCTTTTTATTATTTCCTGTTCTTTGTCCATTTCTGTTCTTAGTGTGTGTATTTCTCATGCGAAATCTTTTCTTTCATATTTCCAAATGCTATTTTTCATAAGTTGAATTCAGTTTTGAGTGTTCTTTTATAGTTTTCTTCTGCTTCATGGTTGTTTTCTTGGAGGCAATTTTAATCAGTGGAAGTAGTTTGATCTTACTACAATTATTTGTAAGAAGTCTGTATTTGCTTATTCATTGCTTTCTGCTCATTTTTGTAGTATTGGGCTCTTCTTGTAATAATGCCCTCTTCCATTGGTGTAGTAAAATATGGATTCTTTTTTTTAAAGATTTTATTTATATATTTGACAGAGACACAGCGAGAGAGGGAACACAAGCAGAGGGAGTGGGAGAGGGAGAAGCAGGCTTCCCGCCCAACAGGGAGCCTGATGCGGGGCTCGATCCCAGGACCCCAGGATCATGACCTGAGCCGAAGGCAGCCGCTGAATGACTGAGCCACCCAGGCACCCCAAAATACGGATTTTTGAATGGTTTGGAGGGAATGAGTGGAGCCAGGGATTTGTATCCTCTGATTTTTGAATGTTCTTTATCTCTCAGGGCCCTAAACTTCCCCCTAAATTTCTTTTCCCTTCACCACCTAATTGCCATAGGGTATTTCTCCTTTTGTTTGTGCCTTTCTGCTTTCCCAGCAGCTCTTCATTGCAAAGAGCTGCCACTTGAGATCGCACATACCTACAAGTTTCTATTTGTTAGACCACACTTGGATCTAGGCATTCTATATTCTTAAGTTATGTCGAGAATGTGGTTTTTATGCATTCTATTTTTTCCTTCTTACTACGCCTTGTCAATTTTGAAGAAATGTTTGGAGCTATGGACATAGGTAGATTCTATTGTCTTTATTCTTTCTCTTTTTCATATCTCTCCCGTATCAGTAGAATGTGCCTCCTCCTTTTTCCCAAAAACATTATTTGAACCTTTTACCCTTTTTCTCTTTGACTTGAGTCACTTTTCAGCCTTCATTTATTTATTCATTAACCCAATAAATATTTATTTAGTAGTACTCCTAGTAGGCGTACTACTAGGAGGTAGGTATTCACTATTCAAAGTGGTGAATGCAACAGTGACAGAATGTCAAAATCCCAGTGCATTCTGGTAGAAGTAGATAAACAACAAACAAATAAACATGTTGTGGTAGGTGCCACAGAGAAGAAAAAAATCATGGGAAAAAAAGGTGTAGGGAGTACTGGGGTAGATGAGAGTGTGTTATAAATGCACATAGGTAGTTAAGAAAAGGCTTACCGACAAGGTGACAGTGGTTAGGGAACAAGGTATGGGCATCTGGGGAAAGGGTTTTCCAGCCATAAGGATCAATGGGAGCAAGATGCCCAGCATGGGAAAAGACTTGACATGTTGCTGGTACAGTAAGAAAGCCAGCATGGCTGGAGTGTGCTAACTGATGGGGAGAGGGCTAGATAATGAGATCAGAGGGGCAAGAGAAGGCCAATTTATGAAAGGCCATTGAAAAGATTTTGGCTTTCATTCTGAGTGAGAAGAGAAGACATTGGAGGATAGAGGATACTCTGACTTTCACTTCTAATATATTTTTTAGTTGAATTTGTTAAGAATAGACTGGACATAGGGGCAACAGTAGGTACAGGAACACTAATTGGGAGACTACTGCCATGATCCAAGCGAGATAGGATGGTGGCTTGGACCAGGATACTTACGGCAGAGGAGTAGGAGATGGTCAAATTGTTCATCTATCTTTAAGGCCATTGGGCCTGAGGATTACAGTTCTTCAAAGGTTTTAAATACCCTCCAGATGTTAGAGCAACAGCTGTGTTGTTGCATATGAGCAGGGTCTCTGTATCCTGAAGTTCCTCAACTTAACTAGAGTAAATCCACTCAACCTTTAATGCATTTATTCAACATTTAGTGGTACTTGCTGTGTCTCTGGCACGGTGCTTAGTGCTAAGGATACAGTTGGATCTTTACAGGCAGATGGGGTCACTGCTGTCATGAAGCTGGGGACCTACTAGGAAGACAGACATTTAACAGATGGGATAACTATTTAACTGCCCTGATGAGAAATGCTACAGAGGAAGAATAGAGGCTTCTCTGAGGACCTTAACCTGGTTAAAGGGTGGGAGAACAGTTTTAACAAAAGGTAAGAAACCACATGCTGAAATCAGTGACACATTTCTCCCTTTCTGCAGTGGTCCCAGTCTGTTCTTGGGGAGATTGTTACTTCGCCACAGTAGAATAAGGAGGATTAGGGCACTGGAATGGGTACTAGATCGGTCACAGCACTCCAATGTCCATTTTCTTTCATGCTTTTTTTATAATGGCAGCTGCATTGTCAGTTCAGCTCTGTGTCCTGTGGGATCAGCCTTCTCATCTAATAAGGGTCAGATAAACAGATGCAGGTTGGGGTTTTGCCAACTACTTCCCATCTCTGTACGTGATTCTACCCGTCAGTGATCTAATCACGTCCAACCTGTTTATCCAGCTAGTAAAGATCATTTTGAATTTCACTGCTCTTCGAAGACTTGTCACTTCTTCTGAATATAATGCAGAAACTTAAGGAGGAAGCCTCTCTTGTAGACATCCTGCTCACTGACTTAACAGAAAAAAAAATAATAAAGTTACTGCCAAAGACTAACAGACTAGGAAAAAAGATTGTCCTACATAAGTAGCAACCTTCTTACTTGGATATTACAGAGAAATGCCATTTTTATGGCTCTCTTTTTACAAGTCTCTAAGAAGAGAACAGTACATGTGTCATTTGTTTCTTTTTTATTATTATCCCTTTAATATTCTAAATCCTGGGCATTACATCAAAGGTGTTTGAGAGCATCTTTTGTCTATATGCGGATGATCGTAACCCGCTATCATTTCTAGTTCAAGATTTCTGTTTTGTATTTTCCCTTTTCGGCCCAGTCCCACCGCATTAAATCTCTAGATGGATTGCGTTTGGTAGAAGCTACACATATTTTCCCAGCGATCCCCTTTGCTATAATCCAGTGCGAGAACTGCAGCTCATATTTTAGATGCATGGGAAAAGGAGGGGCATAGACAGTGGAACCAAAATAAACAGATGGTTGCCTTGACAATCTGTAAGAGGCTCTTTCATGAGCGTTTTTCATGGTTTTCTTTTGAAATAAACAGTGAGACAGTGATACAATTTCTACCTCGTTGACCTCCTGCAAGCGGCCCCATAGCTTACAAACTGCACAAAATATGAAAATGCCTCTGCCAGGAAGCCACCTTTATCTGGTTTGACTCCCACGAGGTCCCATCCTGCATCACCCAAGAAATGTCTCTGGGACCTGTTGTCCAGGCAGATTGCTGGCGTTGTGGTTGTGAACGCAATCAAGGCACAAGGGGGCCATGATATTTAGGGGAAGACAGATAGGAACAATTACTATCACGTGAAGCAGAATGTCATTAGCAAGAGCAAGGATACAGAATGACATGATGTCACAGAGGGGAGAAAATTCCCTCTGAATGGGAGGATCAGGCAGAAGAGGGAAGGTGGCCAGACCAGGACAGGGGAGTCAAGTCTGAGCAGGAGACTTGAACTTGACAGGGGTGATCGTGGGTAGGAGATGGGTAAGGAAGTCCAACTTGAAGGAAGACAAACAGAAATTATAAAATTTTAACACTGACTTATACACATGGCTTCTGGTATGTCAGTTGAAAGTGATTTGCGCATGGGTTTGTAAATGTATGTTTAAAAAAAAAACAAACTACAGTAGCGGCGCTTGTTCCAAGTTCTGAAAATATTTATTTCATAAATGTGCTTGAATTTCCTTTTATATTTTCATATGCTCAGATCCCTTATCTAGATTAAAACATAACACAAACTGGCAATTGCGTAGGGCTTACAGACCAAAAAATTGCCTTGCACTCGACAAGTGCAATGCAATGAGTAAAACACAGTGGCTGAGGATGTAGGCTTTGGAGTCAGATGTCGGTTGAAGACTGCACTCTATCGTTTCCTAGCTTTGTGTTCACCTGACAGGTTAGGATGTGCAATCTTTGAGCCTCCGTTTTCTTGTCTGCAAAATGCAGAGGATAATAGGGCTTATCTCACATTGCTTTGTGAGGGTTCCAGGAGGAGTTTACGCAAGCCCTAAGCACAGTGCCTGGCATCTGTTAATGATCAGTGAAGATTCATTATTGGCCAAAAAAAAAAAAAAAGAGAAAGAGAGAGAAAATTTAAAAGTCAAACTTCAAAAGCTCTAAAAATGAATGAAAAACATACATTTTTCCAGTTTTTATAGGGTTTTGTTATAGTACGTAGTGACAATATTTTTCAAAAGTTTTCAAATTTATTTTTAATTTTAAGGGTAGCGTATGATTGTAATAAAAATTGAGACAATATGGTTAAATAAAATCTTGAGTTAAAAATAAAAAATAAAAATAAATAACATTTAAAAATTTAAAAAAATTAGTTATTGCTCTAAAACATAGAACGTTTATAAGGTTTTCTCTGAAGATATATACCAACAGACTTTCTAACTTTTCTAAATGTTCATTCCTGTTCCAGTGTAAGAAAGTATGCAAAGAGGGGCACCTGGGTGGCTCAGTGGGTTAAAGCCTCTGCCTTCAGCTCAGGTCATGATCTCAGGGTCCTGGGATCAAGCCCCACATTGGGCTCTCTGCTCAGTGGGGAACCTGCTTCCCCCTCTCTCTCTGCCTGCCTCTCTGCCTACTTGTGATCTCTCTCCTCTCTGTCAAATAAATAAATAAAATCTTAAAAAAAAAAAAAAGAAAATATGCAAAGAATTAAAGCCATCTCAAACTTTTTAAAATATTGAGAACCAAAATGTCCCAGATTTCATCAGCCTCTGAAGTCACAACTTCCTTTTATGCCAAATTACAGTAGTCTAAACCCCCACTCTGTATGCCTTCAAGAAGTTCAGTCTTTTTTTTTTTCAGATATTCAAACACTTTGGAGACTGTTTAGGAAATTGTATGGTGGAGGGTACCTCCCTCCCTAGCCCTGGGCTTGCCACCATGTGACACGTCCAATTTATCTCCCTCAAAGGAAGTTTCACTGAGCATTTTTCCACTTCTAAAGGCCCAAGGGAAGGAGCTATCATTTCCTGGCCCGAGCCCAGGGCCCCATTCTGATTTCTTCAGTGACCTCTTCTAAGGACGTTTTGTCTGTCAAGGGATCACTTCCTGCAAGGAAAATCTTACTCCTACCAGGTGGCCCTCAAAAGACAAAAAACGGGCCCTGGATTTTGATATCTAATTCTTATCCCCAACTAGAAGGAACCAGGGCTCATGGAGGGGATGGCTGGTCCCAGATCTGAAACAGGAAATATCTAAGATGAGCCTAGGATACAGAAGGCAAGGAAGGTAGAGTTATGTCAAAAGAGCACAGGGGCCAACAAGAAGGTGCTCTCATTGACCAGGGATAAAATAAACAGAGCATCTAAAATGGATGATAAATGCAATTGATTAAGACACAGTGTGTGTATTAACATAAAAACATGTTTATAATATTTTGAAAAAGTGAGAGAAAGCAAACAACCTCATTGGGTACCATCGGAACACCAAGTCTTCCTTCAAAAAATTGGCACTTGAAAGGATTAAGCATTGATCCCATCTTTCCTGTAATAAACTGTATTGCAGGGAACTGAAGTCACCCTAGTCGATGATGAAAAATTTTTTCTTTATGTAAAAATTCCAGCTAGCAAATGCAGAAGGGTGATGGGATCAGAACATCCTATTCTAAGTCCCAGTGAAATAATCGATTCAGGAATAATCACTAACAGATGAAACCATCAGAGGAGAGGTTGGTGGGGAATTTTACAAGGAGGAGGTGAGGTCGTCGCATCTGATCCCATAGCTTCACTAAAAATGGGCCAGCCAGACATCATGTGCTTCCTGATGGGATATAATATAGTATGCACACAACATCACAGCTGAGATATTGTTGCCCAAGTAAATGACCCGAATCTCATGCAGCCGCGAGAACATTTCATTTCAGGGATGTAGGAACAAGGGAAATGGCATGACAAAGGAAGCAAAGAGGCAAAACCAGAATGTGGGACATTCTACAAGTCAGCCAACCAGTTTCAGAGCAAGTCAATGGGGGGCGGGGGTTGAGGGTAGAAAGGGAGGACGGAGGTGTCCATTGAGTTTGACAAATGAGGTCTAAGAGACAACACCAAATGTAGTATGTGGACCTAGTTTGAGTCCTGACTCAAGAAAACCAGTTGTAAAATAATTTGAGAAACCAGGAAAATTTTGTTACAAAGTAGTCATTAGATGCCAAGGATGTATTGTTTGGTGTTTTAACGGCATTGTGATTATATAAAAATGTTCATAATTTTTAGCAATGCATAATAAAGTGTGCTGGGTTTTGCTTCAGAATACTTTAAGAAAATCAAAGGGACACATGAAAATAAAATGTCAAAATCTCCGTAATTGCTGAATCTGGGGAATGGAGGCATGAAAAGAAAAAAAAAAAAAAAAAAGGAAAAGGGAATAGAGGAAATGTGCCAAAATCTTAACCACTGTTGAAACTAGAAATGGGTGTATGAAGGTCCTTTGTATTTATCCCTCCATTTTTGAGTAGGTTTCAAGCTTTTTAGCGTATAAGGAAAGAGACATGGCACAACTCTAGGACATTAGTGCGTCTCTCAAAATCTGGGTTATTTGCACTGAGATCTTACCATGAGTGCGATCTCAGCAATACCATATAGGATGGGCTGGGCCACCCCCAGCCCCACAGCCTTACTGCCTTCTACTCAAGAAGGGAAGCTGGAGGGCACTTGATGTCATGAGCACGGAGTGTTCTATGCAACTGATGATCACTAAATTCTACCTCTGAAACTAATAAAAGAGAAAATTCAGGCAACTTTACAGAAATAACTTAAAAAACCCTAGGATACCAACGGGCAAAGACTATAGATACATAATTCACAAAAGAGAAAATGCATATTGCTAAGGAACAAGTTACTTGTGCAAAGAAATGCAAATTAAAAAGTATGGTGGTTTTAAATATCTCCTATTAGTAAATGTTAAAAATAATAAGCTGTTGAATAAAAAAAGAAGGGGGAACCTGAATCCTGGCTTTCTTGTGCAGCCTTCTGAATCCCCATCCTAATCTCCCATGGGCCACTGGGTGAGCAAGCACTCCCATGCATCATCCAAGAACAAGAAGTAATTTTTCTAGTACGGTGCAATCTACATTCTAATTGAGAAAGAAACAGTTTCCTAAGGTGCAGAATGACAATTGTGCCAAAGAAAGCATGCTTTACATTACTGTGGGGAGAAGTACTACAGTGGCTCTTCTTAGCACCTTCCTGGTCCTTCTGGTTCCTTCTACAGCAGGAGCTTTGCTCTCCCAAGACTTGATCAGATAGGTACCTCTTGTGCAAGGACTGTCTGTCTGCAGGTAGAATGCAAGCCACCACTTTAAAAAAACAAAAACAAAAAACTTATAGTTGTGGTTAAAATACACATGACAAAAAATTTACCATTTTAACCATTTCAGTGGACATGAGTTCAGGAGCATTCTGCACATTCACATCATATGCAACCCATCTCTAGGATTCTTTTTATCTTGCAAATACCCGCCCCCTAGTCCCTAGCAACCACCATTCTACTTTCTGTCTCTATGGATTTGACTGCTCTGGGTTACCTCCTGTAAGTGGAATCATACAGTCTCTTTGTCTTTTTGTGACTGGCTTACTTCACTTAATGTCCCCGAGGTTCATCCCCCTAGTGGCACGCGTCAGAATTTCCTTCCTTTTTAAGGCTGAATCATATTCCACTGTATGGATAAACCACATCTTGTCCATTCATCAGTCAGTGGACACTTGGGTTGTTCCCACCTTTGGGCTGCCATGAACATGGGCACACCAAGGCACTGCTGCTTGCAATATAAAGGTCTTCTTCTCGCAAGGTTTCAGAAGTCCCAGGAACAGCTCTCAGTCCGGGTTTCAGCTCAAGGTGACTTGAGCTGCTCTCCCTCTGAGAGGTGTGCCCAGGCTCCCTGCTACCGAGAGCAAGCCTTTGAGAGAGGGAGGGAGCCGTGTGCTCTGACATGACCTAGCCTGGGCTGTGCTCACTGTCTTCCACCAGGACACTTTATTTTCAAACAATAATTAATTAATTAATTATTAATTAATTAATTTTTTTAAAAACCCCATATGCTGGCAAGAGGGTTAAAAAAAAGTGGAAATTTGCTCCCTTACTCCTATTTCCCATTCGCCAAGGGTAGGATGTTCTTCTGTGAACAGTGTGCATTTTCCCAGAAGCTTTCTTCTGGACATATACAAATGTGTCTATGTGTGTAGTTCGGCTTTGTGTTTTTATAAAAGTTTATTTCCTCACTCAACAATGTTTCCATACGGTGGAAAGGTGTTGGTTATCTAGGATGTTTCCCATTTTTATGCTGTTACAAATAGTGCTAAATGGAATATCCTTATGCATATATCCTTGCATATTTACATGAGTATTATTGTAGGAGAGATGGACATTTAAAATTTTGATAGGAATTTAATTTAAATACATACATACATTCAATTTTGGTAGATAGAGCCATGTTGCCTTCCTAAACAAATGTGCTAAGTTACCTGTTAGTTTTTTGTTCTATTTCATTTTTTGAGTGTAGTTGTTACTCAAGTGTTTATCAGTGAGCTTTGAAGAAAGATTTGAGCTTATTTTTTCAAGTTTAGGGCACACTTTTCAGTCTGTTTGTGTTCAATCGCCAAATATGCTTGTCCTCTCTCCAAGCAAATTGAAATAGCCTGTGCTCCTTAATTAAAACCTCCTTGGAAGATCTCAAGTTAGTAAAATTATCTAGTGTTTGCAACTATTATGTGCTCATAATTTTAGGCAAATTTTAGTGGGCCAAGAAGTAATTGTGTATTTCTTCAGGTGGTACATTGCAGGATTTCTTCTTTGAGTTATCAGGAAATATCAAGTTAACCTTGTAAACATTTGCATCTTTTAAGATTACATAAATATATATATATATATATATATTTTTTTTTTTCAATACCACATCTCTTTTGGGGGAAAAAAAACTTTTGCCTCCATCCCCTTCTCTTTCTGATTTTTAACTGTTTTGAAAAATTACTCATTGCCTAGAAACATCAAGTCCTCTAAGGCTCTTATGCTAATATGCCCAGGAGAAAGATCTGCCCCAAACCCCAATTTTAATTACTTAAGCCACTTGAATGGTCTGTGCATGTCAGCCTCGGAAAGCGATTCCACAATATCTCAATTACAAAGACACCATCAAATAAGGCACATTTGTTCGTGGCACACCGATTTGAAAATGAGCCTTTGGTGGTCCCCAGCAGCAAGCAGTACTCAGAGGAGGAGTTCCATGGAGGAAAGACCATATACTTCACGCCTGTAGATTATTTGTACTTCTCGGGAACATAGCAAGCCAGTATTTGCGCAGAGCGCAGTCCCTCCGGGCGCCTTCCGCGGGGCTCAGCCCAGAGTACCCCTGGAAGACCAGGCTCTTCTTTTGTGTTTCCTGCTCCTCTCCAGGCGTGTCTGCGGCGTGCAGAGGCGCGCGGCGCTCTGCTCCGGGGAGGGTGGGAGCGGCCGCGGCTCCCGGGGAGGGCGGGCGGCTGGCCTCCTAGGGAGCTGGCGCTGGGAAATGCTCACTGGTTATGCGACTACTGATTTGCCTCCCTCGGAGGATTCCAGGGGCAAAGTGACCCTCCCAGCCGCCTGTCCCTCCCTTCCCGGCTCCCGCCCTGCCCCTCCCCGCAGCAGGAGCCTAACACGGCCGTGCTGTGCTCCTCCTCCCGTTCCTCCGGCTCCGGATTCCTGAAGTTATTAGGAGAAATAAGGTAGCCGAGGGGACCACATGGAAGTTGTGACAGCTCCCGGCGGCGCACCCCTCTCGCCTGAGCCATTACCTCGCCTTAGGAGTTACCCGCTGACACGTTGAATGAAGGAGGGCCCCTTGCCAGCCAGCCTGCCGGGATGGGCCACTGCTGCTCCAAGCCTTATAACTGCCTTCAGTGCCTGGACAAGACGGTACTTTGCCTTCCCTCCCCCACCTCTCCCCCCGTCCTTTGAAAGAGCAGAGAGAAAACCTGAGCCAGCCACCTCTGTCTCTCTCCCTTCGCATGTGTGTGCGCTTTGTTGGTGAGCCGAGGTTGCCCTTACGGGTTCCAGTGTGCTGAATTGTGAGTGCCGTTCGCAGAAACATTTGGTCTCACCTACTCTGCAGTGCCTTACATAATTATCTGTTCCTACAGTCTCAAATGCAGCTGTTGCATTTGCCCGAAACAGCAGGGCTCCGCTCAACATCTTGAAATCCAGACTGCCAAGAAATCTTTGGAATATTCTTAATGCATTTTAATGTACCTGCGAAACCTAAGACATTCCGGAGGGGAATTTAGATGAGCTAGACAGGCTTCTCTTGGCCAACTGCTAACTTTGAAAGTTTGCCACTCTTTTTTATAGACAACATCCATCCTTGTAATTTATATTCTTAAGATCAGAGAAGAAAGCACCGCACTGTTGTCCTCGCTGTACTTCTTTGCATCACATAGGGGTGAATAACATCGAGGTAAAAACTTAAGCAGCCCCAGGGTCTGAGGGTGTGTTCAGTCTTCACTGGAAGGAAATTTCACAGCCAGGGACCTGAGAATAGAGCAGGAGCAAGTGAGAACTGTATGACAATTCCAACACAAAGCCTTTCTTTGCTTTTGACATTTGCCTGTGAGCTTACAGCGAGGTTGGGGGATGCTGTTAATTTCACTACTAGAAATATGTTGGCACGAAATCTCATCTCTGTGACTTTTATTTTTCTCACATACATTTGGATTTCTCTAAGATGCATGAAATGAGACTTCATAAAGGGTTGAAATTGCCTCTTCTCTACCCACATGGGCATCGGCTGTATAGATAGCTTGAAGTATAGTGCGTGACCAGGTGGAGGAAAATAAATAGCTTAATATAAAACTCATTACAAGGAGGTCACTTGGGAACATCTTCGTTATCAGTTCTGTTTATGAACTTTGACCTAGGAAAATTGCACTGATATTTTCAAAGTTACCCGGTACTTTTGTTCCCATAGGGGTAACTGTTTCAATGGGTTTTGCTTTTACTACCATGAGTATGAACTAAAATATTTATATACACATTTATGAGCTTTTAACAAATAGAAATAAAACACATTTGCACTCAATTATCTGCAAATTCAATATTGAAGAGATTAAGCCCTTTTTCAAGAGAACTGGTCACAAAAGGTGTGGAAGGAAGCTTTGGCACGGTAGTTGTAATAAAAGGGAAGGGTTTGCTGCATGTACAGCAATATTATGATGTCCGTATTCCTAAGTCATGGTTCAAAAGTTTTAGAAATAGAAGCCATAGTCCGCAGACCTTCTTTGAGAAAATATAGTTTAAAGTGAATCCGTCCTCCTTTTGTGCTTCAGATCAAGTTCTTGAAAATAATCATCCCTATGTCATTCTTTAATTTGGAGATTTTGGAAGTCAGTTAAATAGTATGTCTTCTCTTCAGCAGTGTGATGTTTAAGCTAACTTTTAAATGTTTCACTTCGATACTTCAAACTTAATGCAAATTATTCTTTCCTGATGAAAACTTAAAAACTGCATCTGTCAACTTTCTCATTATGTGTAAACCGTATGTCTTGACTTTCCTTTGCCATAGTTCTGAGCAGTATCCCCAGGGGAGGTTTTGAAACTATATATTCATAGGTGCTCATCTTAGGAATTAAGGATTTTTTTTAAATTAAAAAGTCGTTTTATTTAGTCAATTGCTTGTAAGGATACATTCGCAGGCAGTATGCCAAAATAATTTGTTTATTCAATGTTACCTATTGGGCCGGACGTTAGATGCTGAGGGTATTATGGGATTCTAGCCCAGTCTCCAGGTTCTTTAAATCCCAAGGTAAAATCCATCAGTCTGTTAATTAGCTCTAAACAATCCCAGCATCAACATTTCAAAGAGACCGAATGAAATTATTGACAAGTCTTGCTTCCTTCAGACCAGCCTAATAAACCTTAAAAAAGAAAAAGAAACATTTCCTGAGAACTTTATAGAGTACAAAATAAAAAACTTAATTTTGAGAACTCAGTTTTTGAAATGTTCAAACATTTTTAATTACAGTATAGCTTAAAGATGTTCTGAAAAGAGTCATAGAACAATTAAAGATACTTTTAAGTAATAGTTCCAGAGATGAGGCTAAGAAATATAAACCCGAAGAGGCTTCTTTCGCATTCATTTACTGGGAGAAACTATAGAATTTTGCCTGAAGTATAAAAGAGATAAAAATGTGTTAAATGAACAAATGGTTTTTTTTAAAGCTGATTGTGCTTTATGTATTTTCAGCTTTTCAAAAAACCTCTTCATCAACAGTATTTATCGCTGGTTTACCGTATCTACAAGATGTATTGCCCAGTTATTATGGGGGCTGTCGAAGAATTCTCAGAAGGGCAGAACCTGTCCTGTGGAGTTTACCAGTTATTTGGTGCGTCGTACTTCCATTTTCCCAGAGAAATTACAAGCTGGGTAGGCAACAAGAACACATGTTGACCAGTTAATACATGAGTAGGAGACTGGAGTATGAAAGTCATGTGATACTGACCATACCTGTTTTGGAATCCAGTGAAAGGAGAAATCCATGTTGGAATCTTAGGCAAGGTTTCTTGGAAAAAATGGAACGTGAACTGCACTTTGAGGAATGGGGTGGAGTTTTAATGAACTGTGTGAGGAATAGGAATGTAATTCTAAGCAAGGAGTGCATGAGTCAAGGTACTTTAGCCCCGTTTGATGAAAGATGAGAATAAACACAGTGGGAAACCCAAGCACATAGGGAGTGTGGGGAAATATTTTCCAGGCTGAAAGCCAGACCCAAGTTTTTTAACTTGAGTTATAAGCAGTAGAAATCCATCTTGGAATTTTGAGCGGAGAGGCAATCTGTAGAAAGACTCATTCTACAGGTATTTTGAAAGGAAATGCGTGACCAGGGAGGGCCACTGGGACGCGCAGATGGATTTCAAAGTCTGGGTCCAGGATCCAGCCTGCACCTCTGCACACACAGAAACTCTTTACCCTTAGCCTTCCGGAGCTGATCATTCTCAGGGGCACTGAGTTATTGAGAGAAATAAACTCGATATAAACTAGAGTGCCAACTTGTTTTTTTAACAATAAGCGATGTCACTGACAAGCAAACAAACGATAACAAGCCTGAGAAACATGTATTTCTTTTTAGAGTCAAAAGTCCAGCTGCATAAGAAGCTTTGATGAGAATGGAATCTGAGCCAGCAAGTTATGGTCTTTAGGCATTCGGTGGCCTCAGAGCCTTGTCCCATCACCCCTCCAGCCGGAAATGTACTTGAGAAGGCCACATGATTGTCACCTGCCTTGGTGATGGCCCCTTCTAAGCTCCTTTTGCTCCCTCCACAAATCACCTTGTCTTGCTGGCATAGGTCCTGTCCTATCCCCTTGGGGGTTACTTTGCATATCTCCACCCTAACCTCATATGTGTTGATTATCATCGCAAAGGCTGGTCTTACTCGCCTTTTCTCTAAATTGTTGGTAGGGGTGGGGGTTGGAAGAAGAACCTCACTATTCTTCCCAGACATCTGGTACCTGACAATAATAAATTTGGGAAAGTGATAAGGTAAAATCCAGGAAGGTCAAGAAACTTCTGTAGTGATGCATAAATGGATTAAAAATGATGGCACTGGCTAATTTCCCTTTCTTTTGCTTTCTCTGAGATCCAGAATGTCCCAGAATTACTTCTTTGGATTCACATTCCTTCACCTTGGGCCTCCTAAGACTCTGTCCTTTCTAGTTGTTGATTAGTAATCCAGGTGGGGTATGGCCTTGCCTTATTAAGTGCAGCGTCTTAGGAAGCTAGATGTTTTGTAATCACCAATACACAGGAAAAAGGCACCCTAAGTTTAGTCTTTCTGATTTCTTTTAAAACAAGATGTGGTTTTGCTCATTTTGCACACAAGTAGACACTGACATGTAATTAAGAATATTAAATGTGAGGGATACGTTCCCTTGACCAGTCTATATTAAATTTTATTGCAGAGTAGAAAAGCAGATACAAAAATACAGTGCCTTATGTTAATTATATGTGAAAGAAATAATACTTCTTGACTGAGTCAAAGCAGGGCATCAGTGCTGCCTTAAAGCCATAATAACTGAAATGAAAAACAAAAGGTCAGTCCACCTCCCAAAGGAATTTTCCACAGAGCCATATTATGAATCCAGCCAATCTTTCCAGTATTAATATTGAAAATGAATGCAGCGTTCGCAAAAGGTGGTATAAAAACAACACTGAAGACTTATGCATTCTGTTGATGTCACCTTGTGGCTGGTTCATTTTGAAATACAAAAGAAAATATTTCCCTAGGAAAACAAAGTTCTGCCATGTAGAGTTAAACCCTAACCAGAAGTCATGGAGCCATGGGTGAAAAGCAGTATTGTTTCTGAGAAGAATGAATGAAAAACTCCTTAACCTCTTTGTAACTTCACGTGTATGTACGTCACTTTGAATATTTCAGAAATTCACAATAAAAAGGATCTGGAAGTTTCTTCAAATAGCAGAATTCTATAGATGTCTTATTTAATTCCCTGTGTGGTTCTTGTGTTTAGCCTGTGAAAAGGTGGCCCAGCTTGCAGAGTTGAATTGGTTTTATCTGCAATGGACTCCAGGGCAGGCCAAAAGAATAGAAAAAATGAGAAATTAGTTGGGAGTCTATGGAACACATGTATATATTTTTTAATTTGTGTGTGTGTGTGTGTGTGTGTGTGTGTGTGTGTGTGTCCCTCTTTTTAAAAGAAAAATCTGGTAGGGAAGAGACAGCTGATCCAAACACTTCAGTGAATTTTATGAAATTGTCATCAGTCCCCTTGTAGCTGAACAAGAACTCCTTCAGGGAGAATCACAGAGCAGAGGCGGGAACAAGGCGAGAAAAAGAGAAGGACCCCTATGATAGGGGTGACACTGGTTCCCAGAAATAGCCTCCGGTGCTGTTTTCGCCTGAGGGGCTCCCACATTCCTCCTGCACGTTCGTCCTCCGGCTCAGGAATTCTCCAGAGTCAGCCCCGCGGGCTTGAGTTCTGTCACATTGTTCTATAATTGTATCTTCATTTACTGACTCCCTGGGAGACTCCTCAACTCCTTGAAGGCAGAAATATCCTGCCTGGTACGTCTGCCTGGCACACAGTAGGCACTGAGTAAAGCTGTGCTGTTTCGTATGGGTTCCCTATTTCTGGATTGACTGGTTGGCGTGAAGACACCTCATGTTCCCCCAATGTTCGGCTTTAATAAGAAGCAGAAAGTTCTGTTGGTTTCTGATTCGAGGAGGAGCTTAGGTGGTGAACGCCCAAGGGTAGCATCACATGGGCGATGCTAACAAGGAGGGACATTTTCACTTCCTGTTACCACCAAGTTCACACGGGTAACATCAGCCACCTGAACAGATAACTCCCGTTGACCGAGCACGTTAAAATAACAGTGTGTGGCAGGCTGGCTTGGGGCTTGGCCACACATCCAGTTACTTGAAGCTAGTGGAATGATTAGCAGGTCGAATGCCTTGCCAGGCTTGTGTCGCTAGGAAAGATTGAAGGCGGTGCTCCCCCCAGAGTCTGTGAGCCCCTTAGCCCAGAGAACCCTACGTGAGAAGAAATTAGGCTTCGCTGTAGCCGACTTGCGGGGGTCTGTTCCAGGCCAGAGGTAGAGGGGGACAGTTGGAAGTTTTATGGGCTAGCTCATCTCAGATTCCATCTGTGAATACAGCCTACCACGCTAAAGAGAATAGGGGACTCAGTGTGCAACAGAGAGGTGCGTGACCAAATAAAAGAGGTGACTAAGAAGACACAGCTGTTGGTATGGGGCTTAGATGAATGTTCCCCAAGGGTCCATTTCCAGTTAAGCCTGTCCTGGAGTAAACAGTAATTGTAGAAGAATGGCCTTTTAGACTTCGCAATTTCTGGACAGTATCACCGGGATAGTTTGGATGGTTAATACTGAGTTCTATTTTTAGGCCTTTGGAGTGAAAGCAGGAGCTCATGTGCTTGGCACCAGTTAGGAATTTTCCACTCATTCCCCATGTAGGGAAGCACTGATCTCACACTGGGCCGTCGGAGGAGGCCTTGCTCATATTTCAGTCCTCCCACCATGTCATCACGCTGGACTGGCTTAGATTGGGGAGCAAAGGGGAGCAGTGGCATGAGATCCTTTCAAAGGGAGCCTTTGGGGCGGCCTTCCTCCTGGGTACTCAACAGAACCTATGGGCCTTTCAAGATCACTGCTGGAATCTGTTGAGCCAGGATGGATGGAAGGGTGACTTAGGGGCAGGTGGAGAGAATGGAAAGTTTCTTGAGGTTCCCTTCTTGCCTTAAGGAAGGGAGTTCCTACAGTCCTCATTGTTGACTCACTCCATCTCAGGGCAGCATTATGTCATTCTGCAGGAAACAAAAAGTGACTTCATTGATGCAGAAAATTCATAAATTAGAAGAGTTGGTATCATTTCAAAAACAAGCACTTAAGAAGGAAGGGCTGTCGCCAATCCGCACAGGCTGGCCCGAGCGAGCGGCGCTGGGCTGAGCCAGCGTCTTCAGAAGGAATGTATGAGCAGGCCCCAGAAAGGGTTAGGGACAGCTGATGGGGAAAGCAGAACAGCTGCCCTATCGGGAATTACAGCCCCCGGTACGCCATACCAGACAGGTACTGGCATGCAACAGACAAATCAATACCATGGACACGTATTGGTAGTTCCAGTGGTGGGATGGGTGTGAATGCAGCCAAGGAATTTTTTCTTTTTTTAAAGTAGTCAGGAGCTGACACTGACTCGCTCAAAGTTAGGTATGAAAACTCTGTGCTCATATCCCATCTGAGGATCTGTGCGATTTGGATCTTGATGCTGTGTCTATATAAGCACGGGTAGGAGGGAGCTCTCCCAGTGCCTTGGTGCTTGGCCAAGTGTGTGGACTCTGGCTTCCCCGTTTCCTGGCCAGTCATGCAGGGGCTGGTCGCTTAGCCATGAAGCCCCAGTTGCATCCTTCACACAGGGAACTAGAACCCAGGGCCCGCCTGACAGCATTCGGAGGACTAAGCGAGGTGAAGGGCTTACCCAGCGCTGTGCCTGGCATAGGTAAAGTGTTTGGAAAGGTTCACACTAATGTTAGTGTAGTAATTAGCCAGACCTTACGAGAGTTTAGTTGTTCTCCTTGACATGGACGTCTTCGGGTTGGTCGCTAATCTTTGGCCGCTGATCCGTCCTTCCTTAGTACGCCACTTGAGGACTCTAGGTTGAAACTGGTTGGGATTATAGGCTACACTTGCAAAAGTTCGGCGATGCGGGTGGGGTCGGGTTATCTTCCTTCAGTCTTCCCCCTCGCTGCCTCCCAAAATGGAGAGGGTGCAGGATCTGTAGTCTCCCCTGTCCCCTGCCTATTTCCCCTTCCGTCTCTCTTCCCATCCCATCCGCTCCCTTTCTTTTCTTGCTGCTTATATTCTCTCGGTGTGTTTTTCCGAAAGCAAAGATGGGTGGGGCAGGCCTGGCGGGCAGTATCCGCATTAGCTTTTCATCAAAGTGATTCAAGTCTGAAGGTCACCTGCAACCTCTACCATCATCAGCACTGTCTCCAGCTGAGGTCTGTCCTCCTTACCGGACCTCTCAGCCACTCCTTCCCCAAATGTCTTATTCTCCTGTGGCTGGAAAGTGTAGAGGGATCTCTGGTAATTTGGGAGACAGCTGGGCGGGACACTGTTAACATGGGGGGGGGTGCTACTGTTGGGAGCTGAGGGAAGAGTTGGCTTACATGAAAGCATTAGAAATTAGAGGTGGCTTGTTGCGTTTTAAGTTCTGGTTGTTCACTGCCTAACCTCATCTAAGTCCGTATCTTTCGGCAGTCTCACTGTGGATACATTAATAATTCTATCTTGGGACTGATAAGTACAGTATAGTTAACCCTTGAAGAACGCAGGGATTAGGGGCACTGACCCCCTGCACAGCCAAAAATTTGTGTATAACTTTTGACTCCCCAAAAACCTAACGAGTAATAACCCACTGTCGACCAGAAGGCTTACTGATAATGGTTGGTTAACACATATTTTGTATGTTATATGTATTAGATAACGGTATTCTTATAATAAACTAGGGATAAGAAAATATTATTTAAAAAATCACAAGGAGGGGCGCCTGGGTGGCTCAGTGGGTTAAAGCCTCTGCCTTTGGCTCAGGTCATGATCTCAGGGTCCTGGGATCGAGCCCCGCATTGGGCTCTCTGCTCCACGAGGAACCTGCTTCCCCGTCTCTCTCTGCCTGCCTCTCTGCCTACTTGTGATCTCTCTCTCTCAAATAAATAAATAAAATCTTAAAAAAAAAAAAATCATGAGGAAGGGGTGCCTGGGTGGCTCGGTTGAGTGTCTGACTCTTGATTTCCACTCAGGTCTTGTTCTCAGGGTCATGAGATCAAGCCCTTTCTCAGGCTCTGCACTCAGTGGGGAGTCTGCTTAAGGATTCTCTCCCTCTCCCTGTGCCCTTCTGCCCCCCTTGCACATGTGCGTGTTCTCTCCCTCTCGCTCTCAAATAAATAAATCTTTTTTTAAAAAAGGTTAAAAATAAATAAATTAAAATAAATTAAAAATCAGAAGGAAGAGAAAATGTACAGTACTGTACTGTATTTATCAGAAAAAATTCAAGTGGAAAAGTGGACCCATGCCGTTCAAATCTGTGTTGTTCAGTGGTCAGCTTTATTTCTGTTCTCTGGCTGTGCTTAGGAACTAAGGATTAAAAATTATTCTTTTTTTTTTTTTAAGATTTTATTTTTTTAAGTAATCTCTACACCCAACATGGGGCTCGAACTCACAACCCCAAGATCAAGTGTCGCATGCTCTACCGACTGAGCCATCTAGGCATCCCAAAAAATTATTCTTGATAGTAGAAACAAGTTAATTTTTTCACTCGTTTAAGATTATTTCAGGTACAGAGAAGATTAACATGACCCCTGAGCAAAGATGACATTGCAAATCTGTGATGCATTCTATATTTGGAAAAAAATAAAAAAACAAAGATTATTTCAGGGTAGATACTGAAATTTACCCTCTCGGGAATACCACATTTTCTTAATTTGTAGGAACAAGTTGAATGTCAGCCGGCCACATTATGCCATGTTAGAAGAAGCATAGAAAATCCCTGTGATCTGTCTGATTGAACTCTTTACCCATTAACCAGACTTCAAACTTAGAATAGAATCAGGGCAGAGCCAAGACGGTATTTTTTTTTTTTTTTTTTTTTTAATTTGAGAGACAGAGCCTGAGTTGGGGGAGGAGCAAAAGGGAGAGGGACAAGCAGACTCTGTGCTGAGTGGGGAGCCCCACACAGGGCTTGATCCCAGGACCCTGAGATCATGACCTGAGCCGAAATCAAGAGTCAGATGTGTAACCGACTGAGCCACCCAGGCGCCCCAAGAAGGTATTTTAAAAAGCAAAACAAAACAAAAAACAAAGCATAAGAATACACCCATTCTAAACACATTTAGATCCTTCATAGGAGAGGCCTCTAGTATCTATAGGATATTATCCAGTTGCAAATGAAATGAAAGGAAAACAACAGAATAACAACTCACATTTATACAGAGCTTGCTAAGTGTCAGGCAGCCTTCTAACTACTTTGCATATATTAATTTCTTCAACCCCCATAATGACCTTGTGCGGTGGGCATGACATAGAGGCAACATCGCTTAGTGATTAGGAAAACATCTACTCTCAGGTGTGTTTACTAGCCTTCAAATTCAGGAAAGGCAAAGATACTGCGGGCTGGGATGGAAGGAATGAAGCTTCATAAATAAATTGGGGGCCCCCTGTCCTTCAAAGGATCTATTATTGCTACATTATTCTTTAAAAAAAAAAAAACATAAGCTAAGAATTGTTGATGGCTGCAACTATAAGAGCTCTCAGTTTATTACACAAATAGAGTTTTACTTAGTCATGACATTATGACGTTGCATAGCAAGCACCCTTTGGATGACCTGGAATCATCCATCCCATCGACCCCACGTAGCACACGTTTTACCCGGATGTAGACAAAGCAGCCACAGACACAAGACTGTGTGCGCTGCTGATTTCCACTGGACACAGATTCTTTGGAGGGGCTGCAGTCGGAGTCAAAGGAGGTTAAGAAAGAAAGACCCTGATGATATTCATGCGAGATATCCGGTACACTTTTTAGCTTTACTTCCCTTTTGGGAAATGTTTGCTCTGGGAGTACATTCTACAGAAGGAAGAGAATTTCTGTGAAGGCCTACATTTTTGGTATCTCGAACGTGAAGAGGATTTATATAGCTCACCTTTCCTCGTTATTATTAGTAACAACGAAAGCATAGAACATGTCACTATTTCTGGTGACTCCGTAACCCAGATTACAAATTCAGCATATCTTCAGGGACTCCTGTTTTATGTCAGGGAAGACATATGATCTGAAAACAACCTCGCAGTCATTTAATTACAAATGGCGTCCTTTGCGCTGAAGAGCATTTCAAGTGGGACTTTTCCTCTTGTTCCTTCTAGTGCTGCAGATAGTGCAACAAAAAACTTGGAAACCTTGAATGTTGGTGTTAGTCTCCTTACAAAGAAAACTGTTTCATGTTAAGTTTTCTGTTCATTATTAGGTACCCAACCATGTATGTACGGACAAAAGGGTAAGTGTAAGGGGACAGAGGGTAAAATAAGCATTTTCTCTTCAGAGAAATATGGCATGGATGTCTTCATGGTCAAAAAAATCTATTAGCGATAACGATTAACAGGATACAATAATACCTACCAGGTGATTACTGTGCAGGGCGTAGGCTTGCAAAGTATTGTAGGACGATGTATACAAGAGGACAATACAGAGAAAAGCATAACCAAGGGTATTATTATTACATTGCACGCTTTGCGATTTGAATGTGATACAAACGAATGAGTCAGACTCTGCTTTGTGATTTTTTTCCTATGCTCATATAATGAGAAAATTATCTCCTTACCGGCTAGACTTAGAAATATTTGCTTAATATGATGCATTAATGAAACATGTGAAAGTGCTTATCTAGCATAAAACTAGGGGACTCTCGGTATCCGTTTTGTCTTCGCAGAATGAAAGTGCCCTTGTGAAAGAAAAAGAGCTGTCAATCGAACTTGCAAACATCAGGGATGAAGTTGGTAAGTAGGGCATTGACAATGAGGAGCCTAAAGACTGTCTTTTCCTGATGCCTGTGAATGTGTGTAACAAAAGCAATTATGTCTCGTGTCATCAGCCAGGGCAGGGCTGCCTGGAAAAATGAAGCGTCTTCCCCAGCACAGCGGTGGGTTGTGGAAGCCTTGCAGGGAGCCGTAATTTTCACGTCTCTGTTGTTACAAGGACAGCTTCATAAACAGTTCACGGTGGAACTAATCTGGCCTCGACTGCGCTCTTTGCAGATGGCAGCACACACATCCGTCTGTGTGGTGGGTGTGCGGGGAGCAGCACCCCTCCGTCTAGGTACCCCCCGGGGCAGGCAGAGCTCCAGGAGAAGCAGCAGAGCTTTGCAGGGTAACATGGGGTGCTCTCTGCAGTCTGTCCCTGCAGATACCCCAAGGCTTCCTGCTACCGTGAAACACGCTATGATATAGAATGAGATCAGAAACATAAGCCTGGACGGATTAAACACGCTAGGGTTCGTGTGGAAACTCCTAGTCTTTGGCTAGCTTATGATATAGCTCACTCTGAACCACAAGAGACCTTGCAGATGACAGGATGATCCCCAGACCGGGGGTGGCCGAGAGATGGATGGGCTCTCACCTCTAAGCCAAAGAGCAGACCCAAGTATTTTCCATGTTCCAATTTCTTTTTTTTTTTTTTCTTTCAAGATTCTATTTATTTATTTGACGGAGAGAGAGAGCACGCAAGTAGGCAGAACAGCAGGCAGAGGGAGAAGCAGACTCCCCGCTGAGCAGAGAGCCCCCTCTCCAGACGCAGGACTCGATCCCGGGACCCTGGGATCATGACCTGAGCTGAAGGCAGCCGCTTAACTGACTGAGCCACCCAGGCGGCCCTCCGTGTTCCAATTTCTTGATCCCATTTGTCTCTTGGGGTTCTGTTCCTCTCCAGGAATCTCCCCAGGAATCAGTCAGCAAAGGTGAAATTAGGGTGGCCTTTTCCCCTTCGCCTGCTCTCTTCTCTTACAGAGAACACTTCACTCCATGCCATGTGGTCCTGCGGGCAGTCTGCCGAGTGCAGGTGTGGCTCCCTTCATGAGTCAAGGGACGTGAACAGTCCCAGCCATCCTTGGCAGGTGGCACCGTACCTTTTCCTTCAGGCCAGCCATGCAAACAGGCCTTGAATCTGAAGCCCAGACTTCCCTGGGGAATGTGGGCCCGAGATGTGTGGTGGACCCCACAGTGATTTCCATACACAGTTTCCCCTCCTCCCCTCCCCTCTATTTTTTCCCCTCTTTTTAAAATTGAGGGTTTTTTCTTTTTTTTAAGATTTTATTCATTTATTTGACAGAGAGAGAGAGATCACAAGTAGGCAGAGAGGGGGAAGCAGGCTCCCCGCTGAGCAGAGAGCCCGATGTGGGGCTCGATCCCAGGACCCTGAGATCATGACCTGAACTGAAGGCAGAGGCTTTAACCCACTGAGCCAGCCACCCAGGCGCCCCTGAGGGTTTTTTCTTCACTGTGAGTTTCGTGACTTCTTTTGTCATTGAGATAGGTCAACAATGGGCTTTTCTCCCGTCTGGGGAGGACAGGCCCCTGTGGGAAAGCCATAAAGAACCGTTCCTCCTTCCCAGCCTTGCCTGTGTGTCATCCCAAGCAGCAGCGTCCCAACTGGGATCCCAAGCATCCCAACTGCCCCAGCTGCAGGGACCCCCGCCCCTGGCCATCTCCTGACCAGGAGCCCCAGTCCCTGAGCCCGGATGTAGGTTTCCTGAGGGAGGCCTGCAGAGCAGAGAGGAGTTTGTGAGAGGGGCTCCCAGGAAGCCGAGGGCCACGAGTGGGTGTGTTTCTCGAATGAGTGTTTAGATTGTCTGAGACTTAGTGGTTCTGAGCACAGGCTTTGCAGGCCAATGACCCAAGTTCAGGTCCAGCAGTTGGCTAACCTCTCTGTCCCTCAGGTTCCCCTTGCCAAAAAGGAAAGTCGATTAAAGAGGAAAATGCTGATGAAGCAGCCTGTAAGGGAGGTTCCCCTATTAGGTGTGTAGCACCTTGGATCTGAAAATAGAGGACAAAATCTTCCACTGTCGCCTCAATTTCTCCTCAGAGGAATCTCTGCACCCCCACGGATAAGCTTTGGATCTGGGGTGTGCACCCTGATTCGACCAGATGGGATGTGTCCAATCCAGTGCCTCTTCCCTCTGTCCTTTCTTGAAGCTTCTGAAGGCAGCAGGAACCGTGCAAGGAGTACACTGAGATTTTTGTATTTCAGTCTTATTTGATGTCTGCCTTAGCGCTAAGAATAGACCAGAAATCATCTGCCAAATGAATCAATGGTGGGGTGAGATGGGGGGTGCAGAAGGCCTTGGCCACAGCAGGGCCTGGACCATTCTACCCAGCACTCAGCCCAGTGATGCTTTAGCAGCAAACTCCTTAGCCGCCGCAGAGCCTGCATTTGTGGGATAAGATGGACGGTGTGGGGAGATACTGTGAACTCTAAAGTCTGCGAGTTCTCAGATCTTGGCCAGCAAGGAACACCCCCGAAGGGAAAAGGGAACTAAGCTTATAAAGTTGATTTTAGAATGGTCATCTATCTAGAAAGAGAGATGGGCAATCCTGTCTCCTTACCAGCAGCCCTACCCTTCTTTAGAGCCCTGTCTGCAGAGTTAGATGGGGGCCACTGGAGTGGGGGATCGTGGGGGGCCATGAGGGGCAGCAGGGGGAGGCTGAGGGGAGCTGGAATTTCCACATGTTGTGAATTCAGACGCGGAAGAGGAAGCAGCAGCAAACAATCAGAATGGTTTAGAAGCCTTTACTACAGATCCCAGAACAGGGCTGGCCTGTGCCCCAGATCTAGACATTCCTGCTCAAACCTGTCATATTTGAACCCTGAATTCCACCAGTGTCTCCTCATAAGTACACATCAGTCGTTTACATCCTCAGTGGGAATAAATGTAATCAAAGGCTTTTTGGTATTTAGCCAAAATCAGCTTAACTGGTGGGGGGGAGGGGTTCTCAGCCCTGGAGCATATTAGAATCACCTGCAATGCCTTTTTATTTTTATTTTTTTTAAGATTTTATTTATTTATTTGACAAAGAGAGACATAGCAAGAGAGCAGAACACAAGCAGGGGGAGTGAGAGAGGGAGAAGCAGGCTTCCTGCCGAGCAGGGAGCCCGATGCGGGGCTTGATCCCAGGACCCTGGGATCATGACCTGAGCCAAAGGCAGACGCTTAACGACTGAGCCACCCAGGCGCCCCAACCTGCAATGCCTTTTAAAATAATGGTTCCCAAGACCTCTAGGGCAACAGAATTAAAATATTTGAGAATGGGGCTGGGGGGGGGGGGTTTGTTTGTTTTTTTGTTTGTTTTTTTAATTCCCAGATGTTTATGAAGTCCAGTGAAATTTGAGAACCAATGAACTACATTGAAGGAATGGGGATTTTTGATTTGGGCCAGAGATAAGGGGGGCAGTAGGGAATTTGGGACAGCCCTAGGAGGGTGCGGTCCCCCCAGTGGAGGGCTTTAGGCAGCTGGAGAGCCTAGGGAGAGAAGCCCAGGTGGGAGGGGAAAAGTACAGAAAGGAAAGATGCCGACAACAAAATCCACCTGCTTGGAAATCATACACAGAGTTGGCCTGAGTCCCAGAAAAAGGAAAGGAATATCCTCCTCCTCTCTTCACCCGGGCCTGTCAGTCTCTGAGTCCCCTCCCGGCTAGGTTCGATGGGCTTTCGGGAACCAACCACAGAAACTAATCCCCTGGTGTGTTTGCTGACACTCTTCATATTTCCAATACATTCCCAATTGTGACACGTCTGGGGGAGCTATGACAGAATCTTCTAGAAGGTGTATATTTTGAATAGTGCCCCAGTCAGAGGTTTTGATGTGTGTTATCCCACACTGATGGAGAATCCTGATCATAGTAGGGTTTTTTTTTGGTAGGATTTGCTGGCACTTGATTTACATAAACTTTGAGAACATCTCCTCATGCGTGATGTTTTCTGACATCAGGTGTGGGGGAGATTTTTCCACGCGAACCACCAAGCCTCCGATACCAGCTAGGTGTCCCAACAACTGAATTCAGTTCTAACACTGACTGTCCAGGGTTAGGGCAGCCCCGCCGGCTGAGGACCAGTCTCACAGGGCTCACCCTACTTCGGATGCTGGTCACACACTCCGGGGGCCACCTGTACTTCTAAACAACTGGCTTCAAATGCAGGGGTTCCCACAAACCCCTTCGCAGGTCCCATAATTCACCAGAATGACTTACGGAACTCAGGAAAACACTTGCCTTGCATGTATTAGAAAGGACGCAATTCAGGAGCAGCCAAATATAAGACTTGCGTGGTTGCGCAGGACGAATATTTGGGGCCCGGGGCTGTGGGGTCCAGGAGCTTCCATGTCCTCTCCAGATGAGTTCCTCTGCCAGCTCCTTGCTAGGTTCACCGGCCTGGAAGGCTGTTCATAACCCGGTCTCCAGCTTCCCTTCTCCCTGGTTGGGTTACTGAACACCTAGGATGTAGAAAGCACAGGCCAGGCAGGGTCACCATGGATGGTGTGGGGTCCTTTGTACCCTGCAACGGGGCATCTCTCCTTGTGGAGAATGACATGCATCTACATTTCGGCCACTCACCAAGCCCTGTACCTGGGAGTGGGGCCACTGCCACCCAGAGGAGGCACTTTTTTCGGATTTGCACAAAGGCAATATGAGGGCTAGCTGTGACCTAGTGCTGTATACTGGTCAGTGGTAACCAGGACTCACTCGTGTCCTCGACTCGAGTTGAAGCTCCATGGAGGAGGGGCTGTCTGAGATGGACTTTGCAGGATGACTAGGATTTGGATAGATGCCTGTAGGAAGGGAAAGAGCACAATTCCTGAGCACCTACTGATCCCCGCTGCCCCGGTTAATGTCCAGAGCACAGGCCTGGCCCATTCTGCACACCTATGGAAAGAAAAAGTGTACTTGTTTCCTCTCTCCATGTAGAAAAAAAAAAAGAAAGAAAAGAAAAGAAAAACTTTCCGCAGTTATTTTTTGCTATTATTTGCAGCGTTATGTTTTTTACATATTTACATATTTACATAGGAAAAAATTACTGTTTTCCTCATGTCATTTTCTTGGGAATATATTCTTAAAGTGTGGACGAATCATTTTGATAGAGTTGCACGTTTGTTCTAAACTCATCTGTATGTGAGGACCTTTGATATTTTTCCTGTAAGTCAAGATAAAAGATTATGGTGGATTTAATCTCAGTCTAGCGAGGGTTGCCTTATAAAGAGGAAATTTCCATCAGTATTTTTCTCTGCCCTCTCCCTCCCTCCCTTCCTTCCTCCTCTCTCTCCCCCTGTCTCTTCTTTCTCTCTCTCTCTCTCACACACACACACACACACACACACACACACACACACCTGAGAAGAAACCTGTAATACCCAGTTATGCAGCAAGGTGAAGTTTGGGATGGAGCATTTTTCGATGGTCTAGGGGTCTAGAGGTCGAGTCCCTGTGGAGTGGCTAAAATTGCTATCATCTGTGTTATGTCATATCTCCTGCAGATGTGGAGACAAGGCTCTCAGGTCACCCTCCTCTTGAAAGCTTCTCATCCTCAAGTCGCCCTTCAGGGACTGTGGCTCTTACCTTGTGTTTGGAGTTGACCTTAATTGGGTCTGTCCTTGGAAGAGCCAAGCTGTAGTGATTGTGGGATGAAGGGCGTTTTAGATCTCCAAGGGACCAGAATCCAGTACCACATCCAGGGAAGGAGGAGCAAAGAGGCTAGAAATAGATAGAATATTTGATTTTTTTTAATTACTTTTTTTTTAATTCCCAGAAAATGTACTTCTTAAAATATAAGCCTCAATTTTTAGCTAGAGTGGTGCTTTCCAAATTTGGAAGTCGAATAATGAATAATTGAAGGGTCATGCTTATATTTGTAAATGCTGAAATAGATTTATAAGCTGTTCTCCTTAGATGCAGATTATCTTCTTTCGAGATCTTATGCTTCAAGTTGTTGACCACCGTCGGGTGGGTATTTATGGTCCTCTCTCCAGCAAAGCTGCCTTATTAGGAAACCTGAACCTTAAAGAAGTATGAATTATTTAAAAACGTATCTATGAATTAGGTGAACTCCACCAGATAGAAAAAACATATGCCAGGCATAGCTGCCTTTAAACTGAGCCTTCTGGCTCACGCTCCCAGGCGCACTGATGCTCATGACTCAGCCAGTCTAGAAGTCCTGCAGGTTCAAGGTGAACCAACACTAACCCCACGGGACGCCTTCCCCCAGATTCCTGCCCCGGGTCTGCGCAAAGCTGGGACTCTGATTTGGTGTGAAATTGCCTCTCATCTTCAAAGCTCTCGATCACCCCAGCAGCCCTCCTTCTGGTTTTATTTACCTGCCACTGCCCCCAACCCCTAATGCTGATGGACAAAGGGGCCTTCTGCTTCCGGTGTGTCTTCCGTCGCCATCTCTTAGACCCTCCTCTTTTGACCTTGTTACAAGGTCTGTTCTAGCTGTCCCCATCGTAAGCCAGGCACACGGGTCTTATCTTTCTGCCAGCTTCAGACTTAAGATGGACTTTGCTTTTTTATCTCTCTTAAACACTTTAAAAACACTTGACATGAAATATAGTTTTAAAAAAGCAAGCAGTGTTTAACAAAGCAATCATTCTGGCTAAGTTTCTAAGGTATTATAGAGAAAGCCGAATTATTAAATACACATTTTGATTTAAGTCAGCTTATTGAAGCAAAGCAAAAAAAATACTTCAATGTTTTCTATGATATAAAAAAGGCGACATTAAAGAATTGTGAGAGCTTTGATATAAAGGTATATAGAAATCGAAGTTTGTGACAGTAAGCGCTGAGGTGTTATTTATTATGCTCTTAAGTTCCTAACTAGAGTACATTTTTCAATTTATTTTCATTTATAACTAGCAACACACACATACATATACACACCACTGGAAGTGTGTTTGTGAGATGATTTTACCTTCAAGGTTATGTATGAAATGTCTTCTAGTTTTATGTCACAAGACCTTGTCTTTACATAGTGCTTGTACTTAGCAAGCTTTTACATGATATGTCTTTTTTTTTTTAAGATTTTATTTATTTATTTGACAGAGAGAGATCACAAGTAGGCAGAGAGGCAGGCAGAGAGAGAGGGAGAAGCAGGCTCCCCGCTGAGCAGAGAGCCCGATGCGGGGCTCGATCCCAGGACCCTGAGATCATGACCTGAGCCAAAGGCAGAGGCTTTAACCCACTGAGCCACCCAGGCACCCCGATATGTCTTTTGTATGTTTATTTGTATGTATTGGACAAAATAGACTGTATTTTTTTTATTATGTTATGTTAGTCACCATACAGTACATCATTAGTTTTGATGTAGTGTTCCATGATTCATTGTTTACGTATAACACCCAGTGCTCCATGCAATCCGGGCCCTCCTTAATACCCTTCACCAGGCCAATCCATCCCCCCACCCCCCTCCTGTCTAAAACCCTCATTTTTTTTTCGGAGTCTATAGTCTGTCATTGTTCGCCTCCCCCTCTGATTTCCCCCCTTTACTTTTCCCTTCCTTCTCCTAATGTCCTCCATTTTATTCCTTATGTTCCACAAATAAGTGAAACCATATGATAATTGACTTTCATGATACGTCTTATTTACTTCTTCAGACAACTCAATGAAGTAGGTGTTGGTATCTTTATCTTATAGGAACTTGGGGTTCAGAAGGATTAAGTGACTTCCCTAAGTGTATACAGCTGGTTTGGGCGGAGTCAGGTTCTGGAATTCTAAGCTTACCATGGCTTCCCCACCCCCACCACCATTTTGGTTTTTGGTACTTTTTAATTTAGTTAGTTGAAAAATCAGAGAAACAAAGTAAAATAGCTGCTTCTCCCAGTTCTATATGACTTGCCCACAAAACTGTAAGAGATGTTAGTATGAATCTGTCAAAACCTGAATTACAGTGTAATTGTATGACACTGTGGTGGTAATTGGCCCGAGGCTATATCCATTAAGATTGAGTTCAGGACAAATAACAAACTCCTCCCAAAATGGTACCTTCTCCAAGCTAGATTTTTTTTTCTCTCATGTAAAAGTCAGGAGGTGAGCACCTACGGGTAGGTATGGTTTTTGTGCTACAAAGTTCCCAGGGGACCCAGGCCTCTAACAGCTTACTGTTCTACCACCCCAAGACTGTGGCCATTTTCCTCATGGCCAAATGTGGCAGTTGGTGCTACTGTCATTATATTTATATTCCAGGTAGTAGGATGGAGGAGGGAATGAACAAAGAAACAGAGAAAGTGGGTCAGCTCTCTTTCGGGGAAAGTTTCCAGGATCTACACTCAGTTTATATCTCATTGGCCAGAACTAAGTTCCAGGGCAAAGCTTGCCACAAGAGACTGGGAAATGTGCTTTTTTTCTTGGTGATCTTGGTGAATTTTTTTTGTTACTAAGAAGAAGCAGGGAATGTGTATTGGGGGGCTGTTAGCCCCCCGCGCTAGGGGCCCCAATTGCCTCCATCAGTGAGGTGAAGGGAACAGTCCTGTCACACTAGGCGATTGAGAGCAAAGGATCTAGCAGAGTGTTTGGTAGAATAGTGGCGGCTCAGTGTGCTATAATTCCCTTAAATGTCAGATTGGAGTCTGTCTTCCTTCCTTTCACAGCTTTAAAAAACCTGAGTCAAGAGGCAAAACCAAGAAAATATCTCGGAAAAAAATAATCTTGGGATCACAAAAATATAATGCACATTTTCCGATTTATAAAAATATCTCTTCTAAGCACACCAATTAAAAGACAGTTTTGTCAGATTGGATTAAAAAAAAAAAAGTAAGGCACAGCTATGTGCTGCTTAAAAGAAACCCACTTCAAATATAAAGACATAAAGAACTTAAAACTAAAAGGATGGGAAAAAGATACACTGTGCTAACACCAATCAAAAATTGGAGTATCTGTGTTAATATCATGCAAAGTAACCGTCCTACCAGTAAATTACCAAAAGATAGTGAGAAAGGAATCAGCTCACCAAGAAGACATAGCAGTTCTAAATACCGATGTAACTAACAATAGAGTTTCAAATTACATGCAATGAAAAGGGACAGAACTGAAAGGAGAAATAGACAAATCCACAAGTAAGTTTGGAGACTTCCCTCTTCTCTTAGTATTGATAGAACAAGCAGGAAGAAAAGCAGTTGAGATACAGAGGACCTGAACAACACTATCAACCAACTTCACCTAATTGCCCTTAATACAACATTCCATCCAACAAGCAGAATACACATTCTTCTCAAATTCACATGGAACATTGAGCAACATAGAACATATTCTGGGCCAGAAAACTCAACGAATATAAAAGAATTGAAATCATACTAAATGTTTTGGAGAATTAGACTATAAATCAGTAACATGAAAATATCTGGGAAAACTCCAAACATGTAGAAATTAAATGGCAGACTTCTAAATAACACGCAGGTCAAAGAGGAAACCACAAGGTCAATTAGAAAATATATTGAGCTGAATGAAAATAAAAATACAATATATCAAAATCCTTGGGATGCAAAATTCTCTTTGAATTGTGCAGAGTTGATATCTTATTAAATTTGCTAGACAACGTGGAAGAGACCCATATGTACCATCCCTGTCCCAGGCTCTCTGGAAAGGAGGTGAGTAGTGTTATTTGAAAGAGGGTTTGATCTAGTAGGTTTAGTCTCCTATCAGAAACTGGAGCATGACACTATAGCTTCAAATATCTTGCTTTCTTTGCAAGATGGGCCACTCAGCATGGCTGGGTTGTGGAAGTGCATGCCCCTCTATAGGGAAATGATATTAGTTCTGAGCTGGGAAAAATTCAAACCAGTGATGTCAACTGCCGTGATTAGATTTTATTCCAGTAAATGTAATTTTATAAAGTCATTTTAGTTTCTATCCCAAATGGTGCTTACCAATGCACAGTAATACCAAAACTGCAGACTCTCTTAAATATGCCAAAGGCTGGGTTTGGTTGCCATGGAAAATACATTATCAGCTACAATTTTACCAAACTGCTACTTTCTCTGAGACAATGATTTATTCCAGTTGGCAGCAACATGTTTTTTTGATATTTATAAAGGACTTTTAAGTCAATACACATAGAACATTCTAGTTATTTTTTGTGGAGATGTCCATTTTGTGATTCCCCAAAATATATACTATCCTATGAATAATGATAATTTTCTCTTCTGATACGTGTTAATATTTTTAAATCTGTCAGTTTAATCCTTAACTAACCTGAATTGACTGACTAGAATAGCTCAAGATACCAAGGGCTGCCCTGAATTACCCTGAGGATAAGTAACTTCTTGCAACTGAGAACCAGCTGCTTCCGTAAAGTTGTGACTTTATAAATCTAATATTTAAAGTGGCGTATGGTTTACAAAGCCCTTTCATATATATTATTTCATTTGATCCTAACAGTAACCCTAAGAGATAGGTAAGATAGATAATACCACCGCTGTTTTAACAGTGAGTAATGTTGCCTATAAAAAAGTAGAAGCAAACCCCCAATCACGTAACTGTAAGGAATGACAGAGCTGGGTCCTTCTCTCATTTCACCATGACCATAGCACGTTGCCTTTTTGTTGTAAGATCTCAACTGATATCGAGGGAAGATAATAAAAAAAAAAAAAACGAGAAAGATATGACATGCGATCGATTTAACGTGACAATTACTGAAGAGAATTTTGCAGAATATGTATTTTAAATGACAGTCACATACAAATTATGCAAGCATAACTGCTTCCCACTTGTGAATTTCTCATATGTGGATCCCCTCTTATTTTTCTTTGTGTCTGGTACTCTGGCTCGGAGCTTAGCACAGTGAATGTGGACCATTCGCTGCATCATTTTACAAACTTGACTGAACCCAGAAGAGGTACCCCTTAGTGTTCCAGGAGTAGAAGGGGAATGTGATGTGGTCTCTGATTTTGGGGAACCTTTATGCATTGGAGAGACAAACAAGCAGATAATTAAAATCCAGTGTACTAAGTAAGCTGCTAGAGGTCTGGGAGCTCAGAGCAGGGGTTGTAACCTAGGCAGGGATCCAGGAAAAGCTTTTTGGGGTAAAACAGCTGAGCGTAAAGGAAATGAAGGAATGAAGAAGTGATTCTTCCATATACCAGATCAATTACGGAACCAGCATTATTGACGTCATTTACTTGGTCTCTCCATTGGGAAATGGGAAAAGCAGTGAAGACAGATTTTCCATGTGGCTATTCCTAAGAAGAGGAATGAGTTTGGATTTATGAGATGAGTTTGTGTTTATGAAGCTCTTTAAATTATTTGCATAAAAAGCAAGGGCAGTGTTTGGGATGTAAGATTCCAGGGATTCACTTTTCAGACTTTTAAAAAGATTTTTATTTATTTATTTGTCAGAGAGAGGGAGAGAGAGAGCACAAGCAGGCAGAGTGGCTGGCAGAGGCAGAGAGAGAAGCAGGCTCCCTGCTGAGCAAGGAGCCCAGTGTGGGACTCGATCCCAGGGCCCTGGGATCATGACCTGAGCCAAAGGCAGCCGCTTAACCAACCAAGCCACGCAGGCGTCCCGCTTTTCAGACTTTTTTAACATTTGATTTTTCTTGTCTAATGACATAATGAATTATTCTCATACATTCAAATAACCACACATGTCACCAGGGCCATATTCAGGTATCCAAGAGTACTATCAATCTATTTGCTTAATTTGGCAGTTTATTTGAACAAAGTACCATAAATTACACTATATTATATGCTTGTGATTCAGGTCACTCCTTTTGATCAAAATTGTAGTTCTTCAGCTACGTTTCGGGGAAGTTAATTCCGGTGAAGAAGATGAAAAACAGACTATTTCTGTGTTGCAAGTAATGAAGTAAGGACTTACTAGGTTTCAGTAATAACAAATGAGCTCGGGGCTCCTTAGCACAACTATCTTCTTAAAAAAAAAGAAAAAAAATTAAAGTAAAATAAACCAACAGCTCGTGATGAATGTGGTCAGAGTTCAGCTAATCAGAATGATGGTTCCAGTTGGAGAGACCAGGCCGGCAGCTGAGTCTGGGGCATTTACCTTGGTGGGTCTACTGTAATCCAGCTTTTTTTGTTGTTGTTTTCTTTGCTAGTACACCAGGAAGGGCTCTGACTTTGAAGGAAACACTTTTAACTAAGTTCACTAGAGCTCGATGTGAAAACAAAAAATACCAGTTTATTAGTTTACAATGGCAAATATATCCCCTCACAGGTAGGTCTCTCTAGAAAGCTAAAATTCTAATCAAAAGACTGCTGAGTGCACCAAAGTCAAAAATATACTGGAGATAATAATGGCATCTTGCTGAGATAGCCTTGGGCAGTCATCTCCATGACCTGTTCTTTCCTAGGACCTCAGTTCTTAGCCAGGGATCCCATGGAAGGCGCTGGAAGCCTGTTAGCATCAGTTGGGGACTTTTACCAAATATCCATGTCCAGACTTCTGCTTCCAGCCACAATACGGTACTGGGCTTAACTTCCCACTGTACACGGCCATAAAAGAGACAGAATATATGAGGGACTTGTCTGTTCCCAAGCACTGGGAGCACTACAGACCTGTGGTCCTTGAGAAGAAGGAAACATACTAAGTGAGTCCCATGTTCGCTCCAGCTTTCTGCCTGGGGCCACTTACTAGACCCTGGCACAGAGAGGGAGGGGCTCCAGGCAGTGACCACCGTCTCGCTAAGCCGAAGAAGCAGATAGCAGAGTTCGAGCAGATTGAAATGGCTAGAAATTGTGGGACTGAACCTGGCGAGGAGTAAGCTGAGTAGAGGAGGGCCCCAGAAATTTGCATAGGGGGTTTCCATGTGTTCTGCGATGAAGGGTGGATTGTGTGTGCACTGGGAAGCCTGGCAGAGAGGGGCTACTGCAGGGCTGGGAGCTGAATGGTGGTGTCATAGGCTGTGTCATGCTGGAAAACATTGGAATTCCAGCCCA
This sequence comes from Potos flavus, assembly GCA_028534135.1. Taxonomy (NCBI): domain Eukaryota; kingdom Metazoa; phylum Chordata; class Mammalia; order Carnivora; family Procyonidae; genus Potos; species Potos flavus. The sequence goes on along the minus strand of CM052883.1, from coordinate 64,683,243 downwards.
GCCTGGGTGGAGAGATCTCTTGAGCAATCCATCAAGCCCTGAGAAAGGCCAGGCTTTAGGCATTAGGGCCATGAGCTGGTTGGAATGAGGCCTCTCTCTAAGACTAAAGACAGACTGAAACTGATGCACTCTAAAAAGAGTGAAACCAAGCCTCGTAGAATCAAAGGAGTCTAGTAATTTACCTGCCTGCAAGCAAAACACAACTCTCATTAAGGAAACTCCTCGTGATATAGCACCCACAATGTCGAACATACAAGTTTTTAAAATTAGACATACAAAGAAGCAGGACCCATAATCAAGGAAAAAGGTAATCAGTAGAAATGGATATTGAAATGACATTGGAACTAGCAGATAAGAAATTTTAAAAAACTATTATAAACATATTCAAGCACTTCTAGAAAAGTAAGAAAACAATGAGTAAACTGGTAGGGAAGCACAAGAGAGAAATGAAAACTATAAAAAAGAACTAAATGGAAACATCAGAAATCCAAAGTAGAGGCTCTGAAATGAAAAATCCTCTGGATAGGCCTTACAGCAGATCGGAGACTGCAGGCAAAAGGGTCAGTGAATTGGAGAGAATCAGCAGACATTATCCACTTAGAAGAACGGAGAGAAAGATTGAAAATATGAGCAGCGTGTCAGTTACCTTTGGGATTGCATCAAGGATTGTAACAGGTGCGTAACTAGATTGGCAAAAGGGGGAGGGAAAGAGAGAAATTGAAGAGAAAAATACTTGAAAAATGGTGGGCATAGACGCCCTAAATTTGGTTTTAAAAGAGCAACCCCCATGGGACCCCTCAGTGGTACAGTTAGTTGATCATCCAACTCTTGGTTTCAGCTTGGGTCATGATCTTGGGGTCGCGAGATTGAGCCCCATGTCAGGCTATGCGCTCAGTGCAGAGTCTGCTTGGGTTTCTCTCTCCCTCTTCCTCTGCCCCCCTACCCTCATTTTCTCTCTCTCTGTCTCAAATAGAAAAATAAACCTTTTTTAAAAATTAAAAAAATAAAGAGCAATCCACAGACCCAAGAAGCTCAATGAACCTCAAATAGGATAAATGCAAATATATAAATCACACCTCAGCACATTCTAGTAAACTACTGAAAACCAGAGATTAAAAAGGAAATGTTCAAGGAACTAGATAAAGACACACATTACATACAGGGGAATGAGGAGTTGAATGACAGGTAACCTCATCAGAAACAAAAGAGAGGCCAGAAGGCACTGGAATGACATTTTTAAAGTGCTGAGAAAAAGGAAAAAAAAAAAAAAAATCAACGCAGAATTCTATACCAAGAGAAAAATATCCTTTGAAAATGATAGAAATTTGGATGTACAAGACTAAATTTAGATTATCAAAAGGGTAAATACATGGATAAATATAAAAAACTGTTCATTTTGTTGTTCTTAAACTGCTTACTTTTAGATGTTCAGTTTGATGATCTCTTGCTATGAATACATTTATATAATCACCGCCCAAGATAAGATTTATGACATTTACCTCCCTCCAGAAAGTTTCTTCGTGCCTCTTTCCGGTCAGTTCCATCCCCTCTCTATCTCTAAAGCAACCATTTTCTCATTTCTGTCAGCGTAGATTAGTTTTTGCCTGTTCTGGGAACTCCTACAAATGGGATCAGACATTTTATGCTCTTCTGTTTCTAGATGCTTTTCTTCCACATGAGAGATTCATCCACATCGCTGAGTAAATCAGTAGTGTGTTCCTTTTTATTGCTTAGTATGTTCCGTTTGCATGAGCATGCCAAAATTAATCTGTCCGTGTGTCTGCTGATGGACATTTGGATTGTTACTTTTTTGCTCTCATAAATAAGACTGTTAGGAATATCCTTGCACAATCTTGTATTTTCTTTCTCTCAGCTAAGTTCCCACGTTATAAATTACTGGGTCATAGGATAGATGCGCGCGTCACTTTAGGAGAAAGTACCAGACAGTTCTCGAAATGTTTGTACCATTTTGCGCAATACTCAACAATGTGTGAGAGTTCCAGTTCCTCCCCATCCTGTCAACATTTGGTATTGTTAGTAATTCTGTTGTTGCTTTTTTTAGCCATTCTAGTGGGTGTGGAGGCTATCTCATTGTGGTCTTTGTTTGCATTTCCCTGATCACTAATGATGGTGAAGACTTTTTATGTGCTAATTGGCAATCTTTTGTAAAATGTTGGTTGCCCATTTTTTGGTGAGTTCTTTGTCTTTTTACTGGACAGCTGCCACGCCTTCACCTGGGCACGCAGACTCCCACAAGGTCGCCAAGAGCCCTCCTGGCACCACCCCCCTCATTTGTGTTTGTGACCTGTCTTCTAAATTGCAGCACTTACGGACTGACTCAGGATGGTCTATAGTCATGAATAGGAAAACTAAGTAGGAAACTAAATAGCAAGCTAATAGGAAAATAGGAATAGCAGCTAATAGGAAAACTAAATAGGAATAGCAGCTAATAGGAAAACTAAATAGCAAGCTAAGATATAAAACATTTTAAAGTGCTGTTCTTAAGATAATTTTGAATGCCTACTCTGTGTAAAAGTATTCTAGGTGTTTCATTCAGAGACTAGTAAGTTGTAATCCATGAACTGGAAGAGTTTATAATCAGTTGGGGAAACGGGCATGGCAACAGATGATTTTAACTTAAAAGGAAGGAAGTGGCTTTCTCCTTACAGTATCTGCTCGCTCCAGATGTTATTCCAGGCCCTCTGTCCTTTTCAGTCTCTGCGAGCTCTGGAGTGATCTCATCCACCCCCATGGTTTCAACGACCATCTAAGCTGTTCCCTCCCGGGTCCAGGTCTCCAGCGCTGGGTTCTCTTGAGGTCATCTCTCGGTGAATCACAGGCAGTACCACTCTTCAAGTCAAACAGTTTTATCTCCACCCACCCCCTACTCCCCATATCAAAGCAAAACAAAATGAGATCTCTACTTCTCCTTCTATATCCGTGATTTCATCCAGGTACGACCTAAGCTAAGGAGGCACCCACATGAATGGAATAAATCAGACGGAGGGCTATTTTTCTCTCACGTAACACTCTAAAGACAGAGAGACCCAGGGGGGCCATGCATCTGGAAGGTCTGCGCCACCGCCCCCAAAGCCGTGGTCCCTGAATGTTTGGAGCTGATGCATGAAGGAAAACATTTGGGTCTGAGGGAAAATGAAGGAGAGAAGGTAGAAGGCAAACAGCTCCCTTCTAAAAATATGATCTAGACATTGCCGTATCACTTCTGCACATCCCTTTGGCCCAAGCAGTCGCGGCTACCCGGAGCTGCCAGGGAGACTGGCACGGCAGCCCTTTCAGTTTAAAAAAAACTTGGAAAGTACCTTGAATAAGGGAAAGAAAAGGAGACAGGGGACAGTTAGGCTCAACCATAACTTTTTAGCTCAGTTCTTGACAGCGTATTCATAGCACACACTGACACAGAAGGCTGGGATCCCTCACCTTCTCTCCCGATCCTCATACTTGATATTCAGGTCACCGGCTCCTCTTGGTTGTACTTTTAAAGTATGTCCTCATTCAAATTCCTGAAGTGATATAGTCTCCCCTTTTGCAAAAACCTCCTCACGAGTCCCCTTGCCTCCCTTCCTGCCCCTAGAGTCCATCCTCTGTTCCTTCCCTGATTAAAATCCTAAATAAATAAAATCTTCAAAAAAAAAAAAAAGAAAGAAAGAAAAAGAAAAGGGGCGCCTGGGTAAGCGACTGCCTTCGGCTCAGGTCATGATCCCGGAGTCCCAGAATCGAGTCTTGCATTGGGCTCCCAGGTCCAAGGGGCGTCTGCTTCTCCCTCTGACCTTCTCCCCTCTCATGCCCTCTCTCACTCTCTCTGTCTCTAATAAATAAATAAAATCTTTAAAAAATAAAATAAAATCCATCAGTCACCAGGCCCATGTTTGCCTGTGAGGAAAACATGATTGCCTCTAGCCAGAGAGTCTGGGTGGGAAGATAAATTACTCTTCACCATATTCTTTCCATGTTATTTGAATTTCCTTGTCTCATCGAGAAAATCAAAACACTATGATAAAGAAAGATCCTTTGGTAGCTTTATATCCCGGATAGAATAAATAGAATTCAGACTTTTTAGCACGTGTTCCAGGACTGCTGTACCAGGACTGCAGCAGGAGCTGCTCCCCGTCCCAGCCCTGCCAGCTTCTGTTGCTTCTTCCTGAACTGGTCTCTCCTTCTCCTCACCCGCCAACCTCCCCAGGCTTGCTGGGAAACCATCACCTCCACAGTGCCCTATCAGGGCCTTCCTCCCCAGTGGCAAATTCTCTGTGGCCATAGCACATGGTATTATGTCACATTGCTGTCACTGATCGTTCATCCATCCGATTCTCACTCCCTGTCACTAGGCCAAGGCCCCCCAAGGAAAGGGGCTGTGTTTAGCACTCAAGGTTAGTTTCTGCATACCTTGTGCAAGAGATTTGGTATTCCAGGAGTTTAAGGTCACATGGGGAAATTATTTGGGGTGATGGAGTTTACTAGAAAAACTCGTAAAAATATTTTTATAGTCACTAAATAAAATAGTACAGTGGGTTAAATAAAAATAATGTTTATGCCATTCTGCACATTTACATTGATTCCCATTTCCATCTCTTACCAGAGGCACTCCAGGTTCTCCTTCCCTGTGATTTGCAGCAGATGATTACAGATTATGCATGCGCCCTACGTAATCAGAGCTGCCATTTATGGAATGCCTGTGAAATGTCCAGGAGTGTAAATATAGGGTTTCTAATTCTCAAAATAGTCCTGCGAGGTATGCCCACTTTACAGATGAGAATACTGAGGCTCAGAGCAACAAGCGTCGAGTTGCCCGGGGTTATATGTTCTACAGCAGGGATCTGACCTGGGGTCCACAGACTCTGTTTTTCCCCTGGTGTTCTGCCTCTCACACCTGCTCAGAGACAGTGCTTTCGTCTTGTTTTACTGTCTGCCTCTCCACTCAAATGGTATTGGTTCCCCAGGCTAGGACTGGGTGCCCCCTCACTCCAAGACAGTCCAAACACGCAGACATCAGCTCCTGGGGCTTGCTGCCCCGTGCCCTACCCCTAACAGGCTGGGCATTCAGTGTTTAGGTCTGAGTTTACTTTTCTTCAGTGTATTCTTCCCATCAGAGCTTCTGTGCACAGCCTCTGTTCCTGCTCTGCCATCTGCTTTATTTCCCTTTTCTACCCAAACCCTGTTTTTTCTTCTTCAGCAGGTGTGAGTTCACAAAGGACTTCCTCTGTCCCATTGATGGGACATCATGGTGGACTTGGGTGGGGGAGGGACCGGAAGGGGCCACAGACGGAGACAATTGGTGTCCGGGAAAGGCTAAAAGTGTAGGGCTCCCTCTTGACATTTATTCAACGTTTATTTAGTCAGATCTGGGGATAAACTGATTTTTTTCTTCATAAAAAATGTTCACAAAAACATTCATCATATTTAATGTAATTCCACTGCCTTTTCTCCAAGTCAGCAATCTGAAGAAAAAAAAATTGATGAAGGTATTTCTTACTTTTCTGTAAGATTAGTCTTTTCAGTGATGTTCTAACTCAGAAGGCTTTTTTTTTTTTTAAAGATTTTATTTATTCATTTGACAGAGAGAGAGATCTCAAGTAGGCAGAGAGGCAGGCAGAGAGAGAGGGGGGGAAGCAGGCTCCCTGCTGAGCAGAGAGCCCGATGCGGGGCTCGATCCCAGGACCCTGAGATCATGACCTGAGCCGAAGGCAGAGGCTTTAACCCACTGAGCCACCCAGGCACCCTACTCAGAAGGCTTCTTATGGGAAATTTTAAAGCACTTGATTTTAGATAAATCATTTAATCTAAGGAAGCAACCCCACAGTGTACATACACACACACACCGTGTATCCAGACATAAAGAAAGCATACACAAAACACATTCAGCAGAGACCTGTTGGAATGACAGGTGCTTTCCCTTCATTTTCCTCACTGTTCACTTTGGGGAGAGCAGGACAATCGCATTTGGCCATGTTTGTAAGGAGTTGTGTGTGGATCCTTGAGTTCACCAGATGGCCGGTCAGGATACTGCCAGCAGGCAGAAGCCGCACCAGTTATTTTACCAGTGAGAATTTAACATAAAGGATTGTTAAATAGGCAACCGAAAAGGCAAAACAAGAACTCTGATGTGTCACGGAGGTAGAGCTGTAGAAAGAAGCTGCAGGTACTCAGAGAGAGGTTAAAATGATTGAAACTTAGAAGACTGGGTCAGGCACTCACAGAGCTGAGCCTTAGACCTCTAATGGGGGACTCTGGTTTCTGAGTTAGAGGAGGAGCTCATGGACTGAGAGCCAGGCCAAAGAGAGAGAGCCGGGTGTTTGAGGAGGGGCTGAGAAAGAGGTTTCCATGCAAAGGAAACTGCCAGTGCAAAGGCCCTGGGGTGGGAATGTGCCTGGACCAGCAGTCCTCACTCTTTGGCATCAGAACCACCAAGAGGGCTGGGGAAGCAGATCATAGCCACCCCCTCACCCCACTGAGAGTTTCTGAGTCAGCAGGCAGGGGGTGGGGCCCAAGAATTAGCCTTTCAACAAGTGATCAGGTGCTGCTGAAGCTGCTGGTCTGGGGATCATACTCTGAGAACCACAGTCCTCAAAGCGTTCAAGGAGTGGCAAAGAGGCAAGTGTAGCTGGAGCCGAGTGAACAGGGAGAGAGGAGCGAGAGCCGAGGTCCGGAGGCCGAGGGGCCCAGGTGCTGGCAGACCTGGCAAGCCATCATGGTGATGTGACCTCTACCCTGAGGGAAGTGAAGGCTTCGTTCAAAAGAGCAAGGGATAATATACAGTCTTCAAGGATTCTCTCTGGCTGCCACCTTGAGACTCAGAGGTACGGAGGAAGGGGCCACGAGCCAAGGAATGCAGGCAGCCTCGAGAAGCTGGGAAAGGCGAGGACACGGATTCTCCCTTGGAGTCTCCAAAAAGGAACCCAGCCCTACCAACACCTTGGCTGTTAGCCCAGCGAGACCTCTCTTGTATTTACAGAACTGTGAAGACAATAAATTTGAGTTATTTTAAGCCATGAATTTTGTAGAGGTTTGTTACAGCAGCCGCAAGAAATGAAGGCAGGGGGTGGAGATAGAAGAGTGAGGGACCTAATCGTGAAGGAGGGTTACCTCCAACAAGACATAATCTTCCAGAGTAAAGATTCATTTTTAAGATTCATTGTTTAAGAAACAATAGGGCTCCATGCCTGTTGACTTCAGTTTTCTCAGCGAAGTAGAAGTCAAGGCTGCACGGCCAGCGAGGGCCTTTTATGGATGAGGAAGTTGAAGCAAGCAGAGAGGTAGCTAACTTGCCTGAGATCACACAGCCAAAAATAGCGAGGCTGGCTTCAAACCCAGGCAGTCTGACCCCGGAGCCCACCCTCTGGACCGCTTCTCCACATAGCTGCTTCTGAGCAACGAAATGAGAGCATTGAAGGCATCAGCGTTGAGTGGTGGTGAAGGCTAAGTTGGAGCCATCTCTGGGACTCCAAGGCCCAGTGAAGGTCATGGCAGTGACCGCCATTGTGGAGTGCTGGTGGAGTCTGTGGCTGCTGGCTCTGGGAAAGATCCGAAGGCCATGGTCCTGGACAGGCCATTCATGGGTG
>CM052883.1:64652463-64675566 GCA_028534135.1 Potos flavus | reverse complement strand
CCAAAGACCACCAGGGAGCCGAGTCCGATGCAAGAGCAAAGAGCCTTTATTCAAGCTAGCTTGGGCTCCCTGCTCTCCACCCCCACCGGCGCAGCGGCGTGAAGGAGAACAAAGAGCCCCGTTTTCAGAAGGCGCAACAGTTTTGTGGGAGTTTTTGGCCAATGAAATTGTAACATGCACATAGAAAGTAGCAAGGTGATATCTGGCCATACACAGAGGGCCAACTGAGTTTCTTTTTACCCTATGTGGTGCGCAGGGTCGGTGGGTTCCGCATTCCTATTACCTGACTTAACTAACTCAAGGGGGGGGGGTGTGGTGTAGCACAAAATGGGGTTAGTTTAGGCTCTGCTCTCAAAATGGAGTTAGTTTGGCTCTACTCTTTCAGTGCCAGCCTCCATACTGCCCCGGATGCATGATGGTGGGGAGGGCTAGGGTGTCACTATAGGATTCCAACTATAAGGGGAGGAAGATGGGAAGCCACAGGCAGGAACTTTGAAGGAAAGTAGTGTCCTTAAACTCAAACTAGGTAGGAGGGCAGAGCCTCAGAGCTAAGTCTGAACACACAGGCTCAAGGTCAGCAAGGGGAGCTCAGGCCAGGTAAGAGAGAACAGATAGGTGTGTGTTCAGACAGACAGATGGCTCAGAATGGCAGCAATGAGCAGGTTCTGTAGCCTGGGATAGATACCAGACTGGTGGTCAAGGCTGTGGGTCTTCCATACCCCGGCAGAGGCAGCGCTCTGCGGGCCTCAGTACTGAGCACTGGGTCTAGGGCCTTGCTACTCAAAGGGTGGTCCCTAGACCAGCAGCATCCTCGACCAGCTGGTGGCATGTTTGAGATGCAAACTCTCATGCTCCACCCCAACCTCTGAATCAGTGTCTGCATTTTTAAAAGATGCTCAGATGGTCTGCATTAAGGTTTAATACAGAAGCAGTGTAATTTATAGCAATGGTTCTCCACGTCCAGTGCTTAGACCAGCAGCATCCGGTGTATCACCTGGGAACACGTTAGAGATGCAGATTCTCAGCCCCACCCGCGCCCCGCCCAGACCCACTAAATCGCAAGCCCCGAATGTGATTCTGATGCCCGCTCAAGTCCGACAACCTCTGGCCAGGATCCTGTGGCAGCATGGCCTTGAGATTGCCACAAATGTGGACTGACTTGGTTCTGCTGCTCGGGCTCCTATAAAATGGGATCACAGAGTAGGGATCTTGCCCACTTTTTAGAGATTTGGTGCAGGTCGGTCATCTGGGAACGTAGAGCATTCCGGGGCTCAGTACCTGTTAGCTGTGATGCCTTCCACGCCGTGCCTTTCCTGGTCAGGTGTGCTTTTCCTTCCTTTCTACCCGAGACGTTTTTCTGGGAAACTGGAAGAGAAAGAAATGTTTGCATCTTCTGAGACCTCATGTGACGAGAAGTCCCTCTTGCTTCTCTGTGATTCTGTTTTTTAAAACAGACATGTAATATTTTAACCAGCCAGTAACAAAAGGGGAACTTATCTTCTTGGGGATTCTAAGAAGGTCATTGTCACGCAGGTCTCTGCTAATGAGGACCCTCGGGTCCATTAGGCAAGGTGGACATGATTGTCTCGGGCTTTGGCTTTGATACGGGCAGCCACTCCTGTGGCTCATGAGACACAGGATGGGGGTGTCACGTCCTTATCTGATAACTGTGTCCTCAAACAATATGTATGTACGGACGTGCAGCAATCTAAAGCAGTAATAACAAACACCATGAAAATAATTAAAAATTAGGGCAGCACTTATCTTCTACACCCTCATTGAGTACACTAATCTTACCTTCAGAAGTCAAGTTGGGTCCACTCCATCTGGATATATGCATGGAATGTGTTTTTTATCCTTTGTCCCAACCAAACATTCATGAAGTGTGGAAAATATTCCCATTTATAAGATTGCAATGACCCTCCCAAATAATCAACACCTAATATTTATCACTAATCATTTATCTAATGATTAATAGAGACCAGGCATGATCCTAAGCACCTACCCTGAATTATCCCATTTAAACCTCACACTAACCCTAAGAGGTAGTCTCTGTGTGATCCCCATTTTACAGAGGAGGAAACTGAGGCTCAGTGGGTTAATCCCTTGCACACAAGCATCAACTAATAAGCTCAAGCCCAAGTCTGTTGGACACTACAGCCCATGCTCCTGCCACAGCACTGTTAGGTTAGGAGGTCTCTAACCCAGTGCTGTGTAAAGACAATAACAGGATTAACCAAAAATGACCGAATAACTGAGAAACTTCCTTAACTGCAAATATGTCATAACTTGCCTTAAGAGCTACAAGGTGGAATCTGATCTGAACTTCCACATGTCCCTACCGAGGATACCTGTAGCCTTATTGAGGCCGGCTGGGTGGCTCCTCCAACCCAGCCGGGGTCCTAGTGCTAAGCCCCACGCCATCCACCCCCAGGCCAGTGTGTGCTAAGACTCCTCGTCTCTCCCAGTGCTCTCTGAGTTTGACTTTGCTCAGAGTCACTTTAAGAACCACCTACATCTAGCAGATGCATCCCACTGAGGCTTGTCATGTATAGTAGGCACTGCACGGGCTGCCACCATCTGACCTGCTCCTAATTCATTGCCACTGATAGTAACCCCTTCATATCTCCGCCATCAAGGAATCTTCTATCTTTCTCTAACAGGAGGCCCTGTGCTCATGAGCCAAGGTTCTCCACAATCTCTGAGCAGCAGAGGGCGGCAGGGCAAGGAGCCAACATGAAAGTATCCCCCCTTCACATCACATTGTCCGACTGTGTCACACGCAGGTGTCTTGGTATTTTCTGCAGTGTTCTATGAAATGTCACAGGGGCAGGTGTCTCTGTTTGTATACTTTATACCTGGCCATCGGGGAGACTACCCTTAAAATTGTAATCTTTTCATGGTATTGCTGGTTTCTGTTTGGGATCACACACCCAGCCCTTCTTTCCTACCCTGAGAAGAGGTCAGTGTGATTCATCATCTGGTCTCACTTAGATTTTATTTTATTTTCTCTAACTTACTGTTCTTTCCATGTTCGTATTCTAAAGTTCATCAGTCACTCCCCCTCTTACTTGAAGGTCATTTTCCTGAATGTTCCCTCAGTTTTGTTGACTGTAAAAATTAGAACAGTCTGCAGGTTGGCAGGAAGCCACCACCATGGATGTCATGATTCCCTTAGATGCAGTAAAGTGGCCGTTCTATTCGAGACACTGTTGCCAATTAAATGGGGTTCGCCCCTGCGGTAGAGACATCAACCCAGGAGCCGGGATAACCTGGAGTCTGAAGGCGAGAACACTCCAGGCATCCTTTTTTTTTTTTTTTTTTTAAAGATTTTATTCATTTATTTGACACACAGAGAGAGAGAGATCACAAGCAGGCAGAGAGACAGGCAGAGAGTGAGAGGGAAGCAGGCTTCCCGCTGAGCAGAGAGCCCGATGTGGGGCTCGATCCCAGGATCCTGAGATCACGACGTGAGCTGAAGGCAGAGGCTTTAACACTCAGCCACCCAGGCGCCCCAACACTCCAGGCATCCTGAAAGAGGAGTGGCTTGCCATGCTGCTTTCTCCCAGGCGGACTGACTCTGCAGGCAGCGATCCCTCAGCCTTGTTCCAGAAAGCACGTGTTTATGGAAAGCTGCCTGGCGTGCTAAGTGACGTGGGGGTCCACTGGTCAAGGCAACAGGTTTAGCCAGGGCATCGGGCAGATATTTTCATTAATCCTCAACACACTCAAGGGCTATGGCCGATTGCCTAAAAACTGCTCCTTCTGTGTCCGTACCTAAAAATTCGTGGGTAGGAAGAATTTGAGATGGTCCATTTTGTTCTTTAGAATTGATTTGATGTATTTGGGAGTTTAATGAAGAGAGGCAGAGATGAGTTAATAGGGAAATGCCCATCTTTGAAAAAATTAGCTCCCGAAGATTTAAAACATTAATCCTCCTTTCCTGTGAAAAATTAAAGGCAATAAAGCCTCGGGCAGAAAATAAAGATGATCACAGGTCTGGGAAAACCTCAGAGAGGCATCTCCCAAATCCCATGGAGAACACAGAATACCCAGGTGATGCCTGCATATTTGTCAACCTGAAGGAAAGAAGGAATATAGTTAATCCGATTACCACCAAATGCATTAAAATGTATTCTCTAGTAGCTGGTTGATCCTCATACCCACCTAGGAGCAAATAAGCGGTGGGGGCCACCCAAACTCTGGGACAGAAGATTGCAGTTAGCAGCTTGCTCTAGAATAGGGCCACTCCAAGCTGTGGGGCTTCTTACGTGATAGGGTCCTGGGAACTCATTTTCTAGAACTCTCTGTAGGGCAGGTTCTCTTCACAGTAACAAGCAGCCCAGAACTTCAACTTATACTCTGTTTAAACATTTTCCAGAACATTATTAAAAGTTCCTTCTAAAAGGGATGTTCCACATGGAGAGGATGTTACTCATACGATTTATGTAACAAGGACTAATTTAAGATAAAATTAGGGGCGCCTGGATGGCTCAGTGGGTTAAAGCCTCTGCCTTCGGCCCAGGTCATGATCTCAGGGTCCTGGGATCGAGCCCCGCATCGAACTCTCTGTTCAGTGGGAAACCTGCTTCCCCCTCTCTCTCTGCCTGCCTCTCTGCCTACTTGTGATCTCTCTCTCTCTGTCAGATATATGAATGAAATCTTAAAAAAATAATAATAATTTAAGATAAAATTAAAGGGTCATCTTTTCAATGCCATTTGGCAAGAGAAAAAAAAAATTAATAGCAATAAATATTCCCTACAACCACATAAAGCCCTTACCTGTCCCGCCTGAAGCTGGGCCTTCAGGATGGTCCCCATGGAGTGCGTTAGATGAGCGTGTGCCCTGGAGAGGCCTTTAAAACTCCACAAGCCCAAATTAACCTAGAGGAAAGGAAGAACCAGCTCTGTGCAAAACTGTTTCCCCATCAAGCCATTTCCTCCTGATGGGCAGTAATGTTATTAGCTCTCATGTGGACAGCACTGTTTTGCTTTTCAAAACATATGATTATAACCACACTCTTAATTCCATTTCCTCCTTTGCCTCCATAAATCACCCTTGTGTTTTTCTCCTCGCAGACCAAGAAGGTTACCTCTATGCACTGCCCACGATAGTCACCTATGAGATCAGTCATTATCCATTTGTCGAAATGCTCATCCTTTGTCTTAAAGAACACATCAAAATGGCACGAGGCGTTTCTTACTCTGAAAGAGCCTAACTAATTGGGATTTCTTTATCTTTTTTCCTTATATCCCTTTGTTTCCCTTCCTCCAAAATGTAAGGCAGGATAGCAGGAAAGAGCCCTCTCAAAATTCCCGTGGATCGAATCCTGGCTGTCCCTTTCTAGCTGTGTCAGCTTGGACAAGTGACGTCATCCCTCTGAGCCTCTGTTTCCTCTTCTATAAAATCAGAGCAGAAATGGCTGCTTTGCCCAGCTTGGAAATTTGCTGGGAAGATTAAACAAGGTGGCGTTGTGTGCTAAAGAACTTTATAATGGAAACACATACAAATGCCAAGCATTGATATCATTCTTAATGTCTCGTGTCATAGAGATGAGTGATTATGTACATTTTCCCTGCAGATGAAGCTTATCTCTTTCGGGGACCATTTGGGGGGAGGGGATTATAACAAAAAATGATACACTCTTCCCTGTCCTCTTCAAGGGAAGACTCCTCTTGAAGATCTGGGTCACCATTACAATATCCATAGAGTTCTAGAAGGTTAGGACAGGAAGGGGGCTTAGCACTCCAAGTGCCCGTAGTAATCAGTCTGTGAGGACTGCTGTAGCAGAACACCATAGACTGGGCTTAAACCACAGAAATTTCTTTCGCCACGGTTCTGGAGGCTGGACATCCCCAGGTTGCTTTCTGCTGAGCCCTCTCTCCTTGGCTCGCGGGTGGATGTCTTGTCACTGTGTCCTCACCTGCCCTCTGAACATGGGCATCTCTGCTCTCTATTCCTCTTCTTAGAAGGACAGCAGTCCCTCTAGATTAGGGCCTTATTTTACCTTGAAGGTCCCTGTCTCCAAAAGCAGTTACAACCTGAGGTGTCCTGGGGGTTAGGATTTCAACATACGATTTGGGGGGTTGGGGACACAATTCGGCCCAGAACAGTGCTGTGCCCAACCTCCTTATTTTATAGAGGAGAATGTTGAAACGCAGAGAGGTTGAGCAATGTGCTAAAACTCCCACAGCGGGTGTCAGCAGAGGCTGGAGACCAGTGCTCCTCCCGCCCTCCCCCTGCCTCTCCTGGTATGCCGGCTGCTTGCTGCCCGTGTCCCCTCTCCTTCCCAGGCGCCACCGGACCCCTTCCCCCTGGACGTGCTCTTCTTCCCCCCCCCGCACCCCTGGCCCCCACCATCCTCACCTTCTGGGGTGTGGGGTCTCTGCTCGTCAGGGTCCGGAGCGCAAGAAGACTGGTTCGCTCTCAGTCCTGGGTGAAAGTGTCAGTGGTGAGGAGTGGGCTTCGGCGCATCATGACGTGTGTTTGGGAATCTTGAGGTCTCTTGTATATTGTCATCCACTCCGGGGGCTGTGTTCCCAAAGTCTGACCCACAGGTAAGTAAAATGTTCGGGCGCTTTCAAACATGCCTCGGGAAGACATCTTTCTGGACCTGTCCCGTAGCTGTCAAAACTCCTAACATCTGGAAAATGCCCTTTCTCTTAGCACGGCCAGATCTTGCGGATTCTTCCAGAAACTATGTCCACCCCTGCAGGGAGAAAAGCACGTCTGTCAAACTGCCCCAGCTTCACTGGGAGAGATTTAATAGCTGGAGTCTCTCCTGAGGTGCCAGGCTTTGAACTCCTCAACACTTTTATAAAATAGACCACAGCCTACGAACCACTGTCTGCAGCGTATCCTCGTTCATCATTAAAGTGACTTGTCAAAATTCAGGGTCCTGAGTTTTGTGTTTCTCAACATCCAGGAAAGCCCTTCCCGGGTACTGTGGACCAGAGGAGACTACCCCCCACAGCTTTTGTGAGCTGCGGGCCCTCTGGTGTGTGTGAATTCATCTACGAATCCAGGAGAGCTTTGTCTGGTGCCTAATGTCTGGTGTTTCTCCCCGGTGGGACTCCCCCACCATGTTCCCGTCTCCTGAAATGGCACCACTGTCCCCTGCTGCTCAGACCAGTCGCCTGACTCATGCTTCCTGACTTCCCTCATCTCCTTCCTCTAATCCGTGAGCACGTCAAGGTGGCTTGGCCTCCCAGATACAGCACACATCCATCCATTCCTCAGCCTGCTGTAGCCTTAGTTCCTGTCACCCTCCACTCTCCTTGTCATGGACGCTCGAGCCCCGTGGCAGTCTTTCTGTTCCTTATGGACTCCGAAACATTCTGGGCTCAGGACCTTTGCACTTGCGGTTCCTTCCACATGAGGCTCCCTCCCTCTAGCTCTCCTTGCACTGCCTCTCTCTTGTCATTCACAGCTAACTGGATGCTGTCTTCCCAGAGGGACCTCCCTTCTCCATCCCGTCTCAGCTTGACCTGCCCTTTCCCTGGTCCTTTGCTAGTGTCGCCCTTCTTTTACTTCTCTGCAGTTATTGAAGGCTTTAGCTCGCTCATTTATTTGTGACACCCATGGCAGTGCGTCTTATTCACACTGTGCCACGAATTGGGGGTTGGGGGGGGTGGCTGGCACAGGACAGGTGCTCGGTAAGTTCAGTTACTGTCTATTGAGTGTCGGCCTATGAGTATGACCCTGTCCCACTAGTAGGAACACAGACAGGTAAAGGACCCTCTCCCTGACTCCTTCTGTCTCATTTCTTTTCAGTACCTGGACCTTTCATGTGCCTCCTTTTCTCTCTCCTTGACATTTTCATCAGAAGGAAGGTCTTACAGAGAAACTGAGGGAAGGGCTGTGAAGGACAGTGTGGCCAGAACTCAGGCGGCCTGTTTGCAGACCAACCCTGTCAGCCTTCTGCCTGTCCCTGTGATCTGACAAGTGTAGACAAAGGCATTTGCCACCAGAGGGCATGTTTTCAGGTAGTATGGCTCCCCCTAGTGGGCACTGGTCGGTTACAGAATCCCTGCCGTCAAAAAAACCCAAAACCTAAAATTTCAATGTGTAAAGATGCTCATAAACTTTAACCCCATGTAATTTCCACTCCTGGGGATTTATCCTAATGGAAAAAGCAAAATTATATATGGG
This sequence comes from Potos flavus, assembly GCA_028534135.1. NCBI lineage: Eukaryota > Metazoa > Chordata > Mammalia > Carnivora > Procyonidae > Potos > Potos flavus. The sequence goes on along the minus strand of CM052883.1, from coordinate 64,667,414 downwards.
TGATATTGACCAAATTTCCAGCAGTAAGGGAGTATAAATTGTGGTACATCAACACGAGAATCTAAGGTAGCCATGAAAATGTTAAGCATCAGGATACGGAAAATTCCTAGTAGAATATGAAGAATTCGCACCACTGCAACAGCCACGAAGGGATCATGCCATTGAAAATTTCTTCTTTTCGGTGTAGTGAGATTATGGGTAGTTTTTAATTTTTTTCCTTGAAAGTTATTATGTCTGTTTTAATTACCCCCACACCCCCCCAAAGAAACAGTTTAATCGTCTCTCTAACTGTGGGATCTCCCTCCATCTGTATGTGACGATGGTGACCACATTAGTTTCCTAGGGCTGCCCTTACCCTGCAGACTGGGGGACTTAAACAACAGAAAGCCATTTTCTCACAGTTGTGGAGGCTGGCAGTGCAAGCCCCTGGTGTTGGCAGAGTGCTAATACTTCCGAGGCCCCTCTCCTCTTGGGTTTTCTAGAGGGGTACCTTCTCCCTGTCACATCATCTTCCTTCCGTAGCACCTGGGTCCTAGAAAGACACCACCAGACTAGATTAGAGCCAACCTTAATGCCCTCATTTTAACTTCACTACCTCTGTGAAAATCCCGTCTCCAAACACGGTCACATCCTGAGGTACTGGGGTCTAACACCTCAACATATGAATTCAGTGACTCCTATAATACTTAGATACTGACATAGGATATATCAGAATTCTTACGTACTTACTATGTACTTATTATATATTTATTAAGTATATTAGTAAGTAATGAGGTTACTATTAATACTTATACTATTGTAATACTTATATACTACGTAAATACTTATACAGAGTATCATTTCTTAATATTTATTTATTTATTTTCAAGATTTTATTTATTTATTTGTCAGAGAGAAAAGAGCACAAGCAAGGGGAGGGGCAGAGGGGGAAGCAGGCTCCCTGCTGAACAAGGAGCCTGATGCGGGGCTCGATCCCAGGACTCTGGGATCATGACCTGCACCCAAGGCAGGCACTTAACCGACTGAGCCACCCAAGCGGCCCTCATTTCTTTATATTTAGATGATTTTATAATTGTGTCAGCTAAAGCCCTCCCGATGATGCGGAAGGTAGTGTAATATCATTCCTTACGCTTTTGTCACGAGCTGGAGAGCCCGTGCAGTATTTACCCATCTTTGCTACCTCTTTGGCAACCCGTTAAAAGGTTGTAATTATTCAAAAGACTTTCGGGGCATTTATTTACAGAAAATTGACTTACTCATTGAGTTCTGCTCCTTTCAGTTGATTTATGAGCTGTGGTTAACATGGTATTTTCTTACAAATGGTGCCACATAGTTTCCTCTGCTGGTGTCCCAAAGATCACTACGTCTTCATGTGTCCCACTCGTGAGCTGATGGGTTGGTATCGTTGTATTATGTATATCTGGGGATGTGCTAAATGCAGCTTAATAATATTAAATAGTATTATAGTGTATATATACACATACACACCACTGTATATAGTCTTACATACATCCCCCTATATGTTCAGTTATTAACTGCACCATAGATTCTAATCCTGCTTTTGTTTTTCAAACTCATGCTTGTGAATTACAAGTGTTACATGTTCTTAGCCAATCAAAATCCTGTTATTCTTGAACTGATTGTCTCAGCTTCCTAGATTCTAAGGATTTATTATTATGGTGTGTGCGTCTCACTATAAAGTACCAAATGCTTTCACATGAGTAGAAATAAAGAAAGGGGGCGCCTGGGTGGCTCTGTGGGTTAAGGCTCTGCCTTCCGCTCAGGTCATGATTCCAGGGTCCTGGGATCGAGCCCCGCATTGGGCTCTCTGCTCAGCAGGGGGCCTGCTTCCCCCTCTCTCTCTGCCTGCCTCTCTGCCGCCTACTTGTGATCCCTTTCTCTCTGTCAAATAAATAAATAAAACCTTAAAAAAAAAAAAAAAGAAATAAAGAAAGAATGAATGAAAGTAAGACTCCAGATGGTGTGTAAGGGTACTAAATTAGCCTGCATTAATCTCTGTCTGCAAAGTGCCCGAATAGATATATTTTTGAAGATTTACCAGAAGAAAGACATGATGTGACATTTATTTCTTTAGGGACTCCGTTATTGGAGCTGTCCTCCTTGGGGCCCCCGCTGCTTTTCTATCCAGTATCTTCTGCAGGTGCGGGGCTTACAACATGGCGGCATGGGAAGATTAGAAGTGTCACCTCGCTTATACTTAATAGCAACTGGGAATTTGGGGATTGAAGCTCTATGTGAAAAAAATGATTACTTTGCCACTTTATAGACAGCAAAACTGAGGGCTTCACAGCTCATGATTTATTTAAGGCAACAGGGAAGTTCAGGGACAGCTCTGGGAATGAAAACCAATCATCTCTGAGCCCCCAGATAGATTGCCAGGCCCATGAATCATCCTGCCACTAATATAAATAAAATAACAAGTAAGATAGAAGAGTCTTGTTAGTTCTGACCACTGGATACCATAACCTTTTCGAACTCTGTCTTCTTAATTATGATAGTAATTTTTTAAAAAGATTTTATTTATTTATTTGTCAGAGATACAGCACGCACAAACAGGCAGAGCAGCAGGCAGAGGAAGAAGCAGGCTCCTCACTGAGCAAGAAGCCTGATGTGGGGCTCGATCCTAGGACCCTGGGATCATGACCTGAGCTGAAGGCATATACTTAACCAACTGAGCCACCCAGGCGTCCCAATTATGATAGTAATTTTTAAACTTTTTTTTAACTTTTAAAATGTAAGCAAATAATAGGTTTTTTTTTTATTAAATGTATATTGTTGCAACAGTTATAGGTTGTGTCCTATAATTAAGCACACAACCTCCTGAAAAAAGGAAGTGGAAATACGGATACATTTTCATTACAGATAGAATTATATACCATCACACTGTTTCTGCATCTTGCCTTTTTTCGTTTAACGATATGTTTATAGATATCATTCCATGATGGCACAAAAAGCTTTACTGGATTTTTTTACTGGTTACCTATATGGCTTTATATATAGGATTTGTCCTACATGTATATTGCATTTATCATTTCTATAACCAGCCCGTTTCTATAACTTTCCCTAAAGCAAATCCTGCTGTAGTCGCCATCCGAGAGCTACTTTGTTAGTGCACTTGCAAAATTGTTGGCTTCAAAGGCATGCATCCTGTCATTTCTTCCTCCAGTGTAACTGATTTGTTTTCATTTGTTTCTTTACCTTTCTGTCTCTTTCCAGCTACACAATCTGTAGAGTCAACTTACTGCCTCGATTTCCTAGAATCAACAACACCGATAGGACTATATAATAAATAAAATTTTTCTCATACAAAATAGCACTTACCAAAACCAGAATACATGATTAGCCTGTTTTATTATTTTCATTTGAGCTTTATACACTCAATCTGTTTCTAGTTAAGAGGCAGTAAGAATAGTTATGTTCCATCATATTCCGCAGGTATCGGTGTATATGTGCGTGTGTGCACACGTGTGTGTAAGACAGTGTATTGGGGTTTGCATTTCTGTTTCATTTAGCCAGCATATATCCTCATCCTTGTTATACAGAATTTTCCAATCAGAATATGACCTTTCCTTCTATAAAAACATCTACATTAATCCTCGGAGGTATTTTCCCTGTAATGTTATTTTTTAATTTTTTCCCCTTTTTTGTAAAAACTTTATTGAGATAGAATTCGCATACCTTACGGTTCGCCATTTAAAGTGTACAATTCAGTGGTTTTTAGTGTATCCACAGTTGTGCAGCTGTCACCACAATTTGTTTAGAACATTTTCATCACCCCCCCAAAAAAACCCGTGCTCTTTCGCTGTCACCCCCCAAGTGCTCCCATCCCTCGCATGTCAATGTTGAAAGATATTCTTGCCCTCCAAAGCAGCTTATCCATCATATTCCCACGAATGGTCCATTGGATTCTACTTTCCTCGGACCCTCCCTGTGTTATCAGAATATTTCATCTTTAGCAGCCTTATCGATGAAAAACTTTCTTACTTCAGTTTGCATGTGCTTATTCAGGAATGGTGCTGACCGTCATGACCTTTGGCCATCTGTGCTTTGTAGACCTATTTTAAATAAAAGCAAACATATTGTCACTGCTTTGTCCTCATCCACTGGGGCATGCTACGTGGGGCAAAGACCACTATGAAGTTAGTCCACCCAAATTACAGGAACAAGAGCGTCCTCTGAGGAGCTCGGAACCCAGAAACTGCCCTGGGGCTCATTACCCGTGTGTCCCCGGGCATCGCCTGGTGGCGTCCATGTTCCTTCTGTTGGATGACTTGTGTCCTTCTCCCAGTGTAGGTACAATTACTGCTCCTCTATTTGCTTCCATTTTTTTTTTTTAAAGATTTATTTATTTTAGAGAGCGAGCTCACACAAGCTGGGGGAAGGGCAGAGGGAGAGAAACTCAAGCACACTCCGTGCTGAGCACAGTGCATCGTGTGGGGCTCGATCTCACAATCCTGAGATCATGACCTGAGCCGAAATCAAGATCCAGACTCTGAACCAACCGAACCACCCAGGCGCCCCTCTATTAGAGTAAATTCAACTTTGTCTCAATCTATCAACTTTATTACTTTTTTACTTTTTACTTTTTTAATGGACATTCCATGGGCTTTGTTCTGTGCTATTAAAAATCTAGTCACCCCAGGGGGCACCTGGGCGGCTCAGTCGGTTAAGCGTCTGCCTTCTGCTCAGGTCCTGATCCCGGAGCCCTGGGGTCAAGTCCCGTGTCAGGCTCCCCATTCATCAGGGAGTCTGCTTCTCCCTCTCCCTCTGCCTCTCTCCCCCCATGCTCTCTCATCCTCTCTCAAATAAATAAATAAAGTCCTTTAAAAAAATTTTTAATTTAAAAATAAAATCCAGTCACCCCAGGATAAACCTGTCTTTATATATACACCTCTTACCTGGTCTCTGGATCCTGAGAGCTTTTTTTTTTAACCAGCTAAATTCCCTGGTGAAACCCCTAATAACTTTCCCTGGCTGAAGGGTTTTTGGGAAAAGCCAGAACTAGGCTAAAGCTAGTGAGCCAGAACTTCCAGGAACAAGCGTTTCCCCACTGCTCCTTCCAGATCGGAGCCCCTTTGGCTGTTAGTTACCGTCAAGTCCTTTTTACAGGGACCATAGCCTCCGGTGATCAGATGTAAGGGAGAACCCTCAACCTTCTCCACCACGACCTCACCACCACGCACCAGAAAGCCTCGGACTGGGTCTGTTATTCACGCTAGTATTTGTTAGCGCCCCCAACAATCTGTCCCTTAGTAAACCTTGCCCAAGAGATTTACTCACAGTGGAAGTGATGACAATATTCAGGGGGCATTCCTAGCATATGTGACGCTCTAGATGGACCATTTGTATATTGCCTTCTCTATACCGCAAATCACTTTCCATATAACTTTGCAATGATCAGTAATAAGCATTATCTTCCTGACTCACTACACACCAAGTTTAAAAAGAAATTTCATTTTTATTGATTAATATGTAAATGAGAACGCAATGCCGCTTCTGTGATATTTCTGCCAAACACGCGTGACTCGAATCTAGTGATGAGAAATCATCAGACAAACCAAATCAAGAGACGTTCTGCAAAATAATGGCCTTTCTTCTTTAGAAGTGCCAAGGTCGAGGTGCCTGGGCAGCTCAGTCGGTTAAGTGTCTGCCTTCAGCTCGGGTCATGATCCTGGGGTCCTGGGATTGAATCCTACTTCGGCTCCCTGCTCAGCGGGGAGCCTGCTTCTCCCTCTCCCTCTGCTGCTCCCCCTGCTTGCCTGCTCTCTCTCACTCTCTCTCAAATAAATAAATAAAATCTTTAAAAAATAAAATAAAATAAAAGTGCCAAGGTCCCGAAAATCCAAAACAGACCAAGGACTGTCCCAGACTGAAGGAGAGTGAGGAGATCATGCAGCTAAAGGCAACTCATGATTTAGAACCGGATCTTTTTTCTAGAAAGGATATTACTGGGACAATTGGTGAAATTTAAGTTGGCCTGAGCATAGGGTGGCACCATTGGATTGGGGTCAATGTCCTGATCTTAATGATTATATCTTATGTAGGAGAGTGTCCTTGCTTGCAAGGAATATACACTAAGGAATTCAGGGTTAGTGGGACCACGGGTGAGCATCTTATCCTCAAATGGTCCAGGGGACAAATGTCATTTGTACAATCATTTGTCCTGTACTTCTAAGTTTTCTCTGTGATTTTTTTCGAAACACAAAAATTATTTTTAAAAACCTCAACAGTAACTGTAGCAATTATTTAGAACTTAGGCCAACTTCTGTTGAGGAGGATTGTCTTTCACTAACATCTTTCAAAATTGCTGGTACCAGGTAACATTAAGAGGCAGAGGGCTTTCCAAGTCCGTTTGGTTATTGCTTTTAAATTCTCTAAGACGGTACGTCCTCTGATTGCCCGCCCCTGGAAAGGACAGCGCCCACCATCCCACCCTGGGTTCCCCCTGATTCCCTTGGCAGATCCCGCAAACAGCTTCTCCACACCGTGCGTGGGAATCCTCCAGCCGGTGCCGGGTGAAGCAGGAGAACCGGAAGGCCGCTGGGGCCGGTCTCCGGCTGCTGGGCCGGCCAGCTGCTTGCACACTGTTCTCATAGGGCAATGGGCCTGCGTGGTGTCCAGCCAGTCCACCACTCATCTTACCGGGGGAAGAATGTTTTTAAACATCCCTATGCTGATTAAAGAACTTTTTTAGAGCAGAATGTGACCAAGAAGCCCTTGAATTAGCTGGCTCTTTAGGGTGGGACTTCTGATTAGGATGTTTCCAGTGCGGTCTCACCCTGGGTGTGGATCCTTGATCATAACCCCCCCCCCCCTTAAGGTGTAGATCCCACTTAGCCAGCGCTTACACCTGCTCGGTCAATTACCAAGTACGTGACCACGTTTGCCCAGCTTGTAGGGCAGAGCGGAGGGCCCTTGTGGAATGTACGTGGCGTGTGCGTGCACCTTTCTGTGTGCGTGTGCTGGGTATGAGCAACTCTGTGGGACCTAAGCATAGCAGATTGTCAGGGGGGTTTTCTCTTTGAAAACAGTTTGCAGTGGAGACATCGATCTTTAAAATGGAAGCAGTCGCTCCCGCCTGCAGCCCAAGGGAGGCACAAATGCTAAGCAGAGCAAGGGCGGGGTGGGGGGGGGTGGCATAGGCTGTGCCACTGTGCCCATCCCCTGCCGGCGGCACAGGAAACACACCAGGGCTTTGCGGGGTGTCATGCCTACGCAAAGGGGTATTGAGCAGTTAGTCCTTCTGGGGGAGAAGAGTGGTGGTTTGCGAAGCTCCGTCACCCCTGCACTCTGTCTGAGATCGTCCCACCTGGCATTTCAGCCCCGAGAGAACAGCCTTCAGTATCTACGTGTCTTCCCTCCCCTCTGTCCCCACCTCCCCACCCCCTCCCCATTCTGTCTCCAGCTTCCAGGACCCCTCAGGTCCCAAACCTCGATGGACATGAGTCACCGTGGACCTTGTGAAAAGTAAATCCTGAGTTCCTGCCCCAGGAGCTCTTAACCCATTCAGGGTGCGCCTAGGAGCGTGCATTTTTAACAAATGCCCCGTATCTTGATGGCTGTGGTCCGTGGGCTTTCGGACACACCCTAGTACAGGAACACAGGGTTTGCGGTCAGAAAGCCCAAGTTTGCCTTCGCAGCTCTCTCTCTGCACACTGGAGGACCTTGGGCAAGTCCCCCGAGCTCCCTGGGGCTCAAGTTGGACCTCAACACCCAGGGTCTGTTGTAAGGATCGAACGCGGTCGAAGGCAAAGCGCTTCGCAAACTGCGAAGCTCTCCAGAAGCAAGAGTAGGAGAATCTCGCCCTGGTGGTTACGTTAACCTGGGTGACCTACCGCTGGGGAGTAAAGACACTGGGTGCGATGCCTTTGGTGCCTCGTGGGCCATTTTTTCAAGGGGTTATTCTCCCCCTCCCGCCCAGCCTTCCATACCGCCAAGTGCGAGAAACTACAGAAGGAGAAGGAGGACCTGGAGAGGCGGTTCGAGGAGGAGGTGCGGAAGCTGGGCTGGCAGCAGCAGGCGGAGCTGCAGGACCTGGAGGAGCGGCTGCAGCTGCAGTTTGAGGCCGAGATGGTGCGGCTGCAGGAGGAGCACCACGCCCAGCTGCTGCGCGTCCGCTGTCAGCATCAGGAGCAGGTCAGTCCTCCGCTCGGCCGGCTCTGCTGGCGGGACACACGGGTGCAAGGTGGAGGGAGCCAGCGCTGCTTTAGCAAGAAGCCCTGCTCCGGAGGTGAGCTTCTGGAAAGTTCACTCTCCCACCTCCTTCCTTCCTGCTGTCCCCTCTCTTCCTCCCCTCCAGCCACCCTGCACCCTGGCCTCCAGCTCCCTTCTTCCCAGGCACGCTCCCACCTGGGGGGCTTTTGCCTTTGCCGTGCCCTCTGCCTGGAATGCTCTCCCTCCAGACATTCCATGGCTCCCTCTTTCCCTCTCATCCAGGCTGTTCTCCAAAGTCACTTTCTCAGTGAGGCCTTTGTTTCTCCAAAACGTACAGCCCCTCCCCCACCCCATACACACTCTTCCTGCCCCCTCCCTACTCTAGCCGCTTATCGCTGTTGAACGAACTATACATTTTACTCGGGTCCCCTGTTTCTCATCTGTCTATTCCGTGGAGGGCAGTGATAATCACAAGCAAACACTCCTCGCACTTGTGATGCACCGGGGGACTGCTCTTAACTCTCTACCTATACCAACCCACCTAATCCTTGAAACAGCCCTGCGAGGTGGGTACCGTGATCGCCCCCATCTTTCGGGTGAGAAGACGGAAACCGAGAGGTTAAGTAACCAGCCAGAACTCACAGGCGGGGCACGGAAAAGTCAGGGTGGAGCCCAGTCTGGCTCCAGGGTCCCGCGCCGTCCAGCACAAACTCGGAACTCTCAGCCAGGTTCACCAGTGCCTGACGGCCTGCGCCTGGCCGTGCCTGCCCTCGGCACACACCTGCTGGATGAAGGGATGAATTCCTCTGCTTACCCTCAGCCGGCCAGTCTCGGTAGAGAGGGCAGTGCACTCTGGAGCAACTGGGGAGGATTCCCGGGGTCATGCCGCGCCCGCCCCCCCCACCAAGCCAGCTCCCCTCCAGGACGGCGGCTCGTGCAGCGAGACAGTGGGCCCCCTGAGAGCTAGCTCGGCTCCTGTCTCCTGTCTCTGCTCTTCCTTCCAAGCCCCCAAGGCCCCGATGCCCTAATGCCCGCTTCTAACAGGTGTGTTATTTCACCGCGTCTGCCGGCGACGTCCCTAAGGTAAACTGGCACTTGTGGAGAGTGTTCTCTAAATGTCGGGCGTGCGCTGAGCGGCCCTTCATTATCATGAGTATTCGGGCTGCTCTCCTCAGACTGCGTCCAAATAAGCATCCCTGACGGTGGTCCCCGGAGGCTTGTGAACGCAGAAGGCACAAGAGTCATTTCAGAGCAATAATAAGTACTATCGTTGTCATTTAAAACCTCCCATTGGACAGCCCTTTATTTGGCTTCTCGGGTTAGCGTTCTCCTTTTCTGGAGGCCTGTGGAAACCAGACACACGTGCCTGCTTGAGGTGCTTTAGACCCCGAGACCAGGAAACAGAATAGTGGCAGCTAGGGTTACCTGCTGCGGCTAAGATTAGAAACTGAGCCCCCGCATCCTGCCTCCTAGACTTGCGGAGCAGAGCTCCCCTGAGTGGGCATTTGCGCCTGCTGCTGTCCACAGCCGTCCTGATTTCCTGGCCCCTCGGTACCTCTCAGATGCGTGCAGAGACCCCCTTGTTCTGTGCCTCTGTATCCCTGGGCTGTTCATTCCCAGTTTGACACAGAACATGTTTTCCTCCATAGCTGCCAAAAGATCTGCAGTTCTGGGTTGGCTGACAAGGTGTCAGGAGGCGGGGAGGTAGTCGTCAGCGGGAGAAGGCGCTTGGAGGGAGTCCTCCGAGCAAAGGCTCAGGTCAGGGTGCAGTGTGTGGGGACCACAGAGCTGAGGCCACAGCTGAGCGGAGCCCGTCCACTGATGGGGCACCGCTGGCGGCCTCATGGAGTTTCGCTGGGAGATGTGCTCTCGCCTGGCCTCTGGGCTGGGCCACAGCAGCCTTGTAGAGATTTGATACTGGGAGGAACTGGAAAGAAAGAAGGCCCCGACTTTCCCCTTGAGGATGAGTTACATAAGCCACCTAGGTATATTTAAGAGGTGCTCTATCTTAGGAAGGCTCTGAGTTCTGTTCTTCTCCATTCTTCGTAAGAGCTAGTGATTCCTTTATTCATTCATCGGTACAAAGAATATTTAGCGAATGCCACTGCACTCAAGGCATCACGGCAGGCGACTGGGAGAGATACCAAGATATAGAACGTGTGGACCTGCTTGTGTCATAGCCCCAGGTTAGAGATCGGGGGCAGATAGGAGACAAGAGCCCAAGAAACTGTAATACTGGGTGAGAAGTACAGAGGACGCATTTAGGAATTGAGATTACTTCCAGCTATAAGGAAAGGGGAAAGCTTTATGATGGAAATAGCTTCTGAAGACTTTCTATGTGGGTAAACCTTACCTATGGAAACCCCTTGGTTTGGGGATGGAGGGAGGATAGTGATTTAAATCTATGAATTGCTGCTATCCTGACCCTTCCCTTCTCCAGCAGAGAGTGTGCAAGCAATGGAGAGGGAGATGAAAGGCACGTCAGTCCAGCATTCCCAATTTGCAGGCAGAATCAATGCCCATTGGCCCAGTGCAGGAGAAGCCTCAAGTGCATGACGTCATGGAGGTTTGGATGCTCTGGGGTGTGAATTACCCCTGTGGGAATCTCCACACCCGGTGGGTCTTCCTTATCGGGGACAGCTGCCCTTGGCAATGCTAGCTCCACAGGTAGCGGCATCTTTGTGCTCCTGGAGCCTTAAAAACCAAGTTAAGCAATCTGGCTTCTCCTCGTGCCCCAGCGCCCCAGGCTGGCAATGGGGAGGCGGCGTCAGTTTCAAAGCGCAAGATTTTGAGGGGCTTTAACTCCACTCGGGAACTCAGTGCTAGGGCAGGCTGACCTCTGAGTTCACTGCAGGTTCATCCCGTAGGACAAATCCAGCCATTCGCTCGCCGGGAGGGACCAAGACTGTCTCTCTCTGCCTACACCTGGGAATCACTTGGGGGACCTTCTGACAAAGCACCCCTCCTCGTCTTCACCCCACATGAGTTAAATCAGAATTGCTGGGGGGGGGGGCGGGGAGGGAGCCCGGCGTCGGTGGTCTGTAGAAGCAGGCCCCATCCTGCTGTTTCTGGTTAGGGACATGAGTGGGGGGCATGGGGAAAGCCTCTTGGCTTTCCTCAGTGACCTCTGAGATAGGGTAGGACTTTGATTTTAAAAGCAGGACTAAAAGGTGTTTCATTAAAATCAGCTCTCATTCGCTAGCTTGCTTCACATTATAGAAGCTGGATTGCCAGAGCTCCCCTTTCTCGGAGCACACAAAGCACGCAAAACGGATTTCGCTGTCAACGCACATACTTTTCCCTGTGAGCCCCGAGCATCATCGCTTCTCTGTCCAGCTCGCAGCCCTCCCTTCTGGGCTGCCTGCGGCTGTCGCCCAAGGATACTTAGGCGCAGAGCCTGGTATCCAGTGACCAGATTTGTGACCTTTGACCCCATTGCTCCCAGGCCTTTTGGCCGTTTGTCTTACTCCCTGACCTGGCCCTGAAGTCACTCTCCTCCGGGGGCTACTGGGTTCCTAGATGCGTTATGGATTCCGCACAATAAAGTCTGAGCAGAGCCTTTCCTGGGGAGCGGCTGTGCAGGTTCTCCAGAGTTTCCACCAGCCTTGTCGCCTATCCAGGACATACTTTCTACACTTTCCTGAAAAAAATCACCCTTTTAGGCTAGCTGGCAGGCTCAGCCTCCCCACGCTTAATCAGGACGAGCAGAGGACACTTTGTCCATCATCTTGCGTTACGTCCCTCTGGTCGCGCACGGCCTGCGTTCAGCGGCCAGCAGCAGAAACCACACTGTCCCTGATCAAACCGAATGACGTCCCTGGGGGGACCCGCTGTCTTCCAGCACCAGAGCCCCCGCACGCAGGGGGCAGGCGATGCGGGGAAGATAGGGCCTTCCGGGCGCCGCTGCCCACATGCTGGGCTGCAGAGGGGACAGTGGCCCCAGGGACGCGATGAAGTCGCATGGGGCACTCTGACACGGCTGGCTGCCTACTGCGAGTCAGTGCCCGGGAGGCTGTACCAGGGATGGAAGGGAAGGAGGGTCTCTTCCTTATCTAGAAAGGAATGTTTACTCTACCCTGGGCAGAGTAAACATGCGCCTGCTCCCTCTGTCTGACCAGCTCTGAATGCAGAGTCTGGGATGTGGGGAGCAGATGGGAGTTGAATCTGGTTTGGGCTTAATGAGTGAAACTGAGGTTTCCTCATTCTAAAGGTCACTCTTTTCGAATTGAATTGCCAAAGCCTTAGACAACCGTGTTTTGCAAATGACTCAGTGGGGTAAGCCCCACGCTGCAGTCTTACCCATCTGGGGGGTGGGGGGGGGGCGTTTCCAAGCTTTTGCTCTGCTGTAATTCAGCCCCTCTGAGCAGCAAGCAGCTGGGGGAGTGGAGCCGGCCACAGGGAACAGCTGCCTCGGGGCAAGCCCGCCAGGGCTCTTCCTTGGGCACATCGATAGCCTCCTCTATGGCACAGCCCACAGCTCCCACCGCCTGCAGGAGGGAGGAGGGTGGCCCACCTGTGGTTCAAGGGGTCCCTACCCGGGTTCTAGAAGGAAAAGAAGGATGCTTCACCCAGCGTAAGTCTGCTGTGGACTGACCTAATTTAGTGCCCTTTGCCTCTGACTGGGTGATCTGTGTGCCCAAAACGACCTTGTATTTCCCTTGGTTCAACTTGTCTGAATCTCCTCACCTGCCTTCAGAAGGTTTCCAGTCTTCTCAGGCTGAGAGACCTTACTGGCCGCTTCGGAGTGGGAGCCCGTGCTCCAGAAAGCAGCCAGGAGCCATGGGAAATGTTGTGGGGATTAATACCATTAATACCATGACAAGAAAAAGGACGCCAAGAGTGGACAGCCCCTTCTTTTCTCTATTCCTTAAAAACCATAGAGATGTATAGAAATTACTGAAATTACTAAATACTGAAGAGTAAGGATTATCATGCCCAAATTTTGGCTCATTGGCTCTCACTGGTTTCCTTCGAAACGTCCTGGGCGTTCCATTCCTTGAATATGGTCTTTCCGAGTTAGGGACTTAGTATTTCATTCATAAAAGCACCTCTGAGAGGCCCTAACAGAGAGCTCGTGCCCTTACATCACCATTCGCATATTGGGGGCAGTATTTTATCACCAGTAAGTCAAAGACCTTCCTTCCAACAAACCAGGAGGGCGTGTGTTTAGCCACAAACATAACACAGCATTGCCAATCAAGGCATATTTAGCTCCGGGGGCATGCGGGACTCTTCTGGAACCTAGCCCTTCCATTCATCTGTCTTTCCTGAAACTACCCATGGCAATTTGTATAAGGGCCCAATCAATTAGAATCATACCAACGACTGATGAAAGATGTTTCTTTATTCCAAACTAGGTAACATAACTCCAAATAATGGGTGGGGACTTGTTTCTACAGTGTGCTATGGGCTCAGCTGACATCAGTAATAAAGCAGAAAGAAAAGATATTTCCATTTTTTCAAGTCAGTGATTTATTTTTCCAAGAGACTAAAAGGCTCGGGACAAAGATGCCATGAAAACCTCACATAAACAAGAATTGGACAATTAAGTACTGTGGTAATCAGCCTTTCTGCTGAGTGCATTCATAGCTCCGAGCCTTACATAAAAGATTGTTTGATCAACAGTGACCGGTAGATAAAGTGAATCGTTGCATACCATGTCCGTTTGCATGTTATCGGGCAGCTTTCCTCACACGGTGGCGTTCATTGTTGGTTTCGCCAGCGAAAAGTTCTCATTTTCCACAGGAGAGAGAAGTCAAATTCTCCTACGCAATTACGCTCTCCAGAATGGGAATCCATCCCGTTTTAAAATTAAAATACTCCAAAGCCCACTTCCCAGGTGGGCTTCCTTTCTTGTGGAGAGCCCTTTCTCCTTCGAATCGAAGGTCAGCCTGTGACTTAGCCCCAGAGAAAAGAGAATGGCAGAATGGCTTGTCCTTGACGTTTTGGCCACAGATGGTTCTACCAGTTGAATACCAACTGTGTTCTCCAAGCAGCGAGGACACTCCTGCCACCCATCCCCCCATCTCTGTGTGTAACCATAGCTGTGGCCTCCTCCAGGTAGAAGATCTCACGGCCAGCCATGAGGCTGCTCTCCTGGAGATGGAAAATAACCACACGGTAGCCATCGCGATCCTGCAGGATGACCACCACCACAAAGTCCAAGGTAGCTACCAGCCTCGACGTGTGCAGCCATTCGGGGTGGGCCGCACGAGCCAAGCCTTTGCTGCCGTCCTTCCTCTCCTGCTCCTCTTCCCGTTTTCCCTTCCTCTCTGTCCTGGTGTGTCTTTTGTGTTGCTTCCTATGGAAAGAAGAGATGAAAAATCCAGGATCCATCCAGGTAACTACTCCTTTCCTCAGAAGCGCTTACCGTCAAACTTGCGCGGAGATGAGAACCCTGAGGAGCTGTGCCGGGCACAGACGCCAGCCCAGGTCCCACCTACCTGGCGATCCCATGTAGCTGCTGCGGGCTTCCTGAGATCATTCTAGTGGGTCTCAAAGCTGGAGAACCACTCTTCCAAAGTAGGCCTGGAAATCCTGGGCTTTACCTTGTTTAGTAGCCTTTTTTTTTTTTTAAGTTTTTTTTATTTATTTATGTGACACAGAGAGAGAGACAGTGAGAGAGAGCACAAGCAGAGGAAGTGGCAGGTAGAGGGAGAGGGAGAAGCAGGCTCCCCACCGAGCAAGGAGCCCAATGCGGGACTCGATCCCAGGACCCCAGGATCACGACCCGAGCCAAAGGCAGACGCCCAACTGACCGAGCCACCCAGGCGCCC
>CM052883.1:64578216-64651963 GCA_028534135.1 Potos flavus | reverse complement strand
GCCCCGGCGGCTTCCCCTAGTACTTTCTGTTACGGGCGGGCTTCTTCCCTCCAGCCTCACGGACCAGCCTCTGCCGGCCTCAGACTTTCCCTCTGCAGCCTCCTCACCGCTCTCGGCCCTCCCAGAATCACAGAGAGCTGCGGCCTTGCCCTGGATCAGGCTCTGGCGTAAGGAGATTCCGGGGTTGGTCCGTGAGCCCCGTGATGCCGGGGCTTCTCTCCAGCCCACTCGAACTTTCTCCGTATCAGCAATAGAACTGTTTCACTTTCTAATCATTCGTGTGTTCCCTGAAGCAGCACTTCTGATGTCCTTCCAGAACCTGTCCTCTGCACTCCCAGCTCGGCTGCCTGTCCGGCACAAGAGGCCCCAGCTCTCAGCCCATCAAGGCTCCCAACAGGCCTTCCTCACTAAGCTCTGGTTTAAAGTGAGAGACGTGCCACTCTTCCTTTCACTTGAACACTTAGAGGCCACTGTTGGGTTATTCATTGGTCTAACCTCAATATTGTTGTGTGTCGGGAAATAGGGAGACACCCAAGGAGAGGGGAGAGCGATGGGGAAAGCCTGGTCGATGGAGCGGTCAGAACACACCATCAATTGGTTAAGCTTGCGATCTTATGCGGGTGTAGTTCGTGACACCCCAAAACAATTACGGTAGTGACCTCAAAGATCACTGACCACAGATCAGCATAACAAATATAAGAAGAGTAAGAAAGTTTGAAATATTGCAAAAATTACCAAAATGTGACACAGAGACGTGGCGTGAGCCAGCACTGTTGGAAACTTGGCGCCGACAGCCACGGTCTCCCGAGGGCTGCCACAGACCTTCAACTTCAAAAATAACACGGTGTCTGCCAAGCTGCAGTAAAGTGAAGACCGATACAATGAGGCTGCCTGCATTTCGTGCGGGAGGACAGAGCCCTCTCTGCGAGCCCGCGCCCGAGCCCCGGCCCACTCCTCAACTGTACTCCTTATTGGATCCACGTGGGTCACCCTGGGATGCACACACTTGTGCACACACGTCCTAGTGCTTCCTGTTACACATGTGCACACTCACGTGCACACTCCCGGACTTGCACGGCCACGCTCCCTCGCATGCACGCACGCTCTTGTGTGCACCCCCCTCCCAGGTCCCATGCATACGCTTGCACACATTCGCACACGTGGCCCTGCAGTCGAACTCGGGGTGCTGGCGGTCCGTTCCCACCCCAGAGGCTCACAGGGGAGACTCTGCAGGGGCAGCAGGTCTGTCACCCCCCCCATCTTCAGGGGGAGCCGGAGCCTCTGCTCAGCCTGAGCCACCGCGCCTCCCCGGAAATCACACAGGCACCTCGGTTCAAAGAGCAAGTCCAGGCTTGGTCCAAGCGAGCTGGCTGCCCGGGCTGAGTCCGCCCAGCTACAGAATGCACGTGGACCCCTCCCTCTCAGCCCCTCACAGGTGCCGTTGTTTATTAAAAATGTGACAGCGCGAGCAACTCACTTTATGACAGACGGCACGGGATGCCTCGATTCGTTTTTCATTTAGCATATCCCTTCTCAACAAACGTCAACCAAGTGTCAGTTCTGTGCCAGACACCAGGCCGGATGCTGAGGATCCAAAGAAGGTGGCTCTGGTCCCCGTCCCCACGGGCTCCCCCTGCAGCAGGCCGGCAGGTGCAGAGATGAGCCTGTGCAGCGGGGGAAGGCAGCTGCTGTCGGCGAGAGCCGCCCAGGGGCAGGGAGGCCGGGAGGGGTCCTGAGGCCCACTGCACTGTCCCCGCGCTGTCCTCAGTGCGGATCGCCGCTCTCTCTGAGCCTCCTGGGTGGCACAGCCACACCAGCTCCCCATCTCCCTCCTCTCCTCTCCTGCCTTCAGCAGTGCTCTGTCCGCTGGACAACCAGCGCCCCCCCTGACGGGCCAGGGGGACCGGGAGTCCATCGGGAGCGGATGTGTCCCTGGGACAAGTGGAAATCACATTTCAGCCCATGGCTCTTGGTCCCCGCGGTCCCACTTGTCCTGTCCTCCCGCAGGTGGCTACCACTCCTCCCTTGCCCCAAGCGCACTGGCCCCGTGTGAATCTCAGGTTCAGTGCCTCCCGGCAGGCTTGCTGCCTGACTGTTTCTTGTTCTCCTCACGCAGACAACTGTCGGAGGAAAATGCTAATCTCCAGGAATACGTGGAGAAAGAAACCCAGGAGAAGAAGAGATTGAGCCGAACCAACGAAGAGCTGCTTTGGAAGCTCCAAACGGGGGACCCAACCAGCCCGGTGAAACTCTCCCCCACGTCCCCCGTTTACCGCGGCTCCTCCTCGGGGCCCTCCTCTCCCGCCAGAGTCAGCACGACGCCCAGATGACGCCGCACCACGCAGCCTGCGGGAGCCGTGACTCCCGTCCACCCCGAGGGGGTCCTGCCCGGGGGCCGGCCCGCGGCGGGCCCTGCGCGCATGCTCAGTAGCTGCATAGCCGCGTCCTAAGCAAAGTCCTCTTCTGATCCTCGTATAAGACTGTCCTGGTGTTGGCACTTAGGAAAGCGTAAACGGTAGTGTCTGATGTGCAAACGTTTGACCGTAGTTAGAGCCGAAAGAAAGAAAGAAACTCCCAGCTGTTCTCGAGCAATGAACTCTCACAGCAGAATTTCAGGTTAGTTACAAATAGCTCACTTTTGAATATACGTTGAATAATCATTGTGTACTGCACCGATCTGTGTGTATATTTAGATATACATATATACACATGCAGCGGTTCTGAATTGCATTTTTTATAACACAAAGTGCTGACATATTTTGGTGACGGTCAGCAGTTTTCTAACTTGTGCCTAAGAATTATTGGGATATGAAAATGCATTTCTATCTAGCTTCCCAGGAATATTTCTACCCAAAATAGAAAAAGAAAAAAAAAAGATAACAAAGAAGAAGCACCTTTCCGCCTACCACCAAGTGGTACTCGAACACAAACACCAGCGATTTGTGAACGGTAACTGCCTTTGAAACAGTCAGCTTCTGAGTCAACATGATGCGAGGTCACCACTATTCCATTCGCAGGT
This sequence comes from Potos flavus, assembly GCA_028534135.1. Lineage (NCBI taxonomy): Eukaryota > Metazoa > Chordata > Mammalia > Carnivora > Procyonidae > Potos > Potos flavus. The sequence goes on along the minus strand of CM052883.1, from coordinate 64,648,944 downwards.
TTTAATTATTAATCCTCCTGTCGTGAGTGCCTAAGGGACAGCCGCAGGAAACCCTGAGGGGTTTAGCAGTTTTGCCCTTGATACTCATGACAGCGGGTCATCTACAGTCTTGTAAACACAAGTTTTGCTTTTTTCCTAAGTGGCGTCTTGGAAGCCGTCATGAAGCTACTGCATCCTCTGGAAAATATGGAGGAGGATGACCTTCTGGAGCGAGAGTGAGGATGACCTTGGAGTTGGCCAAGACCGGCCGCGCTCCATCCTCCAGAAGGGAAATTGCTGATAGGACCTGTATTTTGACGGAGCACAGAGTAGGAAAGCGTCCTCTGGGATCCCCACGTGGGGGTGCTCCGATGCGATTCTCTAAACGGTCAACCCACCGTAAGATGACCCACAGGCCCCCATGTCATAGGCAGCCAGCCCCCCATCAGTTTGGTTCTCTAACTCAACCCCATCGCTCTACACCGAGATGGCCCAGGGGTTCTAGCAGGGGCTTCTAGAACACCGGCCCTGCCATCCCCGGGGGATCCGTTCCAAGCCGTGCTCGACCATCACATGACCTCCCACGAAAGCCAGGCATATTTCCTGCCCGATGACCAAGCAGTACCACAGCCGACAGAGGTCCCTTCTTAGGCCCCAGGAGGTTCTTCCAAGCAGAGGAGCCCCACGGAACGGCCAGCTGGCGGTCCCTGGCTCCTGGACTGGCATTTGTCTTGGAAATGGTTAGACATAGAATGTGAGCGAACGCTCTCCCCGTAGTGCTGCGGAACGGTAGGAGCATGACACACAGAGAAAGATGTAGTTTTAACAGTCGATACGGTGACGATTAACGATGCCTTCGTTTCCTGTTTGTGACAAAGACCCTGCGCTTTCTCCCGACGGCCCCTCAGAGTGGTCCCGAGCACAGGGCTGCCTCCGCGCCTGCCGAGGCAAGCAGACTCACGCAGGGATGCCCCGGGTGCCGGGGCCACGGAGCCGGGAGGCAACGGCCCCGCGGAAGGGACCGCCTTGCCCGGGGCCCCGCCTGCTCGGCTCGCGTGCGGCCAGCCCGAAGACAGGCCCGGTCTGTGTTCCTTGCGTGAGTCAGGGTCGGGCTGGCCGGCCTCAGGGACATCTCATTTCTAGCAAACCTCCAAGGGTCTTTGCCCATCCTTCGGGACATACACAGTAGATCCCCGTTGAAGAAACATGTCTCTTTTCCTTTAGCAGCTCTGCATGGTGTTGTGATATTGAGTTGGGCATTCCACTAGAGTAGATCATGCCACGTTGACTAAATACACAATTATTGATTCTATGAGCAGGCGCCGCCTGCGAAAATAGTGGTTCGGCGGTCGCTTGGCTCTGCCCGGTAGGAACCGCTTCCGTAAGGACACCTGCTAAACGCAGTTACACAGCAATACAGAAGTCAGTGTTATGTTAGAATGTGCTACCGTGTGTGAGCCTCTTGCAGTCAAAGTCATGATGATGTTAGAACTAAGTAACCCCTCACTAGGTGGACGAAAGCGATGCCCTCACCAGCTCTGCCCTTGGGTACTTGAGCTGATTCCCACATTGCCCTGGCTTCGTTCCTTTGTCGTGGACACCCATCACGTGTGGCCCCTGTCCTGAAACATGGGGGACGGCAGCCGCTGTGCCCCCTCCGCACGACCCCTCCCCCACCCCCTGCACACACACCAGTAGGACCCGGACCTCTCTCAACACGGAAGTCTCCCGGCCACCCACCTCCCGGGCTGGAGTGGTTTCCACAGACCCATGCTGTAGCCTCCCCACTAGGACTCCCCTAGGACCCACCAAACCTCACCAGCCTCTTCCTGGTGTTTGGGAGACGTGTCTGAGCCCTGCACCCACCCCTGCCCACCACACGCTGGATGAGGTTCTGGGGGGGGGGGCGGGTGGCAGGGAGGTCAGTGGAGGGGAGGGGGCTGACGGGCTGGCCCACTTGGTGATTATTGGAATGGGGTCGCACCTTATTTATCTGGCCCCTACAGTTTCTGTGTTGCATATTTGTGTTTGAAGCATATTAAACTGAACTTGAGGGACCTTCTGTGATACGCACTTGATGTACCTGTCAGCCTGGCCCTCTCGGGCTCCAGGAAATTGAGGCTGGGGATCCCAGGCAGGGAGGTGGTTTGCAGGCTGCGTTCCCTTTCTGCGTGTGCCAGGGTCAGCTGATGGTCACCGAGACCTGCTCTCCCAGATGCAGCAGGTCCAGGGGCCCCGCAGCTGTCTTCCAGCCCAGACCCCCAGCCGCCCTGCCCTGAACTTGGGGAGAGCGCAGAGGCTCTGCTCTGCAAGGCCATCTTCATAGGCTGGGGTCGGCCAGAGTGGGTTGGAAAAGATGCAAAAGACTGAGTACGGCCCCCTCACCACTAATTTCAAATTCAGACCTAAACGGATGCATGGTTCTGCCCCAAACAGAGCTTGATGTGTCCTAAATCCCACTAGTTTTATCTGGATCATCACAGGCCCGTCTCTCCAGTGACAATGGCCACCATCAAGCAGTTCCTTATCGTGAGCTCTTTCCCCCAACCAAGGGGCTGGGCGATGGGGTGGGGGGAACACAGGACCCTGGAGAGCCCTGTAGCTCCCCCACGTGCAGCCGGGACACTCGTTTCTACCCAAAAGCACTTGTCCCTGCCCTCAGGTGGGCCAGCTGACCCTGCAGTGTCCACGTGGGCCTGCCCCTTCCTGGGGTTACGAGGGAGCCCCCCGGGTTTTGCAGGGCACGTAGGAGAGACAGCTACTCTACAGAGACCCCAGCAAGCCCGCCCTCTGAAACAGCTGCCGAACAAGGGACCTCTTGCAGGCGATAAATCACGTCGAGTCACTTCAGGACGTGGGAGGACCACCACGGTTCCCCTCTGAACCACCCATGCCTCCAGATGGTTGATGTTGACTAGCTATTGATTATTGGTCTTAACCTCATCAACCTATCAAACCTTGTCAACCTGTCCCAAACTGTTTTTTTTTTTCTTTCGGGGTGTCTTGTGCCTTCCACTTTTATAGTCACCACTTTCCGCTGTCCTTCCCCCTGCACGCGAGGGAAACCGGGTGCCCGGCAGCACCTCCCCTTCACCCAAGAGCAGGTTGGTGACTCGCCCACTGGTGCGTGTAGGAAGAGAGGTCAGCGCTGGCTTCCTCCTGCCTGCAGAGAACCGCGTTCCCCGCCCCTCCCCGCAGGTAACCTACAGCAGGCAGAGGAGATCTTTGAAGGCAGCTCACTCAGTCCCCTCCTCTGTGCCAAGGACCCTGGTATAGCCCACCACCCCCACACGGGCGATGTGGATCGGGGCATCGGGAAGGGAGTGGTGGAGGAGTTAAGCGTGAGTCGAAACCTCAAAGCAGGATACTTCCCGCCTGCTACTGGAGTTGAGAGCTCTTCTCATGGCTGGTGCCCGTGATGCAGTATCTGTGTCCCGCCATCAGGTGGCGACTCTGGGACCACACCCTGTCATCGCATCCGTGGTCCTCAAGGGTCAGAGTCCTGCCCGCTGGAGAGTTTGGGCCCCCATACTTGAAAAAACAAAACCACCACCAAAGGCTGGGAGGCTGTCTTGGGTGTTCATTCACTTAAGTTGGCAAAATCTAACTTCCTGAAACAAAAACAGGGCCACCCTGGGGATCCAGAGCACCAAGCCCAGTTCTCCCCCCTCAGCTTGGAGGGAGGATGCGCTCACAGGCTTGCTTGCCTCACTCACCACATCTCCCAGTTTCGCCAGTGCCAGCACCGAGCGGGGATCAGATGGTCTGCAGTTGTAAGCTGGGATCGGCCTGCTGCATGTGACCAAGGGCCCCGCCTGGGGTTCTGTGCCTCCTTCCTGCCCAGGGCAGCAGGCCGGCGGCCCCCACGCCCAGACCCCCGAACAAGCAGCCCCCGCACAGCTGCTGCTGCCTGCACAGTGGGTTCTTGTTTTAACCGCACCCAGATTAATGTGGTGGGGCCGTGCTGCGGTCCCCCCTCCCCTGCCACACTGTGGAGCGCAGGCACTCGGTAAGTTCATCGTTTCAAGGAGCAAAAGCTCCAAGCATCCATGGGAAAGTCCAACCTGCGGAAGGTCTCTCTTCCCCAGCTCAGTCCCGAGCCGCCGGGATCAGGTGCTGACTGCGTTGGCCAGAGAGCTGCCTTCATTAGCAACAGCGGCGCCTGTTTTATTCACTGAGCCTTTACCCACATGGCATTTTATTCAATAGTGTTTACGGCTCAGTGGGCAGCCAGAGTTTGGTAAAATGAAACTGTTCCCTTTTGAAGAGGGGCGGACAGGGTTACCCACAGTTGGCATCCCAACTCTCCCGGCTCTGTCTGGTGGTTGTGCACGGCTGGGCTGGAATACGCAGCCTAATGAGGAGCTCCGGAGGATTCCTTGGTGCTGCCAATGCCAAGATGTTTGGGGGCAGCTTTTGATTCCCCAGAAATGTTTCATAACCAAACTGCCAGGAAAACTTTGCTCCAGGTGGCTCCCCATCAGGCCTCCCGCCTGGAATCGCATATCGGGGCTCAGGGCTCCCTAAGAAATGGCTGAGATGGGGCTGGGCGCGGGGCTCCTCGGGCTGCCGGCCCCGCGCCGGCCACTAGGTGGCGCTGCGGCGCCGCGGGAACGGGGCTCGGGCTGGTGCTCCCAGAGGTGGGGTCTGGGCACACGGCTCCCGGACGCGACATGCCCGCGTGGCTACTCCCCCGGGCCAGACCCCCTGCGCTGGGCTCATCCGCGCCTGCAAGCTGTCAGCAGGGCCTCTAACGGAGAGGTCGCTAGCGGGGGTCCGCCCCCTGCCAGCCCGCGGTCCCGGCCACAGGGCACACTCTGCACACTCTGACTGCTGCGGAGCCGGAGGCGGCACACAGTCCGTGCTTTGTGCCCTGGTGCCCAGTGGCAGACAGCGCGGGGCGGGGGTGGATGGGGGGGTGGGGTGGTGGTGGCTTGTGGACAGATTCTTCTCCTGTAAACCTGGTGGGAAGCCGGCCGCAGCTCCCCGGCCCTGCTCTCCTAGGGCCAGGGTGTCCTCAGAGAGCATGCCCAGGTTGGGCCTTGTCTTCCACGGGTAACCAACTTCCCAGTGGGGTCATCGAATCACTGCTTGGTAGCGTCTGAGAGTTAAGACCCCTGGACTGAGTCAGCCTCCTCTGCAAGAAAACGCTTCCTTCCCCAAGGGGGGTATTCGGGAGAGAGGCAATCCCTCTCTGCAATCCTGTCCCCCCCACCCCATCCTCCCAGACCGTGTGCGGGGATAGCAGTGCGGGGCTGAGGCTTGCGTGGTGCGAGGCAGCTGGCGCACGGCCCCCAAGACATCCCTGCTCAAACCCAAGCCAAGCCGGAAAGGAGTGGGAAGCCGGGAGAGGGCATGAGAGGATCCTAAATGAGGGCTGGGGGATTCCCCCGTTAAGGGGCTAGTCCTTGGAATGAGCACCAAATGGCTGAAGGCAAATGAAACATTACAGCATCTGGCTGTGGGGAAACAGGAGGATGCTAAAGAAGCAAAGGGCAGGATCTGGAACTCTCTGTGGGGCGCTGCCAAGCTTGGGGACCCCGCCGGACCCCGCCGAGGGAGTCTTGAGAGCACACTTGTGCATGCTGAAGCCATAGACGGAATTTATTAGAGTTGGCAGAAGCATGAGATACTGTACCACAAAATAATTTGATTTTACAACATATAGTAGGAAGTTGTCAACAGTGTTGTCAGCAAAAATGGGATACAGAGCAGAGTTTCACATTTTTTAAAGGCGATGGACATCTACGCTTGTCCTTAAAATAAAAACAAGGAGAGGCCAGCAGAGACAGTCTGGTTTGCAGTGGGCATCAGAATCTAAATCTAGTATCACAATTATAAGAAACTATAAGAAAACTATTAGAAAAATAGAACATCGAACAAGCAAAAAATATTATACAATTTACATAATAAGAAACACAATTCTTTTAATAATGGCTCCATGTTCAGTAGAAGAAAAAGTTTACTGGAGAAACCACAGCTCTGCAGGTTTGATAATAAACCGGCCCTCACTGGGATCATCAGCCCCTGTGCTTTAGACCCATCGATGCTGAAAGGCACAACTTAAGTGGGAAACTTACTTTAAATATATATTACAACTTCTCAAATTGAAAATAAGTCCCAAACTTAAAAAAGTTTGTCATCGAGAAATACAACATCATATACCTTATTAGTTAATTAACAAAGTCAAAGCGCATCTTCCCAGCCCTGCTTCCTGACCCTACTCACACCCTGAGACGATCAATTTGCTGGACTCCACAGCCAAGATCTTGATCTCATGGGGGTTTTCAGCCGACAGTTCAACACTCTTACAGGGTCATCCGGGGGAGAGGTTCCTTGATAACTGTGCCCTGAGACCCTTGGCCAGTCCGTGTCCCTCTCGAAAGAGCACTGCTGCTCAATGAAGCAACGGGCACAAAAAGACTCTGGATTATAGTGACGAATATCAAAGTCAGTTGACATTTTTTTTTTTTTTTTTGCCATAAAAACCCATCAGGCATCATAACTATGATGAGGAAATACGGAGTGTAGCTTCTTGCACCACTGGATCAGTAAAGCATTCCATTTCCAAAAAAAAGTCCATAGGAGTCTGACAAAACGTCTATGTCACTCTCCTTCAGGAGCCTTACATACATACTCTTGTTATGATGTCCAACATCTCTCTTAAATGATACAAACAACCATACATAGCATATATTTAGTCCCATCTGCGGGGAACTCTGTGACAGTTCTGCACGTGGGCACACAAGCATCGCACACATCGGCGATGGGGCCTGGCACGAAGATGCCTCACTCCCGTCTTTGTGTTCATGGCTCTCGGGTGCCGACAGAACGTTCAGCTTTGATGAGATGTGTAAAAGTGAGACACGCAGATCAGGAGACGGTCCCGGCACAGAGCAGGCGGGTGTCCTCCCCCGGTGACGCCCCCGAAATGCCTGCGAGTCTGTCTACGCTCTGGCCGGGGCCATTCCGAGGCCCGTCCGCACTCACGCGAGGAACCCAGCGTCCAACCCTGGACTCCCGGCCGTGTCTGGTGTCCGGCCAGACACCATCCCGTGCCGACTGTGGAACTCACTCAGCTCCGAACACCCGCTCGGCGGCGTGTCACCCGGCTCGTGCCCGCCGCCACGCACGAAGCCCAACAAGCAAGGGCCCGGTGCACACACGGGCTGCGCCGAAGGTGCAGAGGGGGGCACGCCAGAGCCTCGGGAGCCGGGGCGGGTGGAGGCCCCAGAGCACAGACGGCAGGCAGGCGGCCGGTGACAGCCAAACCCCAGCCCCAGCACACGGGACCAGAAGGCTGATCTCTTGATAGAGAGGACTCGGTGGAACAAAACCACAAGTGGGGGAGCTGGGGGGATTCTGACAACAGCACTGATTTAGAGTCTTTCCAAAACCCCCTAGGAAAGATGGCCCTATCCTCCCCTATTGGTTTGGAAAAACAAATCAGGCCCCAAGTTGGGCGGAAGGGGGGTGAGCTGGTGGGGTGGGGTGAGGGTGTGCAGGGGCCCCATCTCCTGCCCAAGGCCCCCCTCTCCTGGAAGCAGGCTCGTCTTCACTGGCCCACGGGGCCTGCTTCCCTGGAGGCCCCTCACTCTTCAGCAGAGGTCCTGGGGCCCCGCTGTCGGCTTCTTTGTGAGTCTTCGCAGGGTCCTGAAAACACGGAGGGCAGGGGGCACTACGGGAGGCAGGAAGGGGTGCTTACTTGACACGAATGGGTCTTTCCAATGTGGGTATTTGGGACTGGGCCACAGATAAAAGCATTTTAATGATAAAACAAAAATTTTATCATTCTAATGATAAAAACATTTCCAAAGGGCATGTCTCTAGAAGAGTGGAATTTCTGATGACGTAGGAAAATACTGGCCAAGCCATGAAACTGAGAATCATATTCTTGCTTGGGGGGTGGGGAGGCCGATTGTTGGGCACTTCTGGTGGTTATTTCTTGCCTGTGTGTGTGCACACGCTCACGTGTGTGTGTTTATTTCTGGGGAAGGAATGAAAGATGGAATAAGAAAAAGCCTATCAGCACTGGGGAGACTGTCCCCAAACACCATTCCTTACGTCACCGCCCTCGTACACAGAAGAGAAACCCTCTGGCAACGGCACGAAAGTTAGTCTCCGTGAAAGCACAGCGACCACGAGAACTGTTTCTCTGCGGCACCTTCAGGTGTCCTTTCCTGAGCCTTCTGGAGGCACCTCCCACTTTGGGGTGAGGAAGGAGGGCCCTCTGGCGCCGGGAGCTTCGCATTCCGTGGGACGGCATCGGGGAAACACACCTTGTCAGTCGGCAGGAAACATGTTACCAGCTGAAATGTCAACTGTATACACAGTCTATTGCCTGCTGTCTTGCACAGAAATTTCAGCCAGAAAGAGATAGTACAGTAAAAAAAAAAAAAAAAAAAATCTCTCTCCCCTACACTTTTCTCAGATACTCTCTTTCCCTCAAGTTCTGTCTATGTGGGAAAAAATAGACAAATCAAGCAAATAGCTAACAAACCCTAAGAAGACAGCAGACAACCAAAACCCCAACGAAATAAGTTAATATTTATCAAAATATTGTACAGCACCAATCTACATAAATTTAAATACCTTTCTTTGGAAACCCGCGCTTTGAGCCCTTATGCCCCTCCCTCTGTAACATTCACAAATGATATTTAGAAGAAAGCTTCCAGGTAGGTGATGAGGGCCTGGGGCAGAGGCCAAGCCCTTGGCCACCCGCCCACCAGCCCTCCACTGACTGACCCCGCCGTCTGGCCGGCCCATGAATTCTTGCAATTCTCTCCGAACCTACTGAGGGAGATCAGACAAGTGCCATCAATTTACCAGGCTTATTTCTACCAGATTTGCGTCAAAGGCCAGGGGAGGGGGAAGAAGTGGGAGTCTGAGCTTCAAAAGCAGCATTTTCATTTTCTGGGGTGTCCACATGCCCTCCTTTCTCCCCTCCCGTCCATGCGGGGCCCTTCTGTCTCCCGAGTCAAGCTCTCATGGGAAGAGCGCGCCAGCGTTCTTGTTTCCTCGGGCTCCTCTCCGCAGAGTGGGTGAGAGTGTGGGGTGCTGCAGGGCCCGGGGAAGGAGCACGCTGCATGCAGGGACCAAAGCTGGCTCTGTGAGTGACGCAGGCAGGAGGCTCGGGGCCGGGTTACGAATCCAGATACAAACCCACAACGTTTGGACAGCACGTACATGACAGGGACAGCAGTATGACCCCACATTCCCATGTGTGGGCCCTGTGCCCCCAACAACACACCGAGGAAATATTGGCCACCTTCCAAGTTAACATGAAGCGCCAACTTAATTTGGAGTGATTCACAGATGCTGACAGAGAGCTCGGTTTGATTCTATCTAAGAGGCGGGTCCAACAGGCCGTGTTGGGGACAGAAGCAGCTGGGGGGCCGGCCGCCGTCACCTCAGAATGAGCGGACACCTGCCTTGAGACCCTTACAAGACTCGAGACGCTGACCCGCAAGCATCGGAGGGCAGGATTTAGTGATTGGCAAAGACCCACAGAGAATGGCGTTCTAAGCTCTGCGAAGCTAAGGCCGGTCCCACAGGAGCACAGCGCCACGCTCCCGTTAGTTGGGACACACGGCCATTGTGAGAGATGCCAGAAGCAGCCAGAGCCGGCCCGGGGAGGGGCGGGCGGAGAGTGCGGCCGGGGGCGGCCCCCACGCTCAGGTGCGAGGAGTGGAGGCGGCCCTGCCCTGGGCCTGCGGCCTCGTCGTCAGTGACGGAAACACCTGCCCTCCGCACCGCCGGAGTGTGTGGGGCTCTGCCCCGTGAGGCCCCGAAACCCCCGCCTGGAAGGGGAAGGAGGGGAGAGCTCACAGTCCTCACGGCCTCTTCGGGAAGCAACGCAGGGAACAGGAGTGGGAGAAGGAAACCAGTGTTGCTCTTCCTTTTTTAAAGTAAACTGCTGTCCTTCAGCTCCGGGGCAAGACTGCTGGGGACGTAAGTTTTGGGGTACTCCCCTGGCGTCTGCGGCTGGCCTTGGGGCCACGTGGGGAGATGGCTGCGGAGAGTCTGGAGTGTGCACGCGCTCAACAGCAGAACGGGCCCCGGGGAGGGAGGCCCGGATTCCCAAGGTGACGAGGAACGGTGACCTCCGTTCTGCCTGAGGACACAGCGGCACGGACACGGAGCTGGCGGGGACGGGGGCGGCTTTCTGTGTTCAGAGGGATGTTAGGAGCCGCGATGGCCAGCGGCGGCCGAGCGGCCCCGGCAGGGAGCTGTCCGGGGTGACGGGCCCTCGTGCACCTGCGGCGGGGCGCGTCTAGGCAGGGCACGCGGGCTGCGGGCTGAGGCTGTGTTTCAGGTAGCTGCACCGGCTGCTGCGCTGGGGCTGCGTAGATGCGGGTGGGTCCTGACGCACTGCTGGACAGAGTGGGGCGCTCCCAGGACCGCTGCGGGCATCCCTCAGGGCTGCGGCCACCTCTGGGGGCGGGGCTGCGTGTCACTTGCAATGGTCCAAATTGCCGTCAGGAGTCCTTGCTTGGTCGGCAGCCAGGGACGCCTCCTCGCTGTGCCACAAACCATAGCCAAAGTAGATGATGAAGCCTGCAGGCCGAGAGCAGAGAGCGCGTGTGAAGGGAGCTGGCGGAGCAGCCCGGGGTCCGTCGCGTGGCGCCCAGGAAAGCCTCTCCACGCTGCCTGTCCCGGGCCCGAACCCGGCACAGCACCCCTCGTGGGCCAACTTTCTGCACCCGGAGAAACAGGACGACCGTTCGACTACCATCAGCAGAAGCGTCTCTCCCACCTCTACGTGCGGCGCAGGCACACTCCCTTCGGGAGGGCCTCCCACTGGGCCGGTTTCTGAGCAGGGGGAGCAGCGAGGCTGGGGGCCCCGAGGGGGGAGCTGCTCCCGCAGCTTCATCCACTCACCACTCGGCTCGTGCCCCGGGGCCACCGGTGGGGTCGCACTGTCCCCCGCCAGGGCGGGATGTCCAGTGGCACCACGGCTCCCCCGGCTGTCCGCACGGGCTCCGGAGGCCCCACTGTCTCTGTTTTCTCTACACATGTGACTGTCAGATGGCAGGCAGCATTCAGGTCGCCTGCAAGTGTGTGTAACACAGGAGTTCGGTCCGTTCTGGTGTCTGGGACTCCAGAGGTCCCGTGGCGGGGCCCAGAGATCTGAGCTTCTAACCATCCACTCACGCACTGCGGCTCTGTGGCCCTGAGGCCACCCTCGTGCCAGAGACACAAGGAGAGCAGGCCTCAAAGCCCTGGAGCTAAGCTAGCGGCTTGGAGCCCGGGACTCCCGTCCGGGAGGCCTAGGAGCAGGTGTCCTCCGCCCCGCCGGGGAACGAGCGCCTCACCCCACAGTGTGGAGGAACGCGTGCCGATCACACACCACTGCACACGCTGAGCCAACCCTCCCACAGGAAGGCTCTCCAGGGGATGTCTGCCCAACCAGACGCAGGCCACACTTCGCAGACAATGGGGGGCCTGCGGAGAAGGATCTCGAGGCGGCAGCTATTTGCCCCCAAGTGTGGTGACCCAGGGCTGAGGGCTTTGGCAGAAACACAGTCCTGGGGTTCCAGTTCTTGTCACCGACACTGAGGGGTGAGGTCAGCTCCCGTCACCAGCACGGAGGAAGGAGCCTGAGTCCATGTCCTGATATCAGGTAGTGGGCAGGCCAGGGGCAGCCTACAACAGGGCCAGCACCCGAACGGTGACCCCAAACCTCCCACGTGGGCCGGCAGGCAGGTGCTGGCTGGGCCGGGGTGGGGGAGGCATGGTCCAGGGAGACAGACTGGTGCTTTGTCAGTAGCAGACCATCGCCTCGTTCTTGTTACCTTCAACTCTTGCCATGACATAACTAGTTCAGGCAAGAGCTATTAAAATGAAAAGTATATGAAAGGGAGGGGAGGACCCACAATCTACTGGGAGCTCCTTATTGAGAGAAAACCGCTGACTACATGTGTTTTCATTATGTTTTGAGATTGGAAACGAGAGAGGCTCAGTGACAAGAGGCATCCAGCCAAGTTGCAGAAAAGACAAATGAGCAGCACGGACAGGCTCAGGGCCTGGGGTGGAAGGGCCTCCGAGAGACGCCGTCCCAGTGAAACCCGTGACCTCACGTACCTATCAGCATCCACACCGCAAAGCGGACCCACGTGCCTTGGTCCAGCTGCATCATGAGATAGACGTTCACGAAGATGCTCAGCACGGGAAGTAGCGGCAGGAAGGGCACCTGGGAAGAGAGCAGGGGGCGTTGTCAGGTCTGCAGGGGCTGGGGCGCAAGGGGGCGGCACCTTTGAGTCATTTAGCAAAAACAACCGAAGAAAAGCCCCCACCCCCGAGATGCAGTTGGACTGTGCTCTTTACATGGGGAGGAGAAGGTGAGTGCACCCCAACCCACACACATACACACAGCCGCACCCCTGCATGGGCAAACCCTAACAGGTGGGAGTTTGGTTCTAGGGTACCAAGTGCCAGCGTGCACTCTACTCGAATTTTCCCCTCTTGCTAATCTCCTGTTAAAGAAGGGGCTAAAAGCAAACCCCGAACTGCTTTAGCATTGTGTAATCTGAAATGCAGACGCCTCGGTCACCTCCAAGGCTTGGTAATGCGATGTGCACGTCGGGCGGACACACGCGAGCTGCCCCGCAGTGAGCTGTGCCACTGACACCTGAGAGCCGGGGCGGGGAGGGGCGCCTTCTTCCAGGGTCAGGTCCCCCCTCGGCAGGCACTGTCTGTGCCTCACGGTCCCTGAGGCCGGCCGGCCAGCCCCTCCGCTCCAGACAGCCCGGCCCGGCAGAGCCCACGCGGGGCGCAGGAGCGCCCGGGTATGGGGCACCTCCCACGGGAGCCCACCAGGAGGTTCCCCGCAGGCGGAGCTGCTCACCTTAAATGAAAGCTTGGTCTTGCTCTCAGGCTGCCTCCAGACGATGACCGTGACCAGGGAGCAGAGAAGGACAGATCCAGTGAGCACAAAGATGGCCCACAGCTCCCCTTTTGTCAGAGCCTCCTTTCCAAGCACGGCAACAATGCAGAAAGTGATGATAAGAATTGCTAAGAAGGAGGGAAGGAGAGAGGGGTGCAATTCAATCTTTTTTCAGCTCCCCACAGATAGCCCCAGAACCCAGGGAGAGGGAGGCTCCGTTTCTGCAGCCATCAATTACAATGAGGGCGGAGTTCGGGAGCAAGTCAGATGCTTATCCCTACCCCTTCCTTGCCTCCACCACCCTTGACAAGAAACCCTGCAATACCACCAACCAGGACCCCAAACACCTTACAGGGAAGGGTGGGCTCTTACCTATGAGGCTGGTTGAAATGTTCACAATTAGCCCGGAGAATTTGGAAGGCTCCATATTTTTGGGTGAGAGTATGGTTTTCAAAGAGAACCGTTCTGCTTCTGGTAAAAAGCCTGTCTGGGAATCACTGGTGCTCACCAATTCATTCTGGTCCACTTGATCGAGCTCGTCGGTAGTTCTGGCCATCTGGTATACCATGTTAGGTTGCTCTGGCTGATACCTGTAGAGAAATGTATTGTGTGACCATCAAATTGTGCTTTCATTAGGCAAATGGACATGTACTGACTCAAGTTCTTAGTAAGCTTTCAAAGGTAAGTTGCCCAGGACACAAGGCATAAAATGGGAAGAAGATGGTCAGAATGATGCATTGTCTGGCAAAGTAGACACAGAGGAGGAGACCTGAGTCCTCGGCTTCTTTCTGTTCCTGCTTCCAGGCAATACCCTCCTCGGGGTCTCTGATTTGAGGCAACCTGACCTTCCCCATGAACCAGCCCAAAGGAATGTCCTGAGATGGTTTCTCTTGCTCTGAGAAGTAGCACTGGCCCTTGGATGCTTACAATATTTGGCCACTTCCAACAAAACTACGGCTGAAGGGAGCTAAAAGTACAAACAGAAATAGAAAGGGGTGACATTAGGATCCTGCTTGATGCCGAGAGCCCGAGAAATGTGTCTGCAAGCTGACGGATTTGAGAAATTCTGTTTGTGAGACTTAATTGGATCAATTTATTTTAAAACTCCAAATGGCTTAGAATAAACGACTTTACAGAGCTGGCTAAAGGACCGGGGCTGTGGCATGATTTCCAAGACATAAGCTTCCTGTAAGTAAAGCATTCATTTTCAACGAGGCTCCTTATCTTCCCACCCAAAACGAACAGAGCTCCAATCGTTTCTACCAGCTACAAAAAACAGAGTGCTTTCTGAATTATTTTGCATATAATCTAAGAGTGAGCATAAAGATATTTAACCATTTTTTTACTGATTCACTTATGTCAACACCATTTGGTCAACTGAGAATGTGAGGGGAACCTCAGAAAGGATTCCAGTATGAGCCCTCGGGAAGAAATAAATGGTCACAGAACTAGCAAACTAGTTTTAGTCGGTGCTACCCGGCCACGACTGAGGTTCACCCCAAGTTTTACAGGGTAGATGTAAGCACACTTGAAATGGAACAAATGGAGTAAATGACCTTGCCGGTATAAATGCCCGAAAAGAAGTAACGAGGCTCTTCGCTGGTGGCCACCACTGAGTCTCCATGACTCCGTATTCTCATGATAAATGCTCCCTTGAGCCTTTCCTGGTAGTGAGGAAGCAGAACCCTGTCCTTCCAGAGCAAAGGAAAATTGGAGCCCAGGGCTGTGTCTGGGAAGGGGGGCGCTGGGGTGGCTGAGAACACAGGGCACCAAGCCTGGGCCCTGAGCTGCTTTATCTCGGCTGTCCAGGGGGCTGGCCTGGTCGCCACGAGGCTAAAACGGCCAGAGCCTGGGAAGTCTTACTGGACGTCCACCTCGGCCACTCCATGCCACGTACTGGGACTGACTCCTTCCGGGGCAGAGTGCGGTGCTGCTACAGATGGATGGCACCGCCCTAAGAATCACATGAGGATTCTCCCAGTTCCCACCAGGACTAGTCCCCAGTCCCCTCCAACCTAAGAACCTGGACCAAACTGAAATTATTACCCTAAGCCTTCAAAAATTCTGTTCCCTGGACCAGGCCCAACAGTTGGGCTGAGAACCTGTCTCTCTCCTCCTAACATCCCGCCAGAAAAATGAGGGCACATGATAGTGAGAGGTGAGCCCCCTGACTCTTTTCAGTGATGTTCCCTGTGACGAGGCTCTCAACCACCGAATCCCACCCTCTCCAGGGCAGTTCCCAAAGAACTATCAAGAACCTGAAATTACACCTTAGAAATCATTAGCTTGAACTTTTAAAAGGCTAACAGGGTACATCTCCACTTCTCTCATGGAATCCAGAAGAGCCATACGTACCGTAAGACCAACACACAGGCAGCCACCAAAGAGTAAGCCAGGAGAGTGCCAATGGACATGAGGTCCACCAAGTCCTTCAGGTCAAAGAGAAAGGCCATCACAGCTGCGGGAGAGACAAGCATCAGGATCCACGGATGGCCCACGATCATGGATAGCCAGAACCGCCACCCACTCGTGACCCAGGGCACACAGGGGGAGCTGCTTGTACTTGCTTCCTCACCCCAGCCCTTTCCATGGAAAGACATTGTGACGACATTGCTTAAAGAGAAGAAACACTCAGGATTAAATCCCATAAATGGTCCTCAGCAGAGAGTAATAATAATTAACATTTATACAAAGAGCACTTCCATGAACATGACCTTTCTTGATCCTCATGGCAACTCTGCAAGCTATCACTATACTACAGATAGAGAAACTGAAGTCAGACATGTTGGGAGACGTATCTAAGGTCACGCAGCTAGGAAGTGGAAAAGTCAGGATCTCAACTGGGTTCTCGTGGAGGAGCCCAACATGTCTTTCTCTGCACCACGCAGACTCGTAGACAGTTACGTGCATCTATCCATCTACCCACACACCATCCACCCATCATCCAGGCACCAATCCATCCTCTGTGTCCATCACCCATCCTCCATCCATCCATTCGCCCATCACCTACCCACTCATTCACCAGCCATCTGGCACCCATTGAGAGTATGCTGGTCAGTGCACCCCATCAAAGAGGTACACCACCAAACAGGGCAGGCCAGAGAGTCTCCGGCTTCCCCGAGTGTATCATCCCACACAGGCATCAGTAGGCAACAGTGATGAGCAGGTGGATGAGGTCAAGTCCAGTGCTCTGGGGGGACTCATGGGGGCTCCTCGCCCAGGCAGCTGAGCACGGAACGCAGTGTTATTTCCAAACAATACCGGGACCTTTACCACAACCCCACTTAACAAAAATCTACAACGTGCATGCTTATTTGAAAATCTTTTATAATTTTTGTGAGAGTATATCTCTCTATTTATATGGGTACACATGTCAAGTTTCCCATTTATTTTTTTTTTAAGATTTTATTTATTTATTTGACACAGAGAGAGAGAGATCACAAGTAGGCAGAGAGGCAGGCAGAGAGAGAGGGGGAAGCAGGCTCCCTGCCGAGCAGAGAGCCCAATACGGGGCTTGATTCCAGGACCCTGAGATCATGACCTGAGCCCAAGGCAGAGGCTTTAACCCACTGAGCCACCCAGGCGCCCCCAAGTTTCCCATTTAAAAAATAACTTGGATAGACCTACTTTGGGATATTTTCCAATCACATGCAATCAACACAAAGTTAAAGCAGAAACGCAAAACCGTTACGCTTCCACAAGTAGTTCTCAAGCCCCTACGGATTACTCCAACTAAAACAAATTTAAAGTGAGGGTAAATAACAGGATCAAAGAGCGATGCTGGGCCTTCTGGATAATTAGAATAGTATCCAACTGTGCATGCCACAGATGCCTAGGTCCCCACTCACACAGAAACTCCAGCCAAACTTTTTCCATGTGGGGTGATTTCAGAAAACCAAATACTCATTTACCACTCCTGCCAACTGAAAAGAAAGACTAAATCCCTGGTTTGGTGAATGCATGTACTTTATAGTCACTTTAAAGATTATAGTTTGAGCTCCCTTGATCAGCACAGGAAGGGAATTAAAGGCCAGTCCTTAATATGATCAAATTACACGTAAATCCTGAAAGAACATTTACTAGTTCCCATTCCTTAATCTCTTAAATATATTGGTCATATTTCTGACATATGGTGTCCCTTAACCTGACCACTGAGATCATGGTCAAGAAGGTAAAATTACACAACAAATTTGTTAAATAATGAAAAACTAGCTTTCTTTCGCTATGTAACATCAATCCACGATACTAAGCACACTTTGCTAAGGGGGTAGATACTATTAACAACAATCCATTCATTTAAGATGGTCAAATGTCTTACCAGTGGCAATTTGATTAGTCCCTTGGTACAGGTTGGACTGGTATCATATGTCCCAATATCCCAAAAAGACCCTGGAAGAAGCCAGCCACTTTGGCTAAAAACAAACCAGGAACCGAGAGCCAGATCTCCTGGGTGTGGGTAGATACCCTCACTTCCCCTCTCTGTACAATGGGCTGGATAACGACTGTCTCTTGGGGCTACGAGGGGCAATTATTAGAGGAGAAAATACAGAAAACCAATAGCATAGTCCTTCGGTGCTCCCCTTTTCTTAATCAGGGGCCCCTGGAATATTACATAGCTCCAAGTGTTCTTCGTGTATCGATTTCAGCTGTCAAAACCGTCCTCTTGGTGTGGAACCTGATACTCGGTAAGATAAAGCTCCGCTGAGCCTGCCATTATTTATAAACTGATGGCAGTTGGCCTCCCCAGCAACAGCCCCAATGTCTCCTGGAGAACAGGTAGCGCATTTCCTAAAACACTGATCCTAAGGGATTCTCATGACCCCGAGAATCTACAGGCTAAAAGACACGGTCAATGAACTTCCAATATGAACAAAAAGTCTTTCGGCTTGTTACCATGCAAGCTGTCACCCCACCAAAGTCTACTCAGGAACGTGCAGAAAAGGGGAAACACAAATGGCTCTGTAAGGACACTGTGTGTTTCAAGCTCTGTCCAATGAGAGGGTAATCATAATAAGAGGATTCAAAAATTTGGGGGAATTCCATCACATCCTCTATAAAACTGGCCTCCGCCTTTAGTCAAAAGGGCAGTGACCTTGCAGGAAACCAGGTTCCAAGGGTGAAAACCAGAAGCTAAGAAGACCAGTCCTAACTAGTCCTAACCAGTCCCAACTTCTCGCAGAGCAGCACAACTCAAGGTATTTCCCCACGGACTAGTAACTCGACTGTTAAAGTACTGGCAGGTGGGATTAGTTCCCGTTCTTACCAGCAATGGCACCTGAAGTCAACGTGGCAATTATTGGTGTTTTGGTCCTATCGTTGATTTTGGCCAAAAATTTAAATAGCAGTCCATCTTCAGCCATGGCGTAGATGACTCGAGGCATGGGAAACATGGAACCTAAAAGACTGGATGGGAGGAAAAGGCAAAATGCACGTGTTACACTAGCCCTTCGGGAAGGAAGGCGCCCTAATGGGATCATTATGTGGTATACCATGCTGCACGCCCTCGAGAGGGAGCCCTGAACGCCTCACCGAGAACTGCCACCCTCCAAACTAGGGGAAGCCCATGACTGGAAGACAAAATTCAACACCTCAACCCCAGAAAAAGCACTTACTATGAGTATGTGCTCAGTGAAAGAACGGCTTAACCTAACAAACATGCATGGGGTCTAGTCATAATTCTTAGGAAAGGGAAATTTTGTATTTATTCCCACAGTATTTCAAGCTAAATCAAACAGAAAATAAAAGCATCACTGGGCTCATGAGGATTTCTCTGTGGTATATCAACGTTTAGCAAGTATTTCCTAAATGCACAGGCTAATAGCAAACATCAGGGGCAAAATGTTTCTTATTCAAAGGCACTTACTCTCGGGCACCTGGGTGGCTCAGTCGGCTAAGCATCTGCCTCTGCCTCAGGTCAGGATCCCAGGGACCTGGGATCAAGCCCCACGTCGGCCTCCCTGCTCACTGGGAAGCCTGCTTCTCTCTCTCCCTGTGTCCCTCCCCCCGGCTCATGCTCTCTCACTCTCGGTCCCTCTCTCAAATAAATAAATAAAATCTTAAAAAAAAAAAAAGCATTTACTCCCTTTTTCAAGGCAGCCTCTGCTTTATGGCCAAACTAAGGGCCAAAATACAGTGTTCAAAGAGGTGGCCTGGTGCAGGGGCCAAGGCTGGGGACCGCAAGCCAGACCCTTGCTGAGCAGAAGTCGGAAAGCAGGCCTCAGAGTCTTCAGGATGAAAATATCAAGAACCGCTCGCGGGACGGTTGCTAACAACACGAGGAGAAACCACCTCATCAGGGCTGGGGTGCTGGTTCTACCTCAGGGGAGAAGAGCGAGAGGAGTGGCAAGCCCGTGGGTCAGGCATACACGACCCACTCCAGCCAGCCCTCCCAAGAGCTTCGGAGGCCTCACCTGGTAGAAAGAGCACAGAGGGAGCCGACGGCCACGGCGTACTTGGCACCTTCCCAGCCCACGTGCTTGAAGGCGTCAGGCAGGGGGCTGTCCTTGTCCAGGCAGAAGTATGGCATCATGAGCGTGAGGGCGGCCGACACCCCGAAATAAGCGACGAAGCAAATCAGGAGGGACGCGACGATCCCCACGGGGATCGCCTTCTGAGGGTTCTTGACTTCTTCACCTAGAAGCAGCAAGGAGTCATGCCCAGGAGGGCAAGACAGTGACGGGCATCCCCACGCCACCCACAAGTGACGCCCCCAACGTGCTCAGCCCCATGGGAACCAGGGTCTTCGGCCTCTTAGAACCGCGGGTGGCCCTCCGCACATGGACCAGAGGACCCATAACGTCCAGGGAGGGTGTTCTAGGCCTCGTCGAGGGCTGGTTCAGCCAAGGAAAAGACTTGTTTCCTTCGGCAGAGAAAATTCAGGAGGCCCGACGGAGCCCGGCCTATTCAATCACCCGGATGACAATATTTTTAATGGCCTCATTTCTCCCGGATGACGCCCAGATGTGAAATCGGGCCGAGCGACGTCGTCATTATCCTGTCCTAGCAGCACAACAGTTAGTCACGTTCGTGATGCAGGCCTTCCTGCCAGGCACTGCCACTTGGGGAAGTGATAAAAGCGGGGGGAAAGATTAGCAGGAAGCTACAAATCTACACATTACTCGTGTGTGAACGAGCAGCAGCCGGCACAGGCCCGCAGGAAGGAAAGCAGCAGCTCTCGGGTGAAACTAGCCCAGCCTGACGAGGGAGGAGGACGGGCAGGCGGGCGCCGCACCTGTCGTGGCGATGCAGTCGAAGCCCACGAAGGCATAGAAGCAGGTCGCTGCCCCCGACAGGACACCGGAGAATCCAAAGGGCATGAATCCACCAGCGCCAAGCGTCCCTTGTTTTGTGTCACTAGAATAAAAGAGCCAAAGATCATAACACCCAACATCCGTGTGCCCCCCTGCCCCCGGCCACTGTTGGCCTGGGGCGCTCCAGACCCCTCGTAAATGATCCCGGAGGCAGCTGTCCCCAGACCCCGCGGGCCACGGCCCTCCCTCCTTTGCATGGCCCAGAGCCACAAGGGCACCCACTGAGCCCTTTCCAGAAGCACCCCTGAATATTGGCTTTGGAGACAGAGGGACTGTGACACACGGAGTCTAACAGGAAAAATGGAAGAAACCAACAAGTGAGGCCTCTCCCCAGGACCGTCAAACAAAGAACATATACTTTAGAACACAGAGCTGCCAAATGGGTGCGTGGCCCCCACCCCAGGGACACAATGCAAAAAGTCTCCCATATTTACCAGTAACTCCGGTCTCCAAATAAACATTTTCAGAGATACCGCAGGGAAGGAAAGTAAGTGGTTCCAGTCAACAAGCACTCACGTGCACACGGTAGACAGGGATGTCTGTGGGGGGGGGGGACCAGTGCCCAGCACGGCGAGGGCACATGGGTGGGGCTCAGGACACATTTGCTGAAGTAATGAATATACAGCCGAACACAGGTTGTCAACCCCAGAAATCCTTTAAGGTTCAGAAACTGTTCTAACAGAGTGGAACCTGTGACTCTGAACAATGTGTCCAGGCCTAGAAGAGCCACACGGAGCTGGTGGCCAGCCGCCACCCGCATCCTGGAGGGCCACTCCAGGCCCTGCCCGTCATGAAGTGACTCTAAGTCGCATACACCCTGGTCCTCTGCCACCACCTGAGAAACAGCCCAACTCCCAGTCCCAGAAGGACAGGCTGGCTCCTCCCTCAGCAGCCATGCCTTCTGCTGGCCGCCAGGCTGCAGGCTTCCTGTCACAGTTTCCAGAGAACGGTCACCACCTCCCCCTCGCCCCTCCTGACTCAACAGGCTGACGACTGCCCAGCTCTGCAAGGCAAACTCCCCCAGACCACTTGGCTTCCTAACATTAGAAGAGCCATACAGAATATTCTAGTCCCAGAGACAGATGTTAATTGGGTTAGCAACTAATTGGCCCAATTTGCTTTCAGAGGGATTTACCGACTGACTACTAAAACAGACAGCCACTTTGGCCCCAATTATTTCCTAACGGGGACTGAGTCTTGTACTGATTTCTAGAGGATCCTTGGTTTCAGAATCTGGAAGTCAGAGCGTGAGGAAGGTCCTCAAGCTGGGAC
The DNA here is from genome assembly GCA_028534135.1 of Potos flavus. Taxonomy (NCBI): domain Eukaryota; kingdom Metazoa; phylum Chordata; class Mammalia; order Carnivora; family Procyonidae; genus Potos; species Potos flavus. The sequence goes on along the minus strand of CM052883.1, from coordinate 64,627,497 downwards.
TCAGGGTAGTTCAGTGAGTAGCAATGTGAGGGAAACCCCAAGAAACACACAAGTGAGAGATGTAGGAAAAATTGTTGCCAGGCTCAAAGGGAAGTTACCCACAACCCAAGTACAAAAATGGCGGCCCAGGACAAGTAAGTCAGCAAGGCACAGGACGGCCCACCGCATCCATAAATCACAAAGAACACAGAATGCCCTGGTGAGCTGACTCCTATTATAAAAAGTTTTAGGCCAAAGTCTAAAACAAAACAGTTGACAGTCAAATAGCCCAAGAGAGGGGGGTGAGAAGACAAAAGGAGACAGGGACTCATAATCGGAGGGGCTCCTGGCAGACCCTTTCTACTTCTGACCACAACTAGAACACGGGAAGGTCTTCGCCAAGACCCCGGGTTGGGCCCAGCTCCCCTGTCTCTGCCAGGACAGATGGACAGGTGCAGAAGGCCTCCCAATACCCGCCTGCCCCCACAAGCCCTCTAACACCAAGGGCTGTGTGCGGGACAGCCGCGAAGAAGAATACATGAGTGTCAGGACTGATGTTACACCCGTTCGACCCCAGAAAGAGACAGGCCTTGCAGGAGACGACAGGGGCTGTCATGCAGCCAGGTGAAGCAGGAGTGACAATAAAGCACGGAGCTATGGAGAGCTGGAACAAAACGCAGGCATCCTCCTCGGCTCTTCAGAGCAACGGGGGAAGGAATCCAATGGAAGGGCCATCCCTACGTAAGCTCCCGGAGCCACCGACTGTGAAACCAATGGTGGGTGCTCCTCCAGCCGGGTCACCATCACCCCCTAGTGCCCGGACATCACGCACCGCAACAAAGGACCAAGGTCCTGGTACGAAAAGCCCTGTGGAATGTGCTAGTAAGGGAAACACGCAAGGTACAGAAAAGTGGAGACAGAACGTTACTTTTTCTGTAAGAAGAGAGGGACTATACGTGTATATTATGTGTATGTAAGTTATACACATAATAAAATAAATAGAAATATATACTTGTAAGTGCTTGTATTTATACAAATAAAAACTGGAAGCTTACACACAGAAATAATAAAAATAATAAAAATGATTATGCATGGGGGGTAATGGTGGGAAAATGAGGTAGATGAAGAAAGGAATGGGAACAGAAATTCTCAGTATAAACCTTTTTATAATACCATGACAAATGAACCATGAGAAAACATTCATCTACTTAAAAAATTAAATTCGACGTTTAACTTGGGTATTCTGCTCTTAGGGGCAGAGGCTCGCTATGAAATAGTCACAGAACCTGTTCTATACGGCCTCAAACCAAAGCATTTAGAAATGTTTTGCGAAGGCTCTTTATGTGACTCAGTCATCGACGCATTGTCCGCATGTGGGGGCTGCGCCCCGTCGGCATCTAGCCACTGACACACGGAGACGCAGGGAGGCAGGCTCTCGGGGGCTGCCGTGGCCTGCACCCGGCCAACACCAGCTGGCGACAGAGCAGGCTGAAGCCAGACCTCAGCTCGGTGCCCCTGCCCCTGCAGCAGGGCTGCCCAGCTCTCGTGCGTGCCACCCAGCCGGTCGCCCAGGAGTTAGCCAAGAGGGGAACCGGGAGAGGAAGGAAGGAAAAGCTGTCTTGTGGCCAACACATCTCCGAGCCTGGGGTGAGGCCTTGACAGGGAGCGTCCACAGTGGTGAGGGGGAGGTCCTCTCCCCCGCGTGGCCTTTTCCCATGGCATCCATGGAAAGCATCCCGCGCCAAGACTCTGTTCTCGTAACTTCCATCTGCCACCCTGACATACACTGCTAGTTGTCCCCCAAAGCCACACCCCCTTCTTCCTCACAGTAATAGAACTTAATTGTTTTAGCTAGACACGAGAATGCCAAGATAAAGACAGTGTGTTTCTCTGACTCCGGCTACGAGCTATGGCCCCTTAATGTAAGCAGACACAGTATATACATCTCTGGAGAAACATCAGGGGAATGAAGTGGAGAGGGAGGCTGCTCCCCTCCTTTTCTCATTTCCTTCCTGCCGCTGGGCGCCGTCCTGGACCCTGGAGTGACGCTGGGAATGCGGGCGGTGGACAGAGCTGTCAGATGGAAGAACCCTGGCCCACCGAAGCCATATGCTGGGCGGACCACCTGCCGATGCTGACTTAACTTAGCCTTTATCTTGTGGAAGCCGATGTTATTTTTGAGTTTCCACCCTCCCTGATAAGAAACCATGCTACAAAACCTTCCCAGCAGGGTTCCGTGTCACGCTGTAGCTTTCCACTTTGCTCCACTTGTGGCCCATCTGTGGGACCCTGGCTAAGACAGCCAGAGGTAGCAGGAGACGAAGACGGCAGGGAACCGGCCAGGCTGTCGGGTCACGTTCCCATTCGAGACCAAGCCACAGACAGACTCCAGGTTCATGGGGGCATCCACGGTCAGTCATGGAGACTGGATCACAAAATCACCACCCGGTGGGGGGAGAACGGCCACCGAGTGCTGGCTGAAGCTCTCTCCAACGTGGTTAGGCTGGGAAATGTTCTATCATTTCAGAGAGACAAGCAATTTCATGCAAGACTACATGGCCATGTTCGGAAATACAAATCTACGGCTGCAAAAAAAGTGAAGAAAGCAGTTTCTAGGTTTTGATAAAATGAAAAAGCAAGCTGTGCCCCCAACCTGCAGCCCTCTTCCTCAGGGCAGTGCTCTGGGGGCTGGGGGCAGCACAGTCCCTCGTCACTGGGAACCAGAGTGCGAGGACAACCCAGGACAGGAAAGACCATCGGTGGCCACAAACAAGCTCTTCAGGAAAACAATAAAATTCAATCTCCATCGACCACCAGGAAACAAGACACGCCATCTAGATTTATTTCCCGATCTGTAAACACCCGCTGGCAAGAGAGTCGCCCCAAGTTTTCAAAATCTACTGTTACTCCCAAGCTTAGTTTGAACTGGCTTTATTCTACCCTAAGATAATGAGCACCAATAAATCTGGCAAAATAGGATTCAGGAAAGCTTAGGAATGCTACCTTAAAAATCCTCATTTCTCAGGGGGGCCTGGCTGGCTCAGTCAGTAGAGCACGCGACTCTTGATCTTGGGGTGGTGAGTTCCAGCCCCACTTGGGCATAGAACTTACTTTAAAAAAGAAAATTAAAAGTCCTAATTTCTCTATAATAGTTTAGTATCCAAAAGGAAGGCTCTTTTTTATTTGAACTGTTAACCACATAATACGCATTCAATTCATGCATTCAACAGTTTCCTGCTTGTGTTCTAGTAGTGAACTCGTCACACATCGATGCCTGTCCAGTGACCAGATCACTGGAAGATACGGATGGGCCCGAACCAGAGACCGAGTTCACGTGTGACTGCTCAGATCCCCAGTGTGGGACGACCTCATGTCTCAGTCTCCCTTGCAGCTAGATGTGGCCACCTACTGGATTCTCACCAGCGGAATGTTGGCAGAAGGGACATACCTGTGTGTTCCGGATCTGCCCTCGAAAGCACTGGGCACACTCTCTTCCATACCCTCTCTCCCTGGAGGAGAGCCCAGCTCCGACCACATAGAGAAGGACCACATCCTAGGGTAGGACGAGCAACCCAGTGGATCCCTGAACGCCTGTGTGCAGCCACGCGGGGCCAGTCAACGAGGGCCACTCACATCAGGGCCTGAGACATCATTTTAAAGTCACTGCCATTTTAGGAGGGTCTCCTTATCAGAGCTATGTAAACTTTGGTCGTACTTACAATAGAATCATAGACAAAATCTCACTCCCCATTCCCCATCTTAAGACCCTAAGATTCACCTGAAAAATCTGACTGAAAAAGATCCTAAAGATACATCCTAATCACTTGGCTTCTGTTTTCTAGATAATCGGAGCTTGTTGATGACGCTTCGCTGCGGGTCCTGAAAAAGCACAGGTCCAAGAGCTGGCCTGTCACCTGCCCCCCATCCTGGGTGTCTTGAGTCAGAGAATATAAGGGAGATGGGGCCACTGGTGTTCGGGGCTGACACACCCCATGTCGAGGATGGGAGAAAGACTATTATAATCACATTTGATACTTCAATAATTCTGAAAACCTCTGATGAAAGCCTGTGATAAAAGTCCTACAGATTTCTTTTTCCGTCTATGTTATTAATAGGAAGGCATTTCATAATCAAGTGATAGCACCATGGCTTTGCAGAGAAAATCTTTTCTGAATACCAAATTCAGAAGTTGGTCAAGAAATGGAATTTGAGGAAAAATAGATTACTTAGTGAGTCTGATGACGATCTTCAACTACATACAGTTTTAGAATTAGAATGAAGATTTTGTTTTCCTGAATACCTTCCTTTATCAGACAATACACTGTCAAGTTCAGGGACATGAAACTCGACACAAATTTCAAACCAAAGAAACACCCTCGGCTATTTTACTGCACAAAAAAAATTAATTCAAATTCAAATTACATTTTTTAAAAAGGCATGTAGCGTTCTGGCCAATTACATGCCCCCAATGTACGTGTCTGTCGTTCAGTACCAAGTATGAATCAACTGTCACACGTCGAGAGGAAGGAGAAACAACTCACTTGCTCAAGCAGCGATGACTGGATGTGTTCTGGAAATCCTCATTTGTGAGCTGCCAGTTTTTAATCGATCCTTTCACAAATCCTGACACCATTATGAAGCCCAAGACCAGAACATTGACACAAGTGAATATTTTGTTGACCATGGCCGACTCTTTCACACCGAGAGTTAAAAGTCCTGAAAAAGCGCACAAACAAGAAAATTTTGCCTGATGGTGTGAACTCTGTGCCAGACGAGTCCTTCCTGGGATGGGGACAGGGATGGGACGAGAGGGTGAGTTACGAAGAATCCAAGCGGCACCAAACCTCGTAAGCTTTCTGTGAGCCTCTGGGAATGGGGCTCAATTAATCATCTTTCTAGAGGCAAGGATCAAACTAACCAAAATCCACACACGGTGGTTCACAAAGCTATCCCAGCTGGCCCTGCAGGTCCCCTCTGGAGCTGAGGATGCCACCCGGCAGGCACCAAAGGACTGCAACGATGGCGACCACCACAGCCCAGCGCCCTGGGGTGCAAGCCTCTCCCAGGGATGAAGAGAAGGCCTCTCCCAGCACCCTCTCCCCTCACTGACATAACTTCCTGGGACTGCCCTGAGGGGACAGCGGGATTTTTTTTTTTTCTCCAAGGAGGAGACATGTGGCTCAGTTCGTTGGTAAATGAGGGTTTCTCGGATGAGAAAAGTATTCAGATTCACCCTGCAACGTTAGTGGTACGAGCAATGACAATTTTCTGTGATGGCGGCACCACGAACCATGAGGTTCGTCATCGGACTCACTGCACAGAAAACAACGTCCGAGCTAGATGAGTTATAGATCCTAAACTCACATAAAAAAATTAAAAGAGACCCAACCAAAAAAAACCCCTGGAAACCACATGACAATACTGTCCCTGAGGCTTAGGCCACACGGCCACCTGGGGGTAAACACACCATTTGGGGACTTCTGTGGCTAACCTCCTGGCTGGGGAAGAAAAGAGACATGGAAAGGTGTCCGGATGACGGGTGACCACCACTTATGACTCGAGACTGCTGCCCTGCCACATGCACCTTTCATACACTTAAAATAAAAAACGCATTTCACAATAGAAGACTCGATTCTGAAATGAAGGTGCTAGAAGGGAAGTGAGCAGTTAATCACAGGGACACTTCCTCGCGTTGTGCTCTGTTTCTCTCTGGCGGCCCTCCCTCTCATGTTTATGAAAATCTCCCTAGTGCAAACTTAATTTCTGATACATGTTCCTGCCAGCTGGACCAGAAATACTGCTGAGACCAGCCTGTGCAAGATGATTTCAATTACACGGTGCGTAAAATAAGGCATGTTGTTTTTAAAACCCATCCAAGATCTTCTAATCTCAAAGGGGAATTTATCTGCATTCAGCTTAATGCTTATACAGTTAAGTGCCACATGGAACAGAACTCCCATCCTCGAGGCCAGGACACAGATAAACGTCACTAAGACGAAGCTGCCTTCAGTCGTGTTCAAGCGCTATCTGGAATTTAAAAATTCTGTACCCATGACTCTGTCGTGAACATTTTTTCATAAAGATTTTACTTACTTATTTGTAGGAGAGAGAGCACAAAGCAGGGGGAGCAGCAGGCAGAAGGAGAGGGAGAAGCAGGCTCTCCACTGAGAAGGGAGCCTGATGTGGGGCTCGATCCCAGGACCCTGGGATCATGACCTGAGTGGAAGGCAGACGCTCAACCGACTGAGCCACCCCGGCGTCCCGTGAAACATTTCTTTAATGGGCGTTTTGTTGGCTGTTAGGTGCAAAGCCATCCAAGACTTCTCCAGCACCCAAGGCACACACTGGTGCCCAGACCAACCCCTTCCCCTTTCTGTTCCCCGCTGAAGAATGCCACTTTCCTTTCCAAATGCTCCTCCACTGAGTCAAGGGAATTTGTATTCCTGGGTCACCTGTACAAAAAGCCTGCCATACTAACAAAATCCCACTCTAGAAACACCTGAGACTCTTTTTTAATTAAATGACACGCAGCTTCGACAGCTAGCCACACCCTGTGTGTACAAGAAGCCGTTAAGACCACCGAGATGTCGGCATTCATCACAGAAAGAAACAAGAGGGGAAAGGAGGATGAGAAAAGTTAGAAGCAGGCCTCCCGGGAGCCTGCCCCGCACCTCAGGCCCCTCACCCCGACCGGACATGTCCCGCTGCGTGGCCTCACCTGTTAAGATGAGAATGATGATCACGGCAAATATGTCCGGGTTTTCGGCCAGCACTCCGGGGGCGTTCAGAGCCATGTGCGTCCTCGAGAACTCCCCAATGGGCTTGCCGATCAGCTCGTCAAACGTCGCGCTCCAGGCTCTCGCTACACTTGAAGTACCTGTCACGAAACAGACGCGCCAGAGGAAACTGAAGGGAGACAGTGAACAGCATCGGTCATCGCGCTCGACTTCGGGAGCCTCCGTGCGGGGGTCATGGACGACGCGGCGGCAGCCAGACCCCGGTCCGTGCTGGCTCGGAAGTGAGGCTCAGTTAGTGCCTGCGGTGGAGTGACGGGGCTGGGGCAGCCTCACGGGCCCAGAGACACACTTCCCACCCTGACCCGATATGGGCACGGGTACTGTGTCCCCAATATACACCCCAATATTCAACAGTTCACACACCAGTGCTGTTATCCCTACCACCCGAGAAGCACGCTGGTGCTATTCACTCAACTCTACCTCTTTTATTTCATTATCAAAAGAAATACTGATGGCAGACCACGAAGCTGATTTCATGATCCACTCAGGGGCTGTGGTGGGCAGCTTGAGACGTCTGGCTCAGGAAGCTTCTCTTCCAAGACCCTCCTGACAGCAGAGCTGAGGGTGCCCACCCACCGGGGGATGCTGTTCTCCCAGCAAGAGGGGACCAAGGAGGTCCATGTGTGCTGACCCCCGCCTCAGCAAGGGGCCACCTGCTCGCCCCGGAGCTGGTGCCGGCCCCCTCTGGGCTCCTACCTCCTGCCCACAGGTCCCCAAGTGTCTGACCACAGCCAGGGCCCAGCTCTCCTCCTCTCTGTCCCACAGCCCCCACCATGAGGATCACAAACGGATGCAGCACCCCAAACGCCAACAACTGTTGACTGCACGCTCTGTCTTTCAACCTGAATTTCACTGCTTTTCAAGGAAACATCACTACAATTCCCATATTCACATATAGCACTTTCCTTTCCTTTCAAAGGGGGCCTCACTGGTGACTGGTCTGGATCATCCACAGAACGTGGCCGGAGGAATTACAGAGATTCAACGCTGCTAGTGGGTCTCATACCGAGTAAGTGTCTGACAACTCAAAAATTTAACCATGTGTCTTCATCCTCAGCACCCAGGCTGCTGTGAGTTCTGTCCATCAAGGCCACAACCACAGCTGCTCAGGCTCTGAAACCCACCGCGAGGGCTGAGAGGGGCTGCCCGGCCTTCCTTCCTGGCCTCCCTCACTCCCCATCTTTGAAACATAGCTTTAAAAAAAACCCACGTTTGCTGAGAAAAACTGCCCTTCCCAAAAGCTAAGGCCGGGAATCACCCACCGTAACACATGTGTGAATCAGGGTCACACAAGCAAGCGGCACTCCGGTAAAGAGTCTTCCACTTGGTCTAGAAGCAGAGGGCGATTACTGCTCAGGTTTTGTTTTACGCCCAAGTAAATCCGCTGGGAACATAACAGCCCATTTAAAACAGCTACATTCCCACTCAGACACTTGAGCTTGCATGAGCATTTGTGGTTATAAGTTTTAGTGTTGTACCAAAAAAAAAAAAAAAAAAAAACAAACGTTATTATGACTTTTATTTTCAAACTTAGAAGCATAAGCTAAGCTGACTGTCATTAGGTACCACGGGCACTGGAAAAGAAAGGGAAGGTGCTGCTCAGAGAGCTTGGCGGGAGCCCTCCGCCAGCTGGCCTGGGCAAGCGGCAGCAGGTGCCCCACACAGCCCTCGGGGCCCACGTCCCAGCAGGCAGCACACAGCCCCCTATGCCATTCCTGGCACAGGGTACCCAGGAGCCCGCTGGGACCCGCTTACCACATCTTACTGTGTTTTGAAAATATTACAAAAAGCTTGCTGAAATATAAATGGAATGTTTAGCGGCTATTTATATTTCTACTTGTAGATACTGGTCATTTGTATCCTTTGGTTATTCTTACATTCAGGTGTTTGTCTCTTTTAAGTTGACATGTTCAACCTCGGTTGTAACCAAAATACAAACAACATCAAGAGAAGCAATACCTTCCCACCTACCAAACTAAGAAGACTTTATATTTTGAGTGTTTTTGTTTGTTGGTTGTTTGTTTTTAATGCCGGTGCCCAGGGTCAGCAAGTATGTGAGGAAGGGAGCCCGTGGCCATCTGGAGGATTGCAGGCAACACAGGCCTTAAAAAGATGCAGGCCCACCTACACGTTCTGCTTCTTAGACTATTTTAAAGGAAAAAAATCATGGCCATGCCCAAAGACATTAAATGACATTAAACTGTTTAGAACAATAATAACACAACTGGAAACAATCTAAGTACTCCAAGAGAACATCTAAAAAATTATGCTACATATATAAAACTATATAATGATATGCAATCACTTGGAATATTATTATGGGAAAACGATTAATACCATGAGAAATGTTTACAATATGTTGTTTTATAAATAAAGAGACATACTGGACAAAAAATATACATTTTAGTTGACAAAAATATTAATAGATCCCTAAACTCTTATGAACAGAGGTTGTCATCTCCTTCCATGGTGTTCCTACTATCTAGCATAATGTCTGGCACAAAGAAGGGCTCAATAAATATTTGTTGAAAGAATGAGTGAATGACTAACAATTTCTCTGGGTGTCAGATTGGGCAATGTCGACTTTCTGTGTTGTGCTTTCCTGTATTTCCCAGATTTTTCTGTATCAGTGATATGTTTACTCCAGTAATCAGTAATCAAAAATACTGAAAGGGACTACGCTCCTTTTAAGCAATAAGAACATCCCAGTGAATCTCCATCTCTTGCGTTCACAGGACTGACCTCCTTGTTGGCCTGGCTCATCCCCACTAACACTCGAATGCACAGACCAGGAGGAGGAGTGGTACCCCTGAAGCAGCCCAGCCCCCCTCCTAAAAGGGAATGGAAACATGTACCACAGTCAAGGGAAGAGGCCAATCCTAGGGAGGAGCTAGAGTCGGTCCACTGGGGGAGTAGAGGAGAGTGTGGCCCGCAGTCTGGAGGTGAGAATAGCAGAGGGGGAGAGGGCGGGCTCCAGGCCTCCTGGACGTACCGATGATGTAGGAGAGGATTAAGTTCCAGCCAGTGATGAAGGCCCAGAGCTCCCCGACAGTGACGTAGCTGTAGAGGTAGGCCGAGCCTGTCTTGGGGACCCGAGCGCCAAACTCGCCGTAGCAGAGGCCGGCCAGCACCGAGGCCAGTGCTGCAATCAGGAAGGAGATGACAATGGCGGGGCCCGCGTCCTCACGGGCCACAGCTCCGGCCAGGACGTACACGCCGGCTCCCAGCGTGCTGCCCACCCCTAGTGCCACCAGGTCGAAGGTGTTCAAGCAGCGGGACAGCCGGCTCTCCTCCCGGCTGCAGTCCACCACCTTCCTCCGCAGCATCTGATGCCCGATGTTGAGCAGAACTTTGCACCCCATCGTGCTGTTCAATTCTGCTGGAGAAAAAGAATGTAAGTGTTTATTATTGTCTTTCATCCTACCCATTAACCTGCTCTTATCACAACACAGACCGCCACCATGTCCTGTACTGTCATTGATGGCTAAAATATTTTAAATCTCAGAATTCCACAACTGGCCATCAGAACATCCACCTACGACTTCTACCTGTCTCAGGCCTAACCAGCATGGACAGAAATGCCCAGGAGGCCAATTCCTCCAGCGACCTTGACTTTGAGGTCTCTAAGCTTCCACATTTATTGCAGCTCTTAAGGGAGAGCCTTCTATGGGCAGAAATTACACAGTATGAGAAACACAAATTAATGACATCGCTCTTGCCCTCGGTAATCACACAATTCCCCAGGAAAAATGATGTTATTCCAAGTATGATGTTATGGAAGGCAAACCCAACCATAATTTAATTATTAAAACCCAGAGGCCTTGAATAGCAATGGCAATGCTTTTTTAGACCTTTTGGGGATCCCCTGAGGGCAAGAACCAAGTTAACACAGAGTTAGGTCCAGAGCAGAAAAAATGCTGAATTATTATAAGTTGGCTTTTTTGTAACTGTTACTACTCCAGGAAGCCCTTTTCTTCTGGGCTAAAATGTTATCAGAATGTGCTAGAGGATCCACTTCTGAGCACGAATCACGAGAGGGCACACGTTCACCAATGGCCGCTGTCAGCCAACCTGAGTCACCTGGAACACGCCAAGCGCAGGCCCCAGGATGAGCGCAGACTGCGGACCGCACCCCAAGCCAACATCCCACTCCTGGTCCGATAACACACAGGCCAATCCTGCCTGGGCAGCTCGTCCCGAAGGGGCCGGGATGCCAGCACCCACCCTCGGAGACAAGGAACAGAGCTCCCCAGCCTCAAGTAGCCCGCCCACATGCCTTCCTTCCACAGAGGCCAGTATGGAAAGGGCAGAAAAGACTGGCGAAACCGAACCACAACACCACCTCGACCAGGGGGCCACAGTCAACCATGACAAACATCTGGTTATGGGATGTGCCAAGAAGGGCACTTGACCTCTGTGATCTTCCTCCCCAAATCATCTAATCATGAGAAAAATAGCAGACAAATCGCAGATGGGGAACATCCTACAAAACACCTGACCAGTGCTCTTCAAAACTGTTGGGACTGCAGGAACGAGGAAAGTCCGAGAAACTGTCACAAGCAAGAGGGGCCGGGGGAGACATGACAACAGAATGTCATGTGGAATCCTGCATGGGGTCCTGGAACAGAAAAAGGATCCCAGGGAAAAGTACGGAAATCTAAATAGAGTACAGGGATTAGATCAGGACTACACGCTAATGTAGGGTGCTAGCAATGGAGGAAGCTGGTGTGGAGAGTATGGGAACTCTCTCTGTACTATCGCCGCAATTTTTCTGCAAATCTAAAACCGTGCTGAACTACAGAGTTTATTAAAAAAAAAAAAAAAACAGCTTGTGCAGAGAGAAGCTATCTAGCTACTGAGGTGGAAAAAAAAATCATTGCTTTTTCATCTTGATCATCAGTTGACAGGTACTGACCTCGCCTTGCTACAATCAAGTCACCGGAAAACATGATAATCTAAATGGCGACTGGCAGATCTAGCAAAGTCCGTACCTAACCACCGACAACCCAACTGCCTGCCCACACCCCGTGACCTCAGCCAGCACTGTGGTCTGGCACCCCACCCCCACCCCAGCCCCTGGCCATGGCCATGGCCCTGTGTGTGGTCACACGGGAACGGGAGCAGGCCTTTCTCTACTTCATCGGACCGGCCAAGAGAAGACAAAAAAAAAAAAAAAAAAAGCTTCTCAAGACCCAGAAGTTTTCAGCTAGGAATAACAGTCATGTGTTCTGATCTCCTCATTATAAAGATGAGGAAAAATAACTCTGAGAGCCAAAGGTCAAACCAGGTCACGGAGCTCGGACGGCACGGGGGCCCAAGTGCTCATCGAGGGCTCTGGCATTCCAGGTGGGAAGGAAATGATATCACTGTGCTGAAGGTGGGGAGGAAGTGGGGAGGAAATGAGGAAAGACAACATTATTTGTGGAGCCGGAGTGCAGCAGGAACACCCCAGACACAAGGGTGTGACAAGAGCAGAAAAGGGCAGGCACAGTGAACAAGGGAAGAACAAGCTCGGAGCCCCGCAGACCACACAGTGGGCTGCTTCCGAGGCGCCCCGGCGAGGCCGCGAGGGATACCTGGGCCAAGCAGTTCCCCAGACAGTCAGATGAGGCTGGGAGTCACCTGCCGGTGGGGCCCCAAGGCCTGGGGAAGGTCCCGGCACTGTTGAGAGAGCCCGGGTGTAATTCCTCCTGGAAAAAGCCTTTTCTTTTCTCGGTTCTTCCTTACGGGATTTAACTAGATTTATTCAAGTCAGATTGTGAATCCTAACAAAGCTCTCAGGAAACAATGGCTTGGATAACGAGTTAAAGACGCAACATTTCAACACAACCCTTGGCAGAAGAGGCTGTGCTAGGGGATGTGCAGAATCCCTGTAAAATCACTCCTGGACAACCTTTTTGGCAGGGAGGGGAGGGTTTTGGGTAGGCAGGAATCTTACAGGGAAGCGGAGTGGGGAAGCTCCTTGTGACGCGCACTGTTTTCAGCCTGACTGGTAAATGTCGCTGATGTTCAGAGAGCACCTGCCTGCTCCCACCCCCTCCTACATGTCCTCTGCTTAAAGTAAGTGCATCCCCCCCCTCCCCAAACAATAAAAGCCAGTGCAAGGCAAAGACAGTGCAATTACATAGCATCTTCTTTCCTGGGCTTTCACAGAGTGACCCGGGGGCCCAGGCGGTTAGGTGGGATGAGCCATCTGGCTTCCTCTAAAAGACAAGCCCCATTCTGTCTTGGGCTCTGGGAAGGGCTGGTCCCTAATTTACACTCCTTTCTCCAAAGTCCGCTGTTGTCTGGAGCAGAAGCAAAAGCTGCTGGGAACACTTTTCTGAGCCTCCTCAGATCACGCCAGGCCAAAACGACCCCCCAGGACGTGCAGAGCTGCGGCTGGGGGTGCGGGGGGGGGTGGGTGCAGGGGGTGCAAATGCCCGTGAACTGCCAGCAGCGGGTGGGCATGTGCCCACCAGCCAAAAACTCGCTCAAGGAGCTCCCTTCCTAACACTGGGGGCTCAGCACCCTCTTCAAGGTAAGGGGGCAGGTTACTGGATTCTAGAACTTTAGATACAGATACTGGTTTTCAAGCATAATGTGGAAAGGGAAGTCTTTGTTGAGTACAAAAGGTACTAGATGGGCGCCATTCATTTCTCCTAAATGGGCCCACGGTGGCTCTCTTCTCTGGGGACAGCTCTGGGCCCTGTCCTCGCCCCCAGCAGCCCAGGGGAAGTGCTCTGTGAACCATGGCAGGGGGAGCACGGAACAGACAATGACAGGAGACCAACTTCCCACTATTTTTACCTCAGTTATTTTTCTTTTCTTTTCTCATATTGTTTTTCAGTTTTGACTACTGCAGTGCAGTTGGCACACCGGGTGATGCTCGTGCCTTGGTTACTGCTGAAGTTCTACTTGCCATCAGGGGGAAGGGCAGGCTCGGTTCCCTTGGAAGATGCTGGAACGACGACGCGGCCAAGTGCCGCTGGGAGGCCCAGAGCGGACAGCCCAGGGAAGGCACGGGTCTCTGGTTAGCTGGCTTCTACTTCCCGGCAGGGGAGCTGAAAATGAGATACTCGCCACCGCCTGGGTTTACGTTCAAGAAACATCCTTTCCATCTCCTTAGAAGTAGCGTAAAACTATATTCTCCAAGTGGCATCAACTGCCAGGATTTTGTACCCATTATGCCACCACTTCACTCATGCGGAAACCCCGAAGGTGGTCATTCAACCAACAATGAGACGAAAGAACACGCGTCTGCGTAAAACTAATCTAACCGTTCAAATTCCCACAATGGTGGGTCGTTACGGACTTCTTGCTGTTGGGGTTTACGCACAAAGTTGCCACAAAGGTTCTGAAAGTGTTACCTGAAGATTCGGTTATCATTTCTTGTGGGGAGTAATCTGTACAATGATCAACAGCTACACTGAATTCCACCAAAGCTCACCGATCTCACCCCATTTTGATGCCCTGAGCTCGACACAGCCAGGGTTTAAGGAAATGCATAAACCCCCAGTCCCAGGCCAGGAAGCAGAGCGCCGGGGTGGGAAGAGGTCAGCACACACGACAGCTCCAGGAGCTGGGCCCACCGAGTGATGGAGCTCCAAAGGAGAAGGTCTAACTGTCCATCTCGAAGGTCACTTCAGGCTCCCCCTCCCCCCCGCTATCTGAAAGTAATTTGTTCCTCTGGAACCCGTCACGAGTAAAATGGAGTAAAGCAAAGAAACAACCATTAATCTATATGGGAAATTTGTGGAGCGTTCCCAGACCCAAAAAAAAATCACTTCCGTTAGGCTTTTCTGACACCTTAGGACACATCTTGCAAATGGATACACCAAGCAAATTGAGATAAAGCAGAGCTGCTCACAGACACAGTTCAGAGCTCTGGTGGCTTGACGCTGGGATGCTGAGCACAGTCCCCGGGGCAGGAGCGTGGCTCTGGGCTCTCCGGATCCGAACAGCCTCTGTAATAGCTCGCTGCACAGCAAACACTCAATACCGCTTTCGGTTTTTGCATTTTTTTTTTTTTTTTTTTTTTGGTAAAAGCCAAAATCTTCCAATTTCTTTCAGTTAATAAAAACCAAGTAAGTCTCTGTAACAGCAAAGTAGCATAATGCAAACCTTTAAAGAGTGTGGGACACCTGTACTTTCCTGGGGAAGAGAGGCATGATTTCATCAAGCAAGGACAGAGGCATAAAGTCCATAAGTCCGCCGGTGCATTTCCTTGCTTCCATCGGAAGCCTCAGTGATAGTATCACAGGCCACCGGTAATGTGGCTTCACACTGGCGGGCAGGCACAACATCCAGTGTGATCATTGACCCTCACAGTGCCCATCTGTCCTCCAAACCTCGGTGACTTTAACACTCCACCCATATCAGAAAAAGCCCCAGACGCCCTGCCATCTGTGGCCTGCCTCCTTCTACTGATTCCACAGGGCTAAATGCAGAAAGCTGCCAGAAGCTTTCGAGGTCCCACCAGCAGCAGCGTGGACAGCCTGACACTGTGGCCATAAGCTCTGAGCGTGCACAGCGGAGCAGTGCTGCTGGATGGAGGAGAGCAAGAGGAGGCAGCAAAGTAGAGGTTTCGCCTCTTGTTCTTGACTTCCAAGCCACAGGGAGGCAGGCCCAGGAGGAGGCCATGGGGACCCCCCTCGGGTGCACGCCCACCAGGGCAGCACAGCCTCCGGGCACAGGCCGGGAAGTCAGCCGGGACTACAAAGTACTCAGAGAGCTTCCAGAACAGAAATGGCAAAGAGCAAGGCGAACAGGAATGCGGATGCTGACCATGAGAGGGCCCCTCAGCCAGGCAAGCAGCACCAAGGCACAGAGAACTGGGTTCCGTGGTGGCTGTGAGCGGTGCCACCGCCCCGAGAGCTCACGCCGCACAGAGACCCGAGCAGATCACCCACGGGGCTGAGAGCGGACAGTGCCATACTAACCAAAGAACTAGAACAAGATCTGTCACGGGCAAATCTGTTGCCAAAATGGTATGCAGGCAGACAAGTGTTTTCAACAGCTTTAATGTCCTGGGAAAATGTCAAGTAAAAAAAGCCCATTTTATTATCCCAATGAGCACGTAGGTGAGGGGGAGGGGCGTGTAAAGGACCAAAAGACTGAGATTATCTTTCAGATTACGGGCTGTTTTCTTCTTTTCTGTATTTGTCATAATATCTGTAATGAGATGTGTTAACTCATTAAAGCAGAAAACAAATAGCAATAATTAATAACTAACATTTTGGGACATCAGCCAAATGAAAGATCCCTGAGACAAATTATTTCATTTAATCTTCACACCACCTTCTCCATCCGGCAATACTCTGCATTCCAGAAATAAGGAAACCCAGCATTACTAGAACTCAGTCACTCTCAACCCTGGGTGTGCAAGAGAATCACGTGGCAAGATTTTTTTAAGTGAATGATGCCTGGCCCACCAGAGACCAAGGCATTTCTGCGACTTTCTCCCAGGTAACTTGCCCAAGAGCACGTAGCCAGTGAAAGATGCAATCAGGTCTTGAACCCAAGTGTTCCGGCCCCAAAGCCTTGCCCCATCCTCTGAAGCGGGATCTGCAGGTTTGGAGAACAGGCACGGAGGGTGTGGAGAGCCGGTGGGAGAGAAGCGGGGACAGGTGGCAGGGCTGACTGGCGGAGGGAAGGGTCTGTGTGTGTCCCACCGGGAGAGTGGCCCCGGAGCCCCCTTCGGTCCCCCAGCACACAGGAGGCTGTGGACAGCGTTCCCAGGACCACAACGTACGCAGTACCCACAGCGGGCACTTGGTGTGAACCGGGTGACTTAAACTGAGGAAGCTGATAGGAAACTGACCCTCATCTTAGGTAATCACCACCATTACCATCAACGACTTATGAGGCTCTCTCTATCAAAGGAGATTTTGTTGGCTGACTAGTCAATGGTCTGAGTTACTGAAGAGTAGGTTTCTGTTTCTCTAAATGAATATAAATGTAAAAAGTTGTCAGTTGGGTTAAAATCTAACCGAAGCAACATAGTCTTGTCTACAAAGCCTTGAAACAGTTCCCATTTTCCTCACAGGAAATTGTCATGGGGTGGGCTCTATCCCCACCTCTCGTCTCGTCCTGAGGGACAGCTTCCCCGCTCCACGACAGCTTGAGTACTTGTCACACCCGCGGCCTAGGGGTTTGTAATTCATTATCTTTAAGTCAGTGTTTGGGGTTCTCAGTTTGCACATCTAAAGACGAGATAGTATACTGCTGTCCCACCATCGCGGGTACACGTGAGGGTCAAATGAGACAATGCGTTAGGGAACTCGCTAAAAAGCCAAACGCATTACTCTTCCCATGCAAAGAGCTGCTATTATTGCCACACCAGTAGGCATTCTGGTGTGGCATTCCTCATTCTCATTTCTTTCTTCCAAGTCTCAATTTGCAATCTGTTTGTCGGCTGTCTCTGCTTCCCAGTAGCAGAAGGCGGGCAATCCCTGTCAGCGAAGGGTTCCCGTCGCCAGGGCTGTCTTTAATCGAGGCTTTGCCAAGGATATTGCTGTCTACTTAGCTGTACTCAAATCTTTTCAATATTGTTTACTCAAATTGAAGAATGATATAAAAAACAAGAAGCCAGGGGAAGTACTACAAAGCACATTTTCACAAAAACCAGATACCCAGATCCAACCTAGAAATGCTCCTCCTTAAGCCAGCAGGATGTGATTAGACAGCAGTTATGTCTCTGGGTGGCACTTCCATCACTAGGGAAGGCTGTGCTTTATCAGGACAGAGGCCCTGGCCCTATGTATAGATATGCGTTACAACGAAAACACGTATTCTATCAGGAGCTCAGAGCTCCTCTGACACATGCCTTTAATCATACTTACTTTTGCAGTGTGGAACGAAAATGTTCTGTATCTGGAATCTGAAGCCAAGTGATCTACAAACTCTGTGGGCAAGGCCAGGGGGAGACCTGCCATTGCCTCTCTAGTACAATGCTGATTAACCAGAACCGAACAGGAGCCGGGTCCTAAGGAGTGGGAGATTTCATAACGTCAGCTTTATATGAACTGTTAAGCACTTCACTTGGGCCTTAAAAGCTGTTATACATTTGTCTCTCAGACAGAAAAGAAATGTCTTAAATAAAGTTCCCCTAAAATCAGAATTCAGACTTACTACCACAACACTGCTTCTTTGATTCTCTACGCCTCCAAGGTATCCTGGAAGACAGAGTTTTCGGTGGCTCCTTCCAGAACCATCCTCCTACAAAAAGCACAAGGAGAACGGGCATCTGGACCCAGAGCAAAGCAGAGGATTCCACACTAAACTGATCTAACTTTCGCTGCACACTCACAGTCCAATTATTTTTGCATTTACTAATGCAGTCACTCAACAAACCCGGGCAGTTCACAGATTTAGACCCCGAGCTCCAGTAAATTTCCAAGCTTCCCCATCTTCTCACGGTCACAAGCAACTGTGAAAAAACCTGGCATTTCGAGAAGTGCACTGGTTCCAAGGTAGACAAAGAAGCTGTGAAAAATCAGGTCCAGCTCCCTGAACTGAGCCTAAGAACCGACTCGCAGAGGGGCTGGGGTCCGCTGGAAACAATGAACATTCTACACTAGCTCCTCAACAGAAACATGTTGCAAGTTCATTTAATCCCCACCAGAGACCAACAGTAGCAATTGTTACTCCTCTCAGGAGAGTCAGAGTGGAGTTTAGACTGTATACACGTGTGTGCACACACACACACCCACACATACATACACATCCATATATATGTATGTGTGTACGTCTAGGTCCTCGGATTCCAGAAACCCTACTCTAGGCCAGGTGCCAAATGGACTCAACTTTGACCAGACTTATTGTCCATGCTGCTGACAATTCTTAATGTGTCCCCTGACCCTACAAATAATAGATTCACAAGGGTTAAGTGACACTCTCTTCTTGAATGATAATTCCTCTGTAAAAATTAAGTCAATTAGTTATTCACATGGTGGAGTAAATTAACATAATCCACCCACTTCCCTTGAGCTGCTGGCCAAGACCCATGGGCTTTGAGGCAATAGGAGCTTTATTTGGGAGGGAGAAAGGGTAGGTCCTGTGGGTTGCAGTGCCCACCCAAGGCTTCAGGGAGAGTTCTGGAAAGCGTACAGACAGCAAGGCTTAGAAAAGTATGTGGAAGAAAGAGCAGGCCAAAGCAGATGGATTAGATATTATGTTGGAAATACTACATCCCTGATAAAAGCAGGGAGAAAGTGTCAAAACAAGAAACGAAACAAAACAAAACAAAAAAACACGAAATAGCACCCCGGGAAATAAGAATAACATATCGAATATGAGTTTATATAAAGAATGGTCTAGAAGGGAAACTGAAGTAGTTGTCTCCACAAACAGGTGACTATGGACATTTTTTATTTTCTGCATTTTGACAATTTTTTCTGTGAGTGTGGACTGCTTCTGAGTTAAGGGGAAGGAAATATTCTAATAAAACCAACCAACAAATGAATGGAAAAAAAGGAAGGCACAAGGGTCCAAAGACAAGTTAAATCCATGTCAAGAGTCTATCTGGGAGATGTAGATAATTGAGTACATGGGATTTCATTATGCTTTCTCCCTACATTTGCGCACATTTGGAGATTTCCAAAAGTGAAGGTGAAAAGAAGGGAACTCACTCAGGGCTGACCCAGAAAACGAAGAAGAACTTCTTCCACAACCTATACCAACCCCTACCTCTAGGACCAGAACAGCCCCCCAGTGCTATAAGCCATGGACACATATTAAATAGTCTTTTATGCAGCCTTAGGTTGAACCGTATGAAATTGTCAACATTCAGCTATTTTTTTTACCTAGAAAAACAGCCACGAGTAAAGGATTTGTCATAGGCAGACCTGGTCATACCTCTCACTAGCCTTGTTCCTACACATCCTCTGAGCCTAAGTCTGTATCAAATTTGGGGAAGCAGACTGAAACCAGAAAAGGCAACATGGGTTCCAAAGAAGAGATTTAAGGGGGAAAAAAGGAGTGATGCGGAGGTTCTTCAGAAGCTGGTAGCGACTGAAAGAGAGACACTTGCAGGCATGCGTGTTTTTGTGCATGTTTTGTGTACCCATGAGGGACACGAAGTCGTCTTGTGGGTCATCTGTCACTGCTGAGGTGACCGGGAGGGAAGGCACAGGCCCACTGAACCACCCATGACACACGTCAGACGACCCGGGGGAAGGGGGGTGACCACGGTGGAGCAGGAGGGTGGGGTGGGACCGTCCATTCACAAGAGTCTTGAATGGCCAGCTGAGAAATTATACTCAGACGTGAAATTTTTAAGCGAAGGAAGGCCATCACAAAAATCTTCTCTTGAGTGGACTGCTCTGGTCTTGTTGTGAGGGACAGACTGGAGGGGGAAACAGCACCGGGACAGCTGACTGCTCGTGGCTCAGCCTTCCTTCTCTGCGGAGCAAATCAATTATGTTTGCCTTTGAGCACGATATTTTAATCCGACTAATAAAGCACTTTTGCACAAGCAAAGGCTCTAATCTTTCACATTTACCTGCCATTTGCTCCCCGTCTGGGCTTTCTCATCAAAGAGCCCGGAGATACACAGACTCCACACACCCACAGTTACCATGGGAATTATCTATGTGGTATATGTCATGCACGAATAATCCCTCAGCAGGAAATGCCACACTTTATGGTCGTTCTTCCTATAATGATACTTTAGCGGTAATCAAAATCGCAAGCCCTCATCCCAAAAAGAAAAGCATGTAAATGTTGAAAGAGACGTCACAGCCTCCCCGTGCGGCCGGCCACCTTCCCTGCCAACGTCCAGCAACGACCTGCTGCACTCATCTACCTTCCGGAGGTATATATTTAGAGGAAACCCCCCCGGTATGTGGGGCCAGAACAGTCTCCATTATAGCAGAGAGCGGGCTTCTCTGGGCCGAAAAGGCCTCTGGGGCCCTGGAAGCAAACGGCCGGTTCCACAGGGGTCCGTGCACCACAGCGCACCGGAGCAAACCAGAGGCCAGCGGAGGACTGCCAGAGGGTGAGCCTGCCGTCAGGTGGACAAGGCAGCCCAGGAAGTTGGACAAGTGTCGCTCCTTACACCGGACAAGACAGTAGCATTCGGCGCGCAACCACCAATGCGTCCTCCGTCCCAGGCAGTGCCACCTGCTGGACTTCACGGAGGACTCCAGTGCAATCCTGTAACCGCCCCGTCCCCTACAGAATGCTACCCAAATATGACCCTACAGCCTCTCGCTGTAACAACAATCAACCAGACTGCCCTTCACCGGAATCCTCCCTCCTTTGGTGACTGCTTTATGACAATTAGGCTCCACATCTTCAGAGAATGAGGAGACACAGCACAGACTTCTGTTGTTTTTAAGGAATTTTTCAAGAGTAACCCATAGACATCGCAACTTAGGCCCCAAATAACGCTCTCTACATAGCCCCTGCCACAGAAACAAACTACTGGGAGGGCGTCTTGCCTTCTCAAAGTTCACAGTAAGTCAGTCACACTTGAGACTCAGGACCACATTTCCCTACACAAACACTGCGACAAACTGCAGCCGGGTTCCAAAGCAGCCACAAACAGCAACTCCACCCAACATTCCCGCTGTGGAGGCAGGTGCTGTGGGGGCATCCCCCACCCAGCAGGGCCAGGAAGGCACAGAGGACATTCGAGTGGGTTAGAAGAATGAATGGGCCCTATAGAGTTGTGATCCTTTAAAGGAATTTGAAATCATGGATCATTTTGGAAAAAACGAAGGAGCATTTTAAAGTAACTTTCCACAAAAATGGACAGCAGATGGCAACCGCTTTTCAAGGAGCAAATAGAGGCGATCTGTGGGGGGCAGTCTCTAAGGCGGCCCCACGATCCACTCCTGGTGTTTCCTTGAGTGCGTGCGGGAACCGGGACTCGCTTGCAGTCAACAGAACGTGGCAAAGGTGCTGATGTCACTCGGCGATCACGTGACATTACATCCGGGTCCGTCTTGCTAGTAGCCTCTCCTCGCCAGCTTAACGAACCAAGGAGCCACACTTGGAAAAGCCACATGGCCATGAATGTGGCATCCAGGTCAGCCAGTGAGAGGCCGGGGCTCCGGGGTCCTATAGCCTTGAGGACATGGATTTGCCCAACGACCTGAGGGAGCTTGGAAGCAGCTTCTACCCCAGTCATGCCTCCAGTCCACACCCAGTCAACACCTTGACTCCAGCCTCGTAAGCCAAGCCGTGCCCTGAGTGCTGACCACAGGAACAATGAAACAATAGACGTGTGTTGTTTCAGGCCTCCGGGCTGGTGGTGATTTGTTACACGGCGACAGAGCACTCCTCCACAGTCCGGTCATGAGGCAGGGAGTGAGTCTGCGTCCGCTCTCTCTTAAACCTTTCAGGAGCCAAAAACCAGAGCCCAACATTTCTGTCACTTTCTCTGTTCTAATGGTGGAGTTAACCTTTTCTTGACCTGAAACTATTTTTCCTTTAAGTCTAAGTGATCTGAAAGCAATTTCCTCCTCTGGAAGAATGGCGGGCATGAAAGGACGATTATTTCATTTTTCACAGAACGGCATGTCTGCCCCGGGCCACTCTCCTGGGAGTTACAGGAGCTACAAAGGTAAGCGATGCACTGTCCCTGCGCTCAGAGTGCACGCAGTCTGGGAAGGAAGACGACAGTAACCATCTAACCATTCGGCAAATATTTGCCTTAGGCCTACTCTACGCCTCCCCGCCCTTCTAGGTGCTGATGAAACCACAGGGAAGGGAACCAAGCGGCTGGCCGTCTGGGCAGGAAGATGGTGTGATAAACCAAAGAGCACAACCAAGTGCGGCGGAGACCAAAAGGCCTCTAGGGGGCGCACCACCTCTGTCACCATCTGGCACCTGGTGGGGCTCTTTTCACTCAAGAAGGGGAGACCTCTTGGTGGTTTCTAGCAGGCTGTGAATTCCCCTGATTTAGGTGCAGTTCATGACACATGCCCGAGGGCCTGAGAACCATGGATGGCTTCCCCATGCATTCTGTCACAGCGTCCTGATCTGAGAAACAGATCTGATATACACTTTTCATCCCGAGGTGAACACTCAGCACTGCCGCCCTCGATCCGCGCGCCGAGCCCTGGTATTAGGTAACAGGAAGAGGTTCTAAAATAGTCTGTTAAGACAGCACAGACATCTGACTATTGCAGGAAGAGGAGGAAGAGTGCAGAATGAACTCACTCTAAGCACTTTTACTAAATAAGACCTGAAAGGAGAAGGAAAGAAAAGGACATCCGAGGTCCACAATGGTTTCTGGCACAACCCGGGATAGCCTCCCACATCCCTGCCGGTAAGGATCCACCTTTCCTGACGGTCTTTGGGAAAGCGCACCTGATAACCCTGCACACCTTTGTTTCTGACAGTGACAAGTTGCAACAGCCTCATAAACAAGGGGGGAGCCTCCCTAGGACTTAGGAGCCATGGGGAGCCCGCCTCCTCCTTATTTCAAGTTCGCCTGCTCGAAGATGCTTCCTTGTGGCAAAAGTCATGGGCCATATCCCCCACAAAGTCTCTCTGATGAAGGATGACCTTGATTATGGATGCATTCTTAATACAGCTATATTTGAAGAATCTGAATGGCCCAAAGGACCGTAAGAATGTGAGACAGACAGAAACGTCAGGTGAGGTTCTTTTATAAACACACACGCCTGAAAAAACTTTACCTCCATTTTCTTTAATGCACAAAATAGTGACAATAACAATGAAATGCCCATACTCGGTGAACTTGTTACTTCAATCAGAAAATAACGAGAGCAATAGCTTTTAACTATTTTAATAGCAGAACTCTTCTTTCCCAAACCACCTCTTCTGCTGAACCCAAATGTGGGAATCAGATAAAACTGGAACCACTCTGACACAGACAGACAAGAGACACCGCACCCCGCTAGCTAGCCCTGACCTTCCCCCGCCCTCCCTGCCTGGCTCCTTGGCCCCCTCAGGACCCTGAGGCTCCAAGGACCCACCTGAAATACACTGGCCTACAGCAGATCACTACAGCACCTGAACCTAAGAACAAGCTACAGGAGGATTCCTGAGTAAAAGAGGGAAAAGCCAAGGAATGAGGGGGTAGGAGAAGGAGGAAAAGCTTGAGAGCAGGAAGGCAACTGGAGCCAGCCCTCGACCTTGCTCAGCAAAGGCTCCAAGAGTCAAAGGCAGGACCGCAGCCCAGTGCATCAGGGCCACAGCACTGCACACCAGCACGGACAGCCAGGGGCCCCGGCCCAGAGCTGCTCCCGCTAAGTACTGCATGCCAGGCCACATGCTGGTATCTACACCAGGAGGGAGGGCAGGCTTTGGCAGATCTCTCCACAGCATGCCCCAGCGGCCTCTGTTCAGAAGCCTTGCCATCTGCAGGGTATTGCGAGTTCTGTCTGAAGGAAGCGTAGAAATTCAATAAAACCACGAAAGCGAAGAGGCACACCTGTCTTCTGTTGAGTGGATGGGCTTGAAGAGCTAGATGGCTCTGAAAAGGCAGAGTAGTCATACACTTTAAAAGACAATGACGTAGGGTGTAGTTAGTTAACAGAAGGACTAAACGGACAATACATTCTAGCACCCAAGAGACCGTCCTGCTGGGTGCAGGTGGGCCAACTGTACCTGGAATGGGACGTAAGAACTCGTCACCTCGTCACCTGATGATCACCTGGGCCCTGGAGCAAAGACGTCTCAGGAGGGACGAGATGGGAGCTTCTGGAAAGCAAAGAAGAGACATTAGGGCCCCTCAGTTTGGTTCCCAAAACCTCCACACCTGTGGCTGTGACAGGGAGGGAGGACTCATCCCGCCGAGCATCAGGAAGGACACCCTGCCTTCCCAAGATGAATGGCATGGGAGGCTGGGAAGGTGAGGGTCCGACCACGGGGACTGAGCAGGCATGCAGCGAAGCACCACTGGGCAGGGGAACAAGATGGGAAACTGGACGAGGTGGCCTCCAAACCAGTGATCCTATGTGACCTCCATCAGTGATGATCCTATCTCAAACAAGGACGGTATCGAAGCGTCACCCAGACAGGCCACTCCCACAGATCGAGGACACAGAGGCAGCTGAGTAAAAGCTCCGAGGCCCTCGCCAGGAGCCGTGAGGGTTGTGAATCCCCCTCTGACGATGGCATTGGGCACGGAGACCAGAGGCAGACAGAGGCAGACAGCCTCAGCCGGGTCCTTCGGGAAACAGTGGGGCACCATCTGTGAATGGCCATTTTGCAACGGACTCTCCTGGAGCAGCTGCCCAGTGGGCTCAATGTAGCCCTGCCCTACAGACATCAGGATGGGCCGGGGTGCTCTAAAGGTAGGATGTGCGCTCTTGTGATAAGCTGGCGGAGTGGCCTGCGGTCCCAGAAGGAATGGGATCGAGTGACTGGAGTCGCCACTGTCTGCAAGTGGTAACAGTCACCTTTGCCGGGGCGGGGGGGGGGGGGTGTCCTAGGAAGAGTAGGAAGAGGCTCCTCGAGGAGCAGCACATAAAGTCCTTCGTTTCTTCTATCTCACCATTTCTACTTTGCACACACTCACATGCTTGCCCAGGAGCTCGAGAGGTCTAATTAAGCCTCCTGAATACGATCTGCACTACTGCGAACCCAGAGAGGATTATCATTATGCCAAAGAGGCACATGAAGATGCTAATCAACACCGAGAGTTTCAGAATGGGCAGCAGCGCACGGATTTCCCACAACTGAAATCCGACTCCATCCTCATTGCACATTCATTCCACATTAATACTGCATTCTCTTACCCTCTCTGTTTTGAAAAGGTCTAAACCTACAGTAGATGAACATTTACATAGTCTTCACCTACGTTCGCCAATATTGAACATTCGCTGTATCTGCTTTATCTTTATAGAAACTGTTCTCAGAAGCCACTTGAGAGTGAGCTCTAATAGCTATTGTGACACTTGACCTCTAAGTATTTTGGTAACTCCTAAGAATGGCACTCTCCTGCAGAACAGAACTTTGCTGTCATTATCACAGCAAAGAAACTGATATTCATTCAACAGCATCTCAAACACAGCCCAGAGCCAAATATCCAAAATTAACAACATACTGCTCGTTCTCTCTCATGTGCCAAGCACCACAAGGGCACCGAGAGGGGGCGACATACAGACCATTACCGGGACAAGGGCACCAAGATGATGTGGCTCACACGAAAGTCTCTCTCCCCGCAGGCTCCAGCTGGAGACTTGAGAAGAGGCTTATGCAATGACGTGATATTTAGAGGACGAGTCTAGCCAACACATACAGAGTAGGAACTGAAGGTGAAAATGGAGAGGTTTGAATGCGACGGCCAGAATAGTACTGCCCCCCCACCCCACCCAAAAAAGTCCAAATCCCAAATCCAGGAACTTGTGACTATGTTAGGTTACGTCGTGAGGAGGAATTAAGGTTTCAAGAGGAATAAAGATGCTAATCAGCTGACCTTGAGATAGGAAGATTTTCTGATGGAATCAGCAAGGGTCCCTACAAGATGGAAAAGGAAGCAGGAGAGTCAGTGTCAGAGGCATGCCATGTGAGAGAGACCCCGTCAGCCACTGCTGGTTTTGACTATGTCAGGGGACCAGGACCAAGGCAGGCAGGCAGCCTCTGCAAGCTGGGAAGGACCAGGAGCCAGATTCTCTCTCAGGAGCCTTAGGAATGGAGCACATCCCTGCCAACACCCTGACTCGAGCCTGGTGAGACCTATTTCGGACTTCTGACCTCCACTCAGAACTAGAAGACAATAAATGTGTGTGGTTTTAAGCCAACGAGAAAACAAAATCAAAAAACTGTAGAGGCTGGAAACAAGGCTGGAAACTGTCAAAGTGCTGGGAGATGGGGGCAAAGTCATCCAAGTCCTTGTGGCCAAGCCAAGAAAACTACGCTTTGTTCTTTGGGGAAGGGAGAGACAGCCAAGAGCCAGGATCGGATCTCTATCTTAGGAAGAAAACTCTTGAATAAAAGGAGCAGAATCTAGAAGAAAAGCAACCGATAATGTTAGTCGCCATTGATAAATTTGAGCTTTCAAACAAACAAACAAAAAACTTAGAATATTGGAAAACTTGCATCCGTCACCCAGAACTCAAAAGTTTCCCAAAACTTAGAGTTTTCTGATGACACTGGTGATGATACTAACAAATGTGATTTTCAGAAAACAATTACATGATAAAATCTGTCCACATCTGGAAGATCTGTGTAATTCAGTAAGAGAGTAATTCACCGAAACAGAATCATACAGGGACAAATGACTGATTGAAAGTACAAAATGGATTTTTTTAAAAAAAGGTACAAAACAGACCCATTTTCAAGTACAAAAAGCCTGTCAATGTGGTTTCAGATTCCACTGTGGAACCAACTATCTCCTCTCAAGTTTTTGTGCAGTATCAAAAAAGAATACCCATAATTGTCCAAAAAGACTCCTGAAGTCCTCTTCCTTTTCCAAGTACCTATCCCGAGGCCACATTTTCTCTATATATTTCAACCAAAACAACACATCAAAACCGACTGATGCATAAGCAGACATAAGAATCAAGTTGTCTTCTATTAAGCTGAACATTAAAGAGATTGATAAATATGTAAAATGACGCTACTCTTACTAATTTTTTTGTTGTTTTGGAAACTAGTTATTTTCCATAAAAATGTTACATTAACATAAAATGATTTACCATTATTATTTTTAGGTGGATTAGTACATAGATACTTGACGTTGTTCTAAATTCTAATTTGTAACATGACAAACACTGATTTATCATACAACCCACATGAGCAAAACTCCTTCAAGTCCTCAATAGTCTGTAATTACAGAGCACAAGGGGGTTCTGTGACCAAGCAGTTTGAGAACCGCTGCTTTCTGGGCTGTCTAGTCAAGTGAACACAGCCATGCTGGACACAAGCTCATGTCACAAACCTCTGCTCACATTTCCCTGTCCCGGTATACAAGCAGTTAATGCCCAACTCAGAAGGCCTGAAGAAAAGCATGCCATACATTAATCCAGGCTGAACTCATCAGGATTAATGGGATTGGAATGCATAGCAAATACATTCATTAGTACTGCTTTTCTTGAATCCAAGAATGTTCTGGCCGATTTATTCTATTTCTACAGATTTGACAACTCACTTTAAAAAAAAACAGAGTAATGAGAATGCTACGTACACTTCCTACTTGAAGGATTCGATTTCGTGTATTTCATAAACACGGCAAGCAGCAAGCACCCCGGACGAGCTGGGCTGCACAGGTGTGGCCAGGACGCCGCGGGCTCTGCATAATGGGGGGCGCCCGGCACCCGGACAGGGCGTGTGTATGCAAAGTAACACGAAAACAGCAGCAAGCGTCTTTCCACTGAACAGTTTAGACATCAGAAGGAACCGCATCTTTTCATTAGGTACACAGATGAAGCACTAAAAATGTTAAGCCATATACTAAACATAACGCCCAACTTTCTGGCAACTTCAACAGCTGCTTTGCCAGCGAGTGTGTTTTTATTCTGTTCTTCCTTCCACAAACGTTTTGGGTGCCAGATGTGGTTCTAGAAACCAGAGATGCAGTAGTGACCTGATCGGACCCAAATCCCTGACTTCCTGGAGCTTATGTTTCGTGGCTGGAAACCCCTCTTTGAAAAATAAGAATGGATGGAATACTAACTGGAGGAAGCACACGTCTGGTCTCCTAAAGCAATTCCATGAGATCATCAGACACAGGAGGAGCCCCAATGACACCAGTATGTGCTCCATCCCACGAGAAGGCCAGATGCCAAGGCTACTGTAAAGAACAAAGCTACGGGGAGCACAGTTCAAGGCGGCTAGGCGATCTCTGGCAGGTCTACTGACTCCAGCCAAGATCTATGGCAAGACCAGAGCTCCTTCCGGACGGCCGAGCGCCTATGGAAGGGCCAAGCCGGTTCCCGAGGGGGCACGGAGGATGTCAGAAGCCTGGCAGGGGAGCATTTGTAGTTTAAAAAAGCAAATCCTGATCATTTCTTTTCTTTGGCATGAAGAGTTTTCAAATTTCAGCCTAAGATTTTTGTTGGTGGAAAGGGAGCACAGGCTAAGAGGCTGCCAAGTGGTTAAGCAGACATCAGTTTTCAGTTCCAGGGAAGAGGTGGAGGATGGAACGAAAGCCTGAAGTACAGAAAGCAGCTCGAGACATCCCCAGAGCCGGCAGGGCAGGCCTCCAGGCCTCCCCGAAGGATCCAGCCCTGTGCCCAGAGACTCCCAGACTTTCATCCCCTGCCCGGGGAGGAGCCTGCCGTGCGGGCACCGCAGGAACCGCATCAAGAGTGGAAGGCCCCAGCGGCTGTGCCAGCACCCCACAAAGAGGACCACCCATCCCTGCTCTCTCCTTCAGCCTCCCAGTCTTAACACTGCATTTTAGATCTACCCAGAAATGACCAGACCCTTATTAACCGAAATAATTCACTCCCAAGGGGCAGATCTGCAGGGTGCCAGAAAGCACAATACTTTCACAGATCACGTTCCCCTACGCTTCCATCAGAGCTACGTTTTCGGACTTCCACAGCTCCACGACCGCCTAACACATGCTTGCTTCCCAGCTTCTCCATGAGAAGGATTTGCCCCCTGACCGTGGGCTTCACAGCTGCTACTCGGTGGTTTCCCAGGAAAACTCACACACCGGATTCCCGCATCCACCTGAGAATGTGAATACCTCCTCTTCTTCCAGTTTCCAATGCCCGCCCGCATCCCACCTGTACTGGGGACCCTACGCCAGTTTCTGGCCCCTCCCTGAGACAGCAGTAACACTGAAGCATAAACGCTGTTTGAAAGACCACAGACTCCATACAGACATTTGAGGTTCTATAAAATTTATGAGGGGAAAAAATTACCTATGCTAAAGGAAATGTGCTCAAGGAAATAACAGCAAGATATTCATCCTCCCCCCAATCCTTCAATAATTAAAATTGCTCTAGCCATTCTGCACCAAGGAAAAGGCCACCGGGCTCACAATTTGATGATTCAACCTTCCTCTGAGATGCAAAATACTCTGCGACAAGGCCAGAAAAATCCTTCTTTGCTGTGTACTACAACAGGGCCAGTGAAGGCGGTTCTTCCGCCTCGGCCTGTGTCTCCTGGTGATGCCAAGGGAGGACGAGAGGTGGCAAGGGAAGCCAGGAGGGGCCAAGGCTGAGATTACAGGGTGGCGGTTCTCAACCAGGGCTGCTTCTGCTCCTGCCAAGGGGCATGTGGCAATGCCTGGAGACACGTGTGATTGCCACAAGTGAGGGGTGGTGTCGTCGTCCGGTGCTTAGAGGCCAAGAACGCCGCTGAACATCCTATAGCACTCAGGACGGCGTCCGCAGCAGGGAAGTATCGGCAGATACTGAGGGAGACAAAGCCTGCCTTACTGTGTGAAACCATGGGCTGCAAAATGTTCTAGGGACTTTTTTTAAGTGAACTGGTTTAAGAATTTTTTTTTTTTTTTTTTTTAAAGCTGCCAATAATGTCTGCAAACAAGCGTGTATTCACTAGAAAGCAAAACCTTTTCACAACATCCCTGGAGAACCCTCCGCTGTCCCGAAATCAGGACTGAGAGTAACTAAGAGGCAAGCGGAAGACAGGGAAGAGTAAACAATGAAAAAACATAGTGTGACTAAGCCGTGCTTCACTTCTTAATCTGAGTTCTCGTTTCTGAGGGTGACTCTGTATCTTGTAGGAGACTGGAGACCCAGGCGCTCTGCATGACTCTGCTTGGAAGGTGAAGGTCAAACTAGGAAGAGCTAGGATGGCCAGGGAGGGCCCCTGAGAGAGAAAGGAACCAGGAGGCTGGGCCCTACTGTGCTCACAGGAGCCGCAGAGACAATGCCTCATCCCCATTTCACAGGTGAGGTGCAGGAGCTCAGGGCGGGACTCCACTGTGATTAAACAGTCCTCTTGTTCTGCAAAACACGGTTTCAGTGTTTGAGTAGAAGGACATCTCTATTCTGCAGCTCTGAGAAAGCACAGAGATGAGGCAGCGTTCAGCATATGAGGATGGCCACTTCTCTCCCAGAAATGTTCTGCCTGCCAAGGAGCCACGAACCTCTATTTTTTAGTGCCTGAGATCTGAAAAATGAAATCATAAATTCAAAGAGTTGGAAGTAACCAACCCACCATCTCATGCAGAAATCCTCCCAGGCTGTCTGGGAGACAAAGATTAGGACAGGAGAGAGAGGGGAGGAGGGAGGGAGGGAGGGCAGGTACAAAGAAGTGACTCTCCAAGCTGCCACTTCCCTCCCTCCCCCTTCGGAGCTCTCACCAACCAGCCTCTGACTTCTGCCTCCGTTCAGGAGTAATACACACTAATACACACCCATCTGAAGCCAGCCATACCCCCCATGGCGATAACAGTAAGAATGGCTCACATTCCTATGAAATGGCTATTAGGTGCCGGCCCCTTGTAAGGGGCTGTATGTACGTGACCTCATCTAACACTCAAACCAGACCTTGACATTTCCGCAGCTGTTGCATCCATCTTACTTAGGGCAAGCCAGCCATGTAAAGTAGTTATAAAGCCGAGCCTTGGTTCACACCTCCACGCACCAGACTCCAAAGCCACTCGGATGCTCCATTATCTTAAGTGCTACTGAAACTCTGCATGAGAGTATAATAGGTCCCACAGGGCAGTGGGCCATGATATAATTACAGTAAAACTTTAATCAGACACAAGGAGGATCTTCCCACTTAGCAAATGCAACGAGATGCGAGGGAGCAAGGAGGCAAAGATAGGTCTTCAAGGTGACTTTGGTTTCAATCTCTGCTCAACCACTGACCAGCTCAATGAGCTGGGGCAAATTATTCTGAATCTCAGTTTCCTCACCTCTCCAAAGAGGAAACTACTGCAAAGCTCATGGAATTGTTTAAAAATAGTAATAAATCTAGATTATGCATATAAATATATTCTGCACTTTTTAAAGTACATACATTCCTGGGAGACTGTCCCTGAATGAGTGATATCATTTCAGAAATACTCTGCCTTCATTTCATCCCACTCTGCAAATGCACTGGCTCCTGGTTGGCATTTGGAATTTCTCCGCCAAATAGCTAATGAGCTATACAAATAGATAAATGCAGCCAGGGGGAGCTGCTATTTTAAGAATTCTCCAGTTGAAGTGAACAATTGTTTGATGTGTGAATAATCAGTTCTTAATTACACAGTTTGTCAATATTTTAAAAGAATTATCTCACTAACAAGCTGCAGGGGTAGACTGTGGCACTTACCCTCTGCTTCTCTCTGCCAGTAAGTGAACCCAAAGAGTTTAATAAAACACAGTTGTTGCCAGTGAGGAAGTGAAGTATTATTGAAAAAAGAGGTACTCGTGAAACACACACATACAGTACAAAAACCACAGGGTGTTTTCCAAGTGAGCAGCAGAGAAAGGAGATACAGGGGAATTTCAGAGCAACAGACCCAGGATGGAGCTGTCGGGGGAGGCAGAGGCCAAGGTGAAGGTTTGGCCAGGCTGAGGGAAGAAGGTAGGCACTCCCCAGACAGGGCTGAGCAACATGGAAATCAGGAGGTGTGGAAGAGCACAAGGGGGTCCCGAGAAGGCAAGGGGGCCAGCCCGCCAGGGCATGGACAGAAGGGAAGTCGAGGCTCTCCTGTCCATGGTCCACGCAAACCTTCTCCAAGATCTTTTCTAGCTCTATGTTGGTTCTCCCCAAAACCACACACACATATTTTGGCCCTACACTGGTAGATTCTCCTGAGACTCAGTAAATGTAACACACGATCCCTTCTATTCAGGATTCTCTTCGGCCACCTGTAAGGGCCCAGGCAGGAAAATAAGGTTCTTGAACTCATGCTGTGTGCCCTGGAGAGGTGGCTGGGAAGGACGGCGTCACTACAAGACACTCAGGGGGCTCCCCCAGAGAAGACAGGCAGTAGGCCACCTCTCTAGTTCCCCTACTCCCAGTTCTTAGGAAGCCTCTTCAAGTCACCCACCTCCTCCCTACTGCTGCTCTTAACCATCACGTTTTTAAAGCAGGGGCACCTGGATGGCACAGTTGGTCAAGCTTCTGATTCTTGGTTTCGGCTCAGGTCCTGATCTCAGGGTTGTGGGATAGAGCCCCATTGGGCTCCGTGCTCAGCACAGAGCCTGCTTGGGTTTCTCTTTCTCTCTGCCCCTCCCCACCACACTCTCTCTCTAAAATAAATAAATAAATCTTTAAAAGAAAGAAAAAAGAAAGCAGTAGCACCCATGCAGACAGACCCTCTGGTTTCGGGCCAAGGATCCTTCACCCGTTCTAGCTCTCAAAAGGCAGTGAGAGTTGGCTTTTTATTAACCTGTCCCTTTGCCAAGTTAAAGTTAAAGTTACTTCTCTTTTCTGGGGGCCAAGAGACGGTGCTGATTGTTTCATAAAAACCTATGGGGAGTAATGTGGTGATGCTTGCACAACAATGTGAATGTACTTAATGCCACTGAAACATACGCTTCAAAATGTACAATAAAATGTACTTAGTTTTTTTTAAAAACTAAGAAAATCCCTCAAAAAAATGAATGTACTTACCATATGACTCTTAGAGATACAACCAAGACAAATGAAAGCATGTATCCACACAAAACTTGTACACAAATGTTCCCTGCAGCATGATTGAGAAGAGCCAAAAAGTGATTAAATAACCCTAATGTCCATCAAATGATGAATAAATAAAACGCAAAATATCTATACAATGGAGTATTATCCAGCCTTACAAAGGAGTGAAACACTGACCCAAGCTACCATGTGGATGAACCTTGAAAACACCACGCTAAGGGAAAGACACCAGTCACGAGAGGCCACATATTGTGTTACTCCGTTTAGTCTCAAATAAAGATGGAAGGTGGGATTAACGGTTGCCTAGGGCTGGGGTGGGGATGGAGGAGGGAATGGGGAGTGACTGTTAATGCATATAGGCTTCCTTCTAGGGGGTGAAAGAAATGTTCTAAAACTGTGCTAATAGTTGCCTGACTGTGGCTATAATAAAAACCACTGAATTTACACTTTAAATGGATTAACTTTATGGTATTAAAGTGTATTCAATAAAGCTGTTAAAAAAAAATAATAAAAGCTAAGAGGAGCCCAATCCACCAAAGACAGCGGCATGGTCTCCTACGACAGTGCCTGAGCAGATTCCAGGATTTCTACGCAAGTTCTGTGCAACAGCAGCACTTTCTCCGTGTACTTTAATTCCACCTCAAGTCAAAATTCTACCTCTGCCCCCCGCCCCCAGAAATCAATAATTATAGCGCTGGTTGCAGTTGGTAAGAGGAGCTCCACCTCCTTACACAAGCCGTTTATTATATGTAACAGTCATTTTGCTTTGAGCTTTCACCAATGTGAAATTAACTGCCACTTAATACAGCCTCCCTGCAAGCACTGGCTCTTTCCTTGTTGTTTCACTGCAAACATAGGCTCCAGGTGTAACACACAGCATAGATACTGCATCGTGACACGGCACGGAATAATAAAACTGAGGAAGAGTGCAGTCCCTTAAATAATATACTTAGTTAAGCTTTGAGCTCCAACAGGATACAGGCGAAACACCCCTCTCTCTGTGTGTATGTGGGCCAGATGTCAGAGAAAATGGGAAGGTTTTCATAGGTGATCAGGAGTAAAAGATCATCAGGCAGTTAAAAAAAAAAAAAATCTAATACGGTCTCTCCGCACTAGCGCAGAATTTCCAAAGATCATCAGGATGTGCTACCAGTACAGATGAATCACCGGTGAGGCAGGGAAAAGACATGTCCAACATGGGGAACTGGAAGGAAAAATGTACGGGAAACAAATTTCGGGATACTTCCTGCATTGAATGTTCGGAATGCTCAGGAGGCTTGGAGGCAGCCCATTGTCTGCCCGGGCACACCCAACAAGTGAGTTCATACTACCCTCCTGGGCATTTACGAGCCCAGGGTACAACTCGCTGCAGGCAGGTGTCGGCCCGCCCCTATCCTCCCACAGACGTGTCCCCGACCCTGCGGCAGCTCTAAAGAAGCCGATGAAGACAAACGAGCTTGCATGTGGCCAGGAGAGGGGCACAGGTCCAGGAATGAGGAGCCTGCCTGCGCCAGCCCAGTGATTACCAAAGGGAATTAAGCAAGCACTTGCAAGCCTTGCCCTCTGAATTTCTGTACTTTGGTAGACTTAATTTGTTCTCCTGGGGCGAAATAGCTGGTTATGTCGCTGCAATTCTATACAGGAACACTTAGGGAAACCTAATGTACGGGGAGTGATTTATGACTCCACAGGGCTCCCACCCAGGGAACCGTTCTCCCCGGGAGAGAGGGGAGCAAGGCGGGTGGGGCACCAGACACACCTGCCACGTGTATCAGTCGGGACTCTATTGAAAAATGGCTCTGTACTCTTGTTTTCTCCCATTAACTTACACAAAATCTCTTCTTGAGGCATTTCTTGAGAACATTTTCATCTGTGTAAAACGGTTCCCAAATAAGAAATCATCAAGAAATGCCAGTGGCAGGAAAGAGTCACAAGACAATTTAATACATTCCAAACCTGTCTATTCTCACATCTCCTTCATGAGTTTTTGCTGTATCTTTGTAGCGTGCATATTGTTCTTTATAATATCCTTCCTTGAAAGTATCCACCTCTTCTGTAATTTAAATATTTTTTGTAGAAAGCTTTGTATCACTCTCAAACGGAGTACCACCAAAATGATCTGAACTCAAATATTCAACTCAGCTCCATTACCCAGAGGAAGTGCCATCTGTTTCCTGCAGGGACCCTGATGGCTACAGTCGTATGGGTAGTGACGTGTCAGGTCTCTATTTTTCAAACATACATTGCCATTTAACATACTATTAAGATAAAAATGTTTGTTTGTGCCCTCCCTAAAACTGCACACAGGGCACACACACTGCACTTAGGGAAACAGAGACTCAGTCCGTGAGTGGGCAAACTATGGCACGTGGCCCACTTTTGTTATTGATCACAAGTTAAAAGTGGTTTTCAGAGTTACATTTTCTTTTTTTTTTTTTTTTAAGGAGGAGGACAAAAAAGAGGAAGAGAAAGATTCTTATTCAAAACATCTGGCCCCCAAATCCTAACACATTTGCTATCTGCCCTTTATAGACCAGTTTGCTAAGCTCTGACCTAACCCATCCCTTTAAGTTGACCAGTGAGGCAACCCAAATCCAAAATGACTTAGAAGCACCTGCATGCAGGTCTTCAGGATTCTAGGTAACCGAAGGAATTTTACCAAAGAAGCCATCAGTTTAAACGCTTTCGAAATGGGCCTCTGTCCAATCATTTCAGCCACATTTTAAGAATTGAGTCTTACCTAAAGCAAACCAAAATGTGAGGATACACAACTCTCCTAAATGGTCTTCATCCTCCAACACCTGAAATCACCTCCTCTTCTGTGTGCCCCAGAGCCACCCTCCACTACATACTGGGAGCCCACCTGTGTGCACCCTGAGCTCTCATGGGGCCAGCAGGAGGAGAGAGACTCTGTGAGGGAAGACCCTCCCCTAACACAGCCAGCTGTGGTCACCAAACACTCCCTTGTCCATCCAAGCCTAGAGGGCTAGGCCACTGAGGGCCCCCTGGCAATCCCAGGCCCCTAACACAGTTGGACCACCCCTAACCTTGGCCCTGCCTTTGTAAACAGTGGCTTTACTAAACTCACCGCCAATTACCCAGCTTGAGAGAACCATCTGCCCCCTGTGGGGGCCCCCCCCCCCCGACGACTCCGGCCTTAGGGGACTTAGGGGAATCCCGCTCTGGATGTCTGCCGCTGCTTCTGCCACCTCGGGAATGTGGGCTGTCCAGGCCTACTCGGAGCACAATGCCTCTATTATAGACCCGCACAGCTGGACGGGGCCTTGGACCACCTGATGACTACCCCCCCCTTCCTCCGAAGTGGGCTGCCCCCAAGCTGCCCGAGACCTAGCGTGGTCTCCAAAACGCCCAGAGAGACTCGAGTGATGAGTTTTAACAACACACCACATTGTAAAAAGGCTTTTTTTTTTTTTTACTTAATTTAATAAAATCTGAGCAGTTGGTATGTCGCAGACTCTGTGCTCGGTGTTTCAGACGCACAGACGATCAACAATCCTCGTACTATAAGTGAGAAAACTGAGCCTCAGAGAGAGGCTGTGGTGTTCGTCAGAGCTCGAAGTGGTTGTGTGGGAGTCGCCCCAAATCCTCTTCATTCAGCCATGAAGCGCCCTCTGCCACCCCTGTGGCTGGCCAGCAATACCCCCCACACTCCCCCCCCCCCCCCACCCCGATGGCGTCCTTGCCAACAACACAGCAAGGCCACCCTCAAGTCTGTACACAGCCGGCCCAGTCCCACGATACGGAGAAGGCCAGGGCCGGGCGCATATAGTCTCCTGACCCTCACAGCCTCCTGCACACCATCCCATTACTTGGACCGGCCAACAGAGCCGACCATCTAGTACCTCCCGCCTGAGCGCGAATCCCTAGGCAGGCGCATTCACCATGTCTTTACAGCGTAAAATGAAATGGCAGCTGTGGGCAGTGGTCCCTCTTGTGAACATTCTCCGTCCAGGAACTCGGCGTGGGAGAGAACACCAGGGCTCCCTGCGCCTGGGCGGGAAGGCCTGGCAACTCCCAGCAAGCTACGTTATTGGCTCTAAGGCATACTGAGAGGGAAAAGATATTTCCTCTGTCCCATTTTATACCTGCTCACTGATCTGAGGAATCAGAAGCCCTGCCTGACCCTGGCTGTGTGATCACGGGCAAGTCACCTGACTTCTCTGTGTCACCTGAAAACTGGGGTAAGGATACTACTTCCCTCACTTACAGCTCAGCCCATCCCTGCCTTCTGCCGACTGAGAGAATCAGGGAACAGAGAGGCGAGACAGAAATTAAATTCTCAGATAAGACTGGATTCCTTTTTTTCCCTCTGCAAGATGAGGATAATGGTAATAATCGCTACTTCAGAGTTTGGGAGAGGCCCGAACGAATTAATACATGCAACGCACTGAAGAGCACCTGACACACGCTATGTGCTGTATGGTTGCTATTATTTTTATTAGCTTCTTAATTTACAAGACATCTTATTTCCAGCCAACTCGTGAAGGGATGTGAAGATCAAGTACTCAAAATAACTGCGCTTTTATAATACGAAGGTATTCAGTAATTGACAAGGCACGATTCGAATACATAGCAGAAAACATAAAAGGAAGTTGATTGTCTGATTTATTTCTATCTTCCCTAATTCAGATGGTAAAAGACTTCAGGGCTGTTGCCTAGAAATCTTTAAATTGGCTTAAAACTATTAAAAAGATAAACATGACCAATGGATATAAGATACATGAATTTTATATAAACGGTATAATTAATAATGACTGAGTTTTTAGCCATTGATTTTTATTTTAAAAGACTGAAACCTCCCGGTTTCTGCAGCACTGAGACGGATGTCCTCTGCCGCATGGGCTGGGGGCTGGCAGGGACCACACCCATCCTGGATCTCCCCGTGTCATTCAGGCACCGGGAAAGGCTCAGCGAGCGCTCCTTTAAAAGTGAGCAGGTCAGCTGGTGCAGGCTGCGGGGTCCCTCCCCTGGACGACACCATGCCACCCAGAGACCTCTTCGTCACTTTGGCTCTTGGGACAAATCTGGAAGTTTTCGCTCTCATTTAGAAAAATAAAACGCTCTGCTTTACCTGCTCTACCACTGGGGCAGCTCCTCTGAGTTCTTCCACTCTGAACTCCGGCGGGGAAAGAATGCCCAGTCAAGAGGCCGCTTTCCTCCTGCCGGGAGGTCTGGACGTTCACAAAGCCCAGTTATTTGTTTTGCCAAAGTGTGTATACATTGAATGGAAATGTTTGTTTTCCATGTCCCACTTTACATCTCTAAAGACAAATGATTAAAGAATTATGTTGGGGGCATTTTTTTCACTCATCCCCTCTAACCTGGTCATATCAAGCATCCTCATTTCCTGCCTTTTAACTCACATTCTGTCGGCCTATCATCCACTCTTCTTTGTTGACCTTTACATGTACAATGTTGCTTCAAAACCCTTCTTCAAAGGAAAGGTCAAAGTGAAATGTCGCTGGGAAGGGTGCCAGATGGCCAGCAGCCAGGCAGGCACCGGCTCCCAGTGCTGAGGTTACCTGTGGGTGGTGTGACAAGGTGCCAAAGGCAGGTGAGGAGGCCCACGGCGGACCGCCTGCTCTCACGCCGGGGCACACCCACGCCCTGAGAAGCCCCATCCTGCAGCCCAGCCCCTGGCCCTCTGGCCAGCGTGCGATCCTCCATCCAGGAGGCCCTTCCTGAGCATTCCACGGCTTGCGCACTCCGTGAGGAACTACAGAGCGTGAAGAAAGCTATGGGGTCCCTGCCCCAGGAGGGGTTGTCATTTAACAGAGCAGAAAGGAAGTATGGAAAATCGTACCGAGAGAACACGCAGGAGGATTTCTGAAAGGCGGAGGGCTGGGAAGCTGAAAGCCACTACTGCAGAGGTCACCGCCATAGGAGTG
Source organism: Potos flavus (assembly GCA_028534135.1). Taxonomy (NCBI): domain Eukaryota; kingdom Metazoa; phylum Chordata; class Mammalia; order Carnivora; family Procyonidae; genus Potos; species Potos flavus. Next base: position 64,588,349 of record CM052883.1, on the reverse strand, counting down.
GGACTCGAAAGGAAGAGGCATGTGCCAGAGGGGAAGGGAGGGTCAGCAGGACGCAAGAAATGACTGAATATTAGAGGCAGGGGATGACAGCAAGTCAAAGTGAACTCTAAAACCTCAAGCCTGCTTGACAGGGACATGGAGGATTCCTCAAGAAGTGATGTCAAGAAAAACACATTTGGGAAGCGAATCCTAAAAGTCTGGGTTTGGAAGCACTGGGACTGAGGTGAGGGCGAGGCTGGCCCGAGGTACCATGGCCCTGACTGTTTGAGTCCACCAGTCTCTCCCTGCCCCCGTGCGTAACACCCCAACGGGTCAGAAGCCTATGAGAGAAGAGAACTAGCAACACGGTAGACCAAACGCGCCATCTAGAGACAATTAACTCGTACACACACCTGACAGAGGCCAACTCGGTATACGAAAAATTCAGCTCTGCAAAACGTGATCCAGGATAAAACCAGACTTGCAGGAAAAAGAGGCACAGAACACAGGGTGGCAGAAGCTACACTGAGTCGAGTCAGCTATGGAGAACGGCTGACAGAGGCAGAAAACCTGTCCTGAAAATGGAAATGGAAAAGAATCTACCCTGATGAGAGCGCTTTCAGGAAAAAAAGGAAAATTTAAGGGGTCTATCTGTGCTCCAGAAAACTTAACTGACTTAAACTGAAGTTCACGCAGGGAAATAGTTTCATCAACAATTTATCTGGGACGATATTGCTAAGAAAACACGTATATTCACATAGAATGTCCTCAGATCAAAATGGTGTGTCCGGCAGAGGCCCCGGGCCTGCCCACAAGCCGCTGGGCCTGTGAGGGTCTGACATGGTGGCTCCGGATGGGAGACAGCGAGGCCGGTAGGAGACCGTGGGGGACATTCACATTCTGGGAGGATAAGAAGGGAGTGAAGACGAAGCATGCAGCTCTAGGAAGAGTCCACAAGCAGATGGACTCTCTGAAGGAAGGAGTGTATCTCCATGCGTCTCCTGGCTGGCGAGGAGCCAGGACACAGAGGGTCTTCATGCTAGCTTGGCAGAGAGCTGCCAGATCAAAGACAGGAGACCTCATTAATCTGAATTTCACGCAAAGAATAAAGCTTTAGTGTAAGCGTGTTTCAAATGCATCATAATTGTGTCCCAAATATGCCAAAAAATACTTTTTTTAGTTAAAAAAAAAAAAGTTATGCTAGAAAAGCATCCATTGCTAATCTATAACTCAAATTTAACGGGCATCCGGTATTTTTATTTGCTAAAGCTGATAGCCCCAGCTTAGTGCTGATGGCTCAGGCCTGAACACCTCAGCCCCACCACACAGCCTCCTTGCCCACGGCCATCAGCCCCAATTTCCACAGACTGCCTCTCTGCAAGGGCTCTTCCTCAGTCCCAACAGCTGAGTGGTGACTCCCCCTCACACGCGGGCATGGAGGGAGCCTCCTGCCACTGACCCAGAAAAGGAGAGAGTCTGCAGGAAATGGGAACGATCAACCATATTAACCATTTCCGAGTGACAACGAGGGTGAGGAATGATGACAGATCACTGAATCAAAGTAGAAAGAGAGGCAACAGTGAGCAGTTTTAGTCCAGTAGTAAGAGCTTAGTTTTCAGATCAAAGTTGGTGGGGAGAGCACGGCATTCACTCTAGTTGGTTTCATTATTAAAAAAAAAAAAAAAGGGTTCTCAGCCAATTGCCGGCATCTTCACAGTATCTGCGGAGTACCCCCAGGAATTACGCCCCATAAAGGGCAAGCACTTAGGTAACGCGGTGCTAGCACCTTCTGGCACGCAGACACTATTTGCTGAATGGATGAATGGATTCTATACTTCTCAAATGGCTTGTTTTGAAAATCTGAACTCTTATAGGATTATCGAAAACGCAAGTCTAGGGTAAATCTGAACACTTCATGGCAGTCAGCACAGGAGCTAAGTGTCTTTGCTCCTCAGTTTGTCAGCAGAGGGATTGTTTGTGGTAGGAATCACAAGTGTCTGTGCAGGACCTAAACCAAACAAATGGACAAAAACACCTGCTACTCCGCCTAAAGTAGGAGTTCTGAAGCACAGGTTAAGATTCACATGAATAAAGCAGAGCAGAAAGGCCACCACCTCCCAAACTAAAGGGAATCTAGCTCAGAACACCGTTTTCTCCTATGCCCCTTTATGTAACTGTTGTAACTGTTCCTTAGTTATTGGAGAGCTTAATCAAACAAACATCTAAGAACAACACAGTTTTCTTATTTAAACATAAAAGTATTTTCAACCCCGCACCAATTTCCCTTGATCTGTGCTGGAAGAAATCCCAGGGACGCCTTACCAAAACAATAAACTTCAAAAAAAAAAAGGGGGGGGCATATATTTTTATAAAGAGTACGGTATACTGCTTCTAACTTATGATAAAGCCACAGTATATTTGGAATTTTTAAAAAGAACCAACCCTTTATTTGCTTTGCTACTGTGGAAATTTCCACTCTGCTACAAGGCCCCAAATTTAGAAATTACAAAACAAACTCGTGCCTGGACAAAGTGGAAGCTGTTTTTAGCTTATGGATATGCTAATTCTTGGCATAAAACAAACACTCTATGCCTCTGCCGCCGCCGCTAGACTTCTAGGTATTTTATGACCGAGTTAAAAGACTTAAGCTGAAAGGGAGTTTATGTGCAAATTAAAATCAAAGGCTTTTCATACCAATGCCTGAAAGGTTTAAATTCCAAATGCAGTCTAGGTTCTTAGTACTAATTTTTTCAAAGTTGGTCCAAAGGCATAGATCCCTGTCCTGACATGGAGGAACCGTCGGCCACTGCCTTGCAACTTCCAGAAAAAGGCCCCACGGCTCCTCATGCAGAGCCGAAGATCCACCTTCTACTATTAACCTTCACCAAACATCATAAATGCTCAATGTTGCCTACTGTTTCTGCGAATAAGAGTATAAACTCGTGAGACGGGCAGAGGCAAGAAATAAAATGCATTCTACAGGTAGAAAATACCATCAACTACCTCAGATTCATAAGCCTGACCGATTTTCTCACAGCTAGTAATTAGCTGATGCAACTGACATGTTTCTTAGCGTCCCCAATTCTCCCCGCTTTCCAAGGGCTGAGACCAACAATACCACCTTCACGCGTATACTTTGTGGCACTGCAGAGTATCCGAGGTGGAAGGAAGCGGAGATGTTCGGGGCTGTCTGCTGGACCTGCACGGATGGTCCTTAGCTGTTCAGTGGCGGAGGAACCTTGGGAGAGGAGTACATATTGTGGTATGCATTTCTGGACGACAAATGCACCATCTCCTCTACCCTTAGAAGGTAAACAGAAAAATGGGGAGTGACATACACAGGGAACGAACATCCACTGCCCAACTGCTAAGGATGTAGCTGCGAGCCGAGAGCACCGGCCGGCCGCTCCCTGGGTTCTCGGATGCCCTGAAAGCTGCTGTCTGCCTAAACGATGAGCAGAGCGAGGCTTGGAGCAGGTCCCTGTGCAGTCAGCACTGGAGCCAGAGCTGAAACCCAGGCCCGTCTGGCACCAAAGTCCATCCAGGTAGCTCTAAGTCAGAGGAGGCCCTTGCCCTGTCTTGTCACGTCCATTGCTGATCTCTTTAAGTTAATGACCTACATTAAATGCCAATAAGAAACTTTACAAATTATGAACAGTGAAACACAAGATCAATTCTAGAATTCAAATAAAGTTCTATACATAACATATGAGTCTGCTTGGGCTAAAGGGACAGTGAACTTGACAGTCAGATGGGCCTGAAGGCCCCCCTTCCCCTGTGCCTCTCCTCTGAGGCCACATTCCCTCCAGGGCAGACCGCTCCTGAGGGCATCCCGAGCTTTCTCCACAGCTCTGGCCAGGGACCTGGCCGGACTCCAGCTCTTAACTCCATACTCCCACCCAACTTGGTCAGGGTCAGCCGGAGCAGGGCGACTCACTCACTGCACTGGGGGTGGGAGAGGGTGCGGAGGACACAGAGCGGCCAGAGAAGTGAGGACCGGGCACCAGTCACGGGGCCGCCGTGCCTGCGTGGGCAGGGCCCTCTCAGGTCCCAGGTAAGGGAGGACAGGGTAGAAGCGAAAACCCAGAGAGGGCTGGGGAATCTCCAGGAATTCGGTTCCAAGAGGGGGTTGTGTCCATCTTGGGGTTGCGACTCACTTTATAAGGACCACAGAATGTCAATAGGACAACTCGGATGGGCACTCGAGGCCCCGAGCTTGTCCTACTCCTCTCTGAAAAGCCACGCAGCCCAGCTTTGGAGAGCCAAGAACCTAAGAAATAACATCTCAGTCAAACTTGGTGTACTCCGGCCAAGAGTCCTGTCTTTGGCCACAAAGCTTGCTTTGTGAGCAGGCGTGCCCCATGATAGCATTTGCAAAAGATCGGTGATAAACTCCAAACACCCCTGGCTCCAACCACCTATCAATAACGACATTCTTCTTGAGCCCACTTCCCTTCTCTGCCTCTACTCCCTCTGCTTCTGTCAATTTGTTACCAGCAGCAGAAAGCACGATTTGCTTCGTATTCTAAGACATTTGAAAGTCCTGACGAGGGACGATCTCTAACTGCAGAGCTGGCTGAGGAATCTGAGGCTCACCGGGCCATGGCCTGTGGGGAGTTTCAAACTCTGATCACACCCGCCTCCCTTGGCACTGCCACACCGGGCAGTCCCAAATCTTCCAGCCAGCCCTCTTACAAACTGTCCTCCATTCCCAAACAAAATCAAAGCCTTCTTTGGGACTTGCAGACTTGAAATTTCCCCTCTTCTGTAATACAACCCTTATCGGATTTCTGTCCAGAGAGCAGATATTTAAGACATCTGAACTTCAGCTGTACAAGTCTTTTTTTTTTTTTTTTTTTTGCAAACTTGACTATTTGCCATCCTTTGTGCTCCTTTGAACCTTACGTGAACTCGGTGGCACAGCTAAGTGTGTGCCATTCAATACACCAGTGTGTTATTTTTATGCACACACATCTGCACATCTAACTGAGAAAGGTCTGTCATCGGCCGGATCGCATCCACTAAAGGCGAATCTAAAGGACCTTGGGCAGAACGCCCTTAAGAAGGGGGTCCTTGAAGTTAAGCCCATGAAAGGAGCCAGGTGTCCCACCATCTGTCCCTAAACTAGTCTAGCCCAGGATGCAGCGAGGGCCGAGGAGCAGCGGTAAAAGGAAGGCTGCTCCCCAGCAGAGAGCAATGAGAGGCTGGGACCATCAGCCCTCAACTGCCATCTCCTCCTGGAAGTCAGGCGCTCCATGCCCTGGGAAGATTCACCACCACTGGAAAAGCCATGACCCTTCAATACCCACCCCCCCCCCCCACCCCACGGGTTCCCTGTCACAGCCCATCAAGAGCAGCAAACTTTAAAAAGTCCCATATTCCCTTTTCTCTGCATGCGGTTCCTGGTAGCAGGCAAGGACATGCGCCTTGTCTCTCAGACCTCTTTTTCCACTCCACCGAGGAGAAACAGGTCTCTCAGAGGAGGTGGGAGAGAAGTAGAAGCAAGAACAAGGGCAAGGTTTTCCAGAAACACGGCTTCCAGCAGAAGACCACTCTCGCTGCTGCTGCTGAGGGCTCATCCCCAACTCAAGCTGGGTGGGTTAACACGGGCTGGCTTACTTTCCCCTGTGATGGGGCCTGTGTCTGTTTTGAAGTGTCTGGCTGGCTAGTCCTTTGAAAAGTCACCTCTGTCAAGCTCCTTTCCTGGTGAGAGAGTCTGGGACTGAAGCTTCTCATGGCCTATCCCGACATTCCAAAACCCGCCCAGGAGACACCCCACACAACCGGACACCGCGGCTAGGAAGTTCTCGCCCTTGTCTATGGGTCAACAGCCACCAGGGCAGCCTGGGACCACGAGACACTCATCCAGGACTGCTCACTCCTTCCAGAGTTATGCTTAGGAAACACACGATTGTGACCAGCATGGTTCTTCTGGAGCATTCCTGAGGGGAACGAGTGGGAGTCTGGCGGACCATGTGGGTGCTCGTTACTTGGTACTTTTTTTTTTTTTTTTTTACAGGAGCCATTGTGCTCCCCTGGCTGTACTAGTGGCCCGGCTCATCGTTTCTGAGCTAATACAGGCAAGGTGACTCTTCTGAGTCGAGATCTTTGCCCCGAACTAACACCACACCTTCTGTTTCTGCTATAGCAGATTACCACTATTCCCACTCCACACCTACTTTTATAGTATAGACATCAAGCCACGTGGAGCTTTTTAGTGGCTCCATAATCGTGGACTGTCACCAACTTCCTTCTAAGGGCTGGAACCCCCAAAGACAGTACCCTAATCCAATCTCTTCTGAATCCAAAAGCAGAAAATGGGGCCCTGAGTGCTTAGTCTTGCCCAAGACCCCACTAGTCCATGGCTAGGCCAGTGGCATGGAGGTCTCCGGACTCCTAGGCCATGTTTAGCTGACGGGGGAGTGGCAAACCCCGGGGGTACTTGGAGAGGATGATGTGATGAGTCCCCAGGAGGACCATGTGGCTAGGCAGCAAAGGACAAAGGGCTCCAGGAGCTAACCACCTTTCACAGAGCCGTGTTTAGGGCCCCTGCTGCCCTTCTACCACATCTGACTTCCTTGCATGCTCATAAAAACATCCCTACTCCACAAGTTACCCCTTGTTGTGTTCAGACAATACACAGACGTGCGTGAAGAGTGGAACGTGCACCTTCTCCTTTATAAGGCATTTTTTATACCTTAAAACATGTCTTCATTTCCTTACCTGGCCGCTCTGCTTAACTAGAAAGACCTATCTCTGCCAACGTGACGAGTGCTAAAAAGCAAAGTGATTATTCACAGACCCGACTGCAAAGTTTTCACCCAATGTAAGCTGCTCATCTTATTGCCTGGTGAGACAAATAAAGAACGTGCAGGTTTCTCGAGACTGAAAAGTGTAAAAAGGCTGATCAGAAACCACCCTTCACATTCCTGTATGAGATGCCATAAATAAAACCTGATTGTCCCAAAGAAACGAGGCCATCATGGGATTTCACAAAGACAACACATGTGGAAGGCAAAAGGCAGAAACTACCAAAGGGCACGGAGCACAGGGCACGGGTCAGTCCCCCCACGCCCTGACCCCACCGTCACTACTGCCATCCCCCGAGCTCCCAAGAAGGTCCAGTCTTGGCTCACAAGTATTTACAGAAGTGATGGCAAGTCTCTAAGTTTATAAGAAAAAGGTAAAGGATGTTTCTATATGTTTGACAGAAAGACTTCTCATAAGCGTATGAATTAAGGAACAGGCAACACAGCAGAAATAAAAATCATACACACTGAATTTAGTAACACTCCATTCCCGTGGCTTTCCCCCTCCGGCCCTTCTTTCGCCCTGTGAATAGGTGCAAGAATACAATTCAGATCAAGGGCGTTTGGAGGACTTCTGGACATTTTCACAGCATCTGCAGTGAAGCGTGGAGGAAAAGGACCGTATCAAAGCGTTTTCAGAAACTGTTCTGCCTTGCCTTCTTTCTGAAACTTTAAATGGCCCAAGGCCAATACGTGTACTAGGCACAGAGCCTCTAACTGAATGGCTATCAAAAGCAGCCAAGTTCTTTCTTCCCCGACTATTCAAAGGCAAGTATCTCTCCTTGGCCAAGCCCAGCGCCTCTGGGAGGTGGATGGGATCTATGCCCAAGCACCCCTTTGACCTTCAGCCATCCATCTCTACAGCTGCTCAGAACCAAACATAAGGAAATGCAAGGGGGCTTCAACACCTGAGCATCCACCCAAATGCATGCCCTCCTTTGCTAAGTGGCATCCTGGTTCAAGGTCTTCTGGCTGCAGAACCTCGCCTCCCATACCCACTCTGGCACCGCCATGCCCCATCCCTTGGCACGTCTCCCCCTGCCCCTTAATTAGAAAGCTCCTGACATTCATCTCTTGCATGAAGAATTTCCTGACTAAGAGAGAACAAGTAGGAACCTCTCCTGAGCCCATTGCACCACTCCCTAGCCTTCTGGAGGAATCGCTTTGCATGTTAATTTACACCTACTTCTTTACCAGCCAAGTAATAACACATGTATGTGCAGCCTCTGGAACTGGATTTCTCACTTGGCAGAAACCTCCCTGATGGCTGGGGCTTAACCCTTTCTATATCAACCCTGATATAAAATATATAGCTCACATTTATTGAATACGGGGCAATATTCTAAACTCACTTGATGTATTTAATCCTCGGCACAGTCTACAGTGTAGGGCACTGTAACTTTCCCCGGTTTTCAGACAGGGAAACTGATTGTGCACAGAGACGTCCTGAAATGGGGGGACTGCAGGCCGCTCTGCTAAAGTATCCCAAACCACAGTGGTTATTTACTTCTTGCATCTCCTTTTATGTTGTTCTGCTGCCTTCCTACTGCTAGGGACTCGGCTATCACTTCTCCCCAGGGTTAGAAGCCCCACCTCTACAGTCTGACTTACCACTTCCTATCTGCCGTCAGCTCTAAACAGATAATTGGGCTGGTCACCAATGGGCTCCCACACCCTTCCCATCCTAGGGGCCCTGAAGCCTATGGGCCCTGGGACAACAACTGCTTGAGCTCTTGCAAAGGTATCTTTTGAGCATCTACTCAATACCAAGGACTGCCCCCAGGTACTGGAGCCGCAAAGACAAATGTGCCCGGGCCTTATCTTTGGGAGTTTAGGTCTCCTCGATTAGTTCCAGGTTCTAGCAGCGGACAGATGCCTGTTCGTCCGAGAGAGATCCCAGGAGCTGGTTAGAAATGCCCACCCCAGACCTGCTGAATCAGATTTGCATTTCAGGGAGATCCCCAGGGAAGGATCTGTGTGCGTGTACTGGTCTAGGTAGTTTAGAGCCTCCTGAAGTTTGGCCTTAGGCTATAAAAGGCACTATTTCATTATGTGAGTTATTTAACTTATATACTTACTGAAATGCATCCCTTTTCTCTCTTAACACCTGCCCTATTACATCTGCCTAATCCACAAGTGTGTGCCTACCTCCATGATTTCTAGACAGTGCCGGAAGAATAAAAGTAATAACTAAGGGACATATTGCAAAATCCATCCAACATACACAATACAGTCAAAGACTCTTGCTTCGTGTGCTACAAAATATGACATGGTTAGTCTCATCCCTAGGTTTAAGTTTTTATTTGATTACCGTAGAAGTGCATTTGTAATTGCGGGCCTCCTGTGATGTCTAGACCTAGCAGGGCTATGGTTTCAGGCCACAGAATTTTAAAGGAGCCTATATCCATGCCCACACACACAATAAAGTGGGCCATAAAGTCCTGTTAGCTCAAGAGCAGCTCTTGTCTAGTGGCAAGAGCAATTCTAGAAGGTGAGAGAACCACAATTTCTGAGTTGTTACTCATTTGAACTTGGGGCAGTGCTGCTTGCTCCCACAAGGCATCAGGATGGAGGGATCACCCCCCCCTTCCCTCTATCCTTGCTCCCACTGTCTCTCCAGGGCAAATGGTAGTTCCTCAATGCGCACAGTCATACACCTCACTGGAAAGCGACCCCTGCGGGGGAGCCAACACTCCTAAGAGGCTCCAAGCCTCCCACCAGCTCAAAGGCTCTCTGAGGTGATTCAGCAAGAACTCCCTTGCAGATCCTCAAGGAAATACAGTTAATAGCCAGCCAGAAGTAACAAGAATGTCTTTGTGCAGTATGTTCTCCTCCCTAGCCTCTTGCCCCCACTCAAAAATCACCCAAGAAACCTAGGGTGGCAATTTCCTTGCCTGACTCATCAGACCACAGACCTGAGAGAGTCTTTCAGTAATTAGGCCTGAATCCTGCCACAAACTACACCTGATAATTTCCAAAATTTCAACTGTATCCAACTCTGAGACTAGTGAGACATTCTTCCCAGGTCAATTCAGACTACTCAAAGAACTAATGAATGTTCTTGACAAATATCACCCAAGATTGCCCTCTAGAAAGAAAGAAATGTCTCCTAACAAAAATGGGTTTTTTTTCTTTGTTAACAAAACCAGCTACTACAAATTGAGGTTATAGATTTATGAGGGATGTGTTATGCAATTACAATTACAGATTATCCCCTATGTCACCTAATATTAACATATAGGAGAGCACAAAATCAAGTTCATGAGGATTCTCCTCAAATAGTATCAGTAGTGGTGGTAATATTTGTTTCTTACAGATGAATTTTTAAAAGACTGTAAACTAAGC
>CM052883.1:64320066-64578116 GCA_028534135.1 Potos flavus | reverse complement strand
GCAGGATTTTTTTTTTTTTAACATTCAATAGAAAAGAAAAAAAAATTATCAGGATGCACCGCAGGTACAATAATGACTGATGTTTCATGAAAACTTTCATTTTATCTCTAGACATGGTGTGTCCCCGTGTGTGTACTTGATCACGGTGTCAACTGATTTGTTATTGTGGACCGCAGCCACAGGAGTCTGAAAGCCGTCGCCCTCAGGACAACCAGTGTGTAGGTGCCACCAGTTTATCCCAAATGGGGACAAGGAAGCCTTCCCAAAGACCCGGCTTCCAGAACCCAGTGCGAACGGCATGGTGGAAAGGCTGTCGATGCAGCTCTGAAAACTAAGCGCCTGTGCCCTTCCAACAGGAATGAAATGATCTCACCTAGGACAGGTAAGAGTGGCTATACCATTCACCCGGCCAGCAGAAAACCATCAAGACTAGGGCCATTTTTCAAAGCTAACCTACACTACAGGTAAGGATGAGATGCCGTGTTTTTTAAAGAACTTATAAACTAGAAACCAGGACAATATACAGCCAATCTCTCATGGTAGTATTAATACTCAAAGATAAGACATCCTAGACAAACCAGGCAAAAATTCTCAAGATAGGACAGGACAAGCTGCTCCAATGGTACATCGGCTACAGAGTATGTGAAAAGATATGATTTTACCCCATCTGTGAAAAGTCCCTAATAGCCAACCCAGGAAAAATTTTAACATTCTGATACTCTAATTTCAACAGGAGAAGATTATTCCAAAACTAGAAATGTCAAAGTCCCTCATTCATAGTATGATTTGTACCAAAGTACAAAATGTGGAACACATTTGTACCAAAAAACAAAATAAACCCCAAACTGAGATGCCAGGGCAGAAGTACAATAGATACTTAAAATAATTTATTGTTCTTTTCACCTGCCAAAATGTTACCATTTAGTCCAAAAACTTCCGCCTTTAAAATACTGTTTAATGGAGGCGCTTGGGTGGCTCAGTTGGTTAAGTGTCCGACTCTTGATTTGGGCCTGAGTCATCATCTCAGGGTTGTGAGATTGAGCCCCAAGTCAGGCTTCACACTGAACACAGAGCCTGCTTAAGATTCTCTCCCTCTCCCTCTCCCCCTTCCTCCCCTCCCCACCTGCACACGCTCTCTCTAAAAACTAAATAAAAATTAAAAAAATACTACTTTACTATGTAAATATTCATTCAACAAGTATTTGTTGAGCACTATTTTAGGTGTTACACACAGATCAGTGAACAAACCAAAGTCCAATTTTAACAGTGTTTCCTTTCTGTGCAAATATATATCTCAGATAAGATAATAATGAACACAGAATACTGCATGCAGACCTTACTTTCACTTTTAACAGCAAAGTTTTTCTCATAAGATCAAGTATTCTTTGAAAATGCCATTTTCGGGGCACCAGGTGGCTCAGTTGGTTGAGCATCCAACTCTTGGTTTTGGCCTGGGTCATGATCTCGGGGTTGTGGGATCGAGCCCCACCTCGGGCTCCATGCTCGGTGGGGAGTCTGCTTGGTATTGTCTCCCTCACCCTCTGCCCCTTAGCCCCCCTAAAATGAATAAATGAATCTTTAAAAAAAAAAAAAAAAAAAAAACAGAAAGAAAAGAAAAAGAAAATGCCATTTTCATTGGCTACGTAATATTCCATCCCGGATGGTGTCATAATTTACCAAAAGACGTTTCTAAGTGCTTACCACAAGACAAAAACACAAACAAGAGACAGAGTTAAATATAGCATGAAAAACCTAGCTTTAGGACCTTAGGTGGGGGAGAAAAATACAATCTTACCAACTCGCAGAGCCTGGGCAGTGGACACCAACGCAGTCACACCTTCGTCACCATGTACCACATTAAGGTCTAATTTGTGAATCTCCCTTTATAAGCCTCACTCCCTCTTTGATCCAAGAGAACATTGTCTGCACAGAACAATAGGTTTTCATTTCAATTTCCCTTCTTTTCAGGAAAGGAAATGTTTGCACTTCAAAGGGTTTCTTTGAAGAGCAGCTCTCTGGTCCTGGCCCATCCAGGTTAGGAGTTCCGTGGCCTCAGCAGGGTGTCCGCAGTCTGGGCGGCTGCCTGCCCTGTCACTCTCAAGGCCAGCTCCTTCAAGGAGAGGGTCTGGGGCAGGAGAAGAAAAAATAAACACATGGAAAAATACTTGAGGCTTTTGATCCCGCCCTTCAGAAGCCCTTTTTCACACATGATGTAGGTTTACAGCTCAGGGAAACTGAGGTACAAAAGGATGGGGAGCCGTGGACAAGGCGATAGCAGCTTCGTGGAACAAAACCATTCCAGATCCCAGATTTACTCAGCGAAGGCCCCTTCCAGGCCAGGAAGAAGTGAGCCCCTTTCGGTTATCGCTGGTGATGACAAAGAGGGCTGCCTGGATAAACGAAACGCAGGAGCAAGATCCCCACTTCATAGAGAAGTTTTGAAACCTTCCCCTAGGAACTTCTGGGCAGCACAGTCACTGACCAAGAGCAAAATTCACAATTTAGAATTTCACCTCCTCTTCCTCCACTGGCCCGCTAGCAGGGGCCCGAGAGGGTCAACAAGAGGCAAGCCTAATGAGCACGTTAAATAACCACAAGATATTTGCCGAGAGGGCAGCACCATTTTTCTGGATTGAGGCCCATGCCCATCCTCCCCTCTCTGCTAAGTCTAGGAATTCAGGGGTATATATCGGACAAGAGAGAACATGCAACATTTCTTCTCAAGTCTTGAACAAGTTCTGGGTATTTACTAATGATCTCCACCCTCCCTTACCCTGAGGTGGTTAAGTTCACCTGCTCAGGTGGGCAACCACCCGAGAGGTGGGCAGGGGCAGGAAAAACACTCCCCTCTGCTCCGCTCCAGACCGGGAGTCTGGCCACCAACCCCCCAAGCCCAAGGACACCATGGCCTCCTGCCCTGAGTGTCTGGGGTGTAGGTCTGCGTAGGTTACCCTGCGCAAAAGTCATCCACACCCACCTTTCTGCAAGCCCCTTACCCAGCCTGGCGCTGAGCCTCTGTGCTGGAATTACACATTATTTTTATTCTCCCCTTCTCTTACTTTTCTGTAGTTTCCAAATTTTTCACAATGAACATTCAAACTTTCCAAAACATTTTTTCTTAAAGAGGCTTATGAGATAGAAATTTAGACCATAGTTCCTTTGAAAGATTCCCTCCTACACACACAAAAATTATATTTATGTATATATATATGGCTATAAAGCACATTATCTGGACAACTGAAAGTCGAATACGGACCATGGACTAGATAACAATGTGAATCAATGTTCAAGTTCCTGATTTGAGTATCATACTGTGGTTATGCAAGAGAACATCCTTATTCTTAGGAAATACACACTGAAGTCTGTAGGGGTAAATAAAAGGGCATGATGTCTTCAGCTTACTCTCAAATCATTCAGGAAAAAAGTGCATATAGGTGTGTGCAGACAGATTGATGGAGGCATAAATACCTACATAGAAAGGGTAGAAGGAGCAAAATACAAACACTGGGGCTAATTTGAGAAAAGGGTAGACAGGAGCTCCTTGTACTGCTCCCGCAACTTTAAGTTTGAAATGTTATGCAAACAAGGCAGGAACAGCCCAGGAGAAAATTAGGAGAAAGGCAGGAGAGGTAAGAATGTTGTCCCTGCTCCACCTGCCGGCTTCAGGGCCCTGGCTGCTACCCTGGCTGGGGCAGCCCGCCATGGCACACTAGGGAAATCAGCAGTAAGACCTGGTCCCCAGAAGGAGGCAGACTGTCCCCCTGTGAAGTTCCCGGTCACAGGACGCCCTGCAGAGGGCTCTCCCAGAGCCCAGACAGACGGCTGGACATGCAGGACTGAAACAGGGCTCCCCCGTGGCCTGGGCAGCAAGTCCCACATCCAGGCCCGCTCTGGTGACCAGGATGCCAGACCGCAACCCAGGAAGCCTGCCACCGATGTCCGCCACACACGCCAGCAGCTCCCAGTCTGGCCGCCGCCCCGCACAGCTGTCAGCGGGCACCAGAGCTCCGTGGCGGGCACGGAGGGAGGAAAGCGCTGCGTTCCAGGCCGGCAGGAGTGGAGGGAAAGCAAGGTGCTGTCCAGCGGTGCGGCTCCAGGGCTCACTCAGAAACAAGGACAGCAAGGGGCTGAGCAGCTGGGGGTGTGCAGGCTGAAATCTCTGGCCTGGTGCTGCCCGCTGCACGTGGCGTGCCAGAACACAGTCCCAAGGGAGGCCAGCGTCTGGCACAGGCTGCCAGCCACACACCTAAGGCACACCAACGGTCAGGACTTGGGGCCAGGCCCCTAGGGCTCAAATCCTCCTAGCTCCGCCACTTACTGCCCAAGTGCGTGCTTATGGGCAACTTGTGTCACTTCTCAGAGCTTCTGCTTCCCGTCGTCACTCAAAACAGTACTGCCAACCTCACTGGGCAGCTGTGAGGATCACCCGAACACAGAAAGTGCCAAGCACACAGTGAGTACTCACTAAGTGCTGGTGAGGCCTGATCTTACCCAGCCCCCGGCCTCTCCCTTCCTTCCTATTTGATGTAATACTCTGATTAATGGCACTTGATAGACAGATAAGAAGATACGCTTTCAAGAGACCTTAAGATAGGAAGACAACAGTTACAACACTGTGATGAAGCAACAGTAAGAGTGGGTAAGAGTGGGTTTGCTCCCTTGCCTTCCCACTGCTGCCGCAGGGAGGTACCCACCACCCTTACCTCAAGGCCCTAGGGTACCCTCCGTTGTCACCTCCAGGAAGGGATGAAATAAGGTGGAAAAAAGCAGGGGAAGTGTTTGGCTTTGGTTTCTACACCCGAAGCCCTCAGGGTAACTTGGACAAAATGTGTCAGGATGACTGTGATGAGGGTAGATAACCCCCCCACACACACACACGCACTTTCTCAGTGTTCTACACGCACGCACACAGACACACACTGACAAGCAAGCACTAAGAATGGGGCCGTGAGCTCAGCTTTCTAGAGGAGTGGCTAAACCCAAAGTGTATGGATCTGAGATCTAAAGGAACCCCCATACACACACCCAGGGAGGTCCCTGGTCCCCAAAGAGTTTATGGCTTCAAGGTCATCAAGGCAGTCAGAGCCAGCACAGCCCCAGACACTACAGTTCCTTCCCTCATGTCTCCCTTCCCCACTGTGGCAAAAAGGCCGCAGAATGCCCCCCATGACCCCAACTGTAAAAGGTCAGTGGTGAAGAGAGCCCTTGAGGGCTAAAGGGGACGATGGTATAGGAACTAAGGTCATCCTGGACCTAGGTCAGCAGATGCCTCAGAGGCTCAATGTCCCCCCAACACCTTGGCACTCCATCCACCCCCAGCAATCTAATACCAAGGGAAAGGGACTTTATTTTAACCCCTTGGCAAAATGGGATAGCAAAACAAACTCGTCGTAAGAATTATTTTTCTCCACACCTAAACCAAAGAACTGAGTTTTCTTTCCAGTATAACAGTTAACATTTTAAGCACTTGATATGTGCCAGAAGCTGTGTCAGGGACATAACATAGATTACCTCACTTAAATCCTCTCAATCCTACAAGGTAGGCGGAAGAAGCCGATTATTAGGCAAACAATATGGAAAATAATTTACATGTGAGAACTACATTAGGAAAGGCACTTATCCTGTCAGTAGACCCCACTCGGGGACCCCAGCCCCATCTGCATGAGGGGCCCACGGCCTCTCCTGTGACCCCACAGCCCATGATCCATGGAGGACTCAGGCTGGCCTCGCCAAGCAGAGGCCACTCCCCTGCAGCCCCGAGTCAGCACTGCCAGTTGGTCGCTACAATACAGAACTCGCGACGTACGGAGCACACAGAGGGTAGGACCCACTCCTGAACAAATGCGAAAGGATGTGCTCGTTCTCACAGTCAAGAAAGTTATCTGAACAAACATTCCGGAGAAAGCACGAGAGGAGAAATACAGGATGTTAAGGAAACAAAGCTGTCCATGCCCTCTGTGCCTCCAGAAAAGGGAAGAACAAGCTGACGATCCACTCGGGAGAAAGGGGGAGAGGACAGAGAAATATGCACAGCCCAGGGAAGCTGTGCGACATCCTTTCTTCCACCTTCGGATACGTCCACTGGGCAGCAGCCTTTGAAGGCTTCCCTGAGCTCGATTCCTGCTTGCCAAGGTCAGAACAGTAGACTGGTAACAGAAAGAACTTACTTCCTGAAAGAATTCTCAATATATTGATTCCAGTACCTTTATTCATCCAAAGAATACCATGGAATTCGTAGTTTGTGAGCTTCGTTACCGTGAGGCTGAGAGGGAAGGCCTCCCCGGTCTATGGATGGAGTGAGTCCACGGGGCTGAGAGAGTCTGAACGCCTCTCGGGCGGCTGCCCACAGAGCAGCCAAGCCAGGGCGCCAGAAGCCTGCGGTGGCGCAGTTCCCAGCATTCGTACTACTTGTCCTCAGCTCCCCAAAGCAGCCTCCTACGTCTCAGGGCATCTTACCTCAGGCTGCACTGAAGCTGGAAAGGCCCCTAACCACACACAGCTCTAACTCGTTTACGCCGTTTGGTCACCAAATGTACCATCCGGCAGTCCGAACTCTCACTGACAATCAACAGAGGGAAAAGCCAAAGGAAAGACTGAGTGTGGCAGGATGGGTGAACCCTATGCCAGAATCTATTCCAGTGTCTAGAAATGTCTTTCCTACAGCCAGTGCTCCTGGAAGGACTGACTCTGACCAAGTAAGGTAACTGGCCTTACTCGCAGCCCTGTCAATGCCACAGATCTGAAGGAATGCCTTTCGAGTGGAATGAACATAGTTAGCAGTCCACCAAAGTGTTTTACCAATCTGTTGCCCATTCTTCTGACTCACAGGTGGCAAATGCACTAAACCTCCTATGACAAATTCCGACGCAGTTTCAACAACTGCAGGGATGGTTCTTTTCAAAGCTGCTTTGGAGTCGGGGGAATTGGATTATGGAGAAAGAGGAGAGAGATGCCCCTCAAGTGTACTACAAGGCTGTTAATTTGCCATGAGAGATGGTACTCCTCTATTCTGCGGCTGGAAGAGATCTAAATCCTTGTGGTGGATAGAGCCTTGGCCTGGGATCCAACACCAATGACCTAAGGCACAAGAAACCCCTGGAAGGCAGGTGCCCTGAAGGCCCAAGAATGAAAAAGGAGGGACACCTCGTGTGCCAGAGGGTCCCCATCGTGGCCATGGGACAAACCCACAGCCAAGGTACCTACTGGAAGGTGGCAGGGGAGCACAGGGAGTCTGCAAGCACCAAGAGATCCCCAAATTAGGTGTGAGGAAGCAAGAAAGCTAGGTGCCACGCCGAGGCAGGTGGCTACAAAGCAGTCATGTACCTGAGAAAGGCTCCTGAGAGGGCAGATCTAGTTCAGCCTTGAGAATGGAAATGTCTAAAAAAAAGTCAGTTGTGACTTTTAAAAGAATCCTCCCCAACATGCTCATTCTTCCATCTTCTCATCTCGTTAATACAATATGGCAGCTCTACTGCTTGGAATCATATTTGACCTCTTTCACACCTCACGTGGGATCCCCGGGCCAAGCCTGTTGAGTCTCCCTTTAAAATCTACAGTTGGAACAAGTAGTTAAGTCTACAGGTGGAGCAGAACTCAACTACCTCATACCTCTACCATTTCCACCCCAGCCCAAGCCACCATCGCCTCTCAAGGAAATAACATATGGCCACTCTCTCTTGTGCACATATAGCCTGGAGTGGGACTTTATGCCAGACTTAAGTTACATGCCTAAACTGGTCTCCCTGCTTCTATGCCTGCCCACTTCCCCCACCTCCACATCTTCTCCATGCAGCATTTAAAGTAATCCTCTGAGGGTTCTCTAGCTCATCCAAAGTAAAAGCAAAGTCCTCCTGGTTCATGCGATCTACCCTCGACTGGAACAGGGCAGTGATAGAGACAGGCCCCAGGTGTGAAGAGACCAATCATATAGAAAAACACTAGGGTCCCATACACAGGTCCTGCTTGGGATGAGGACCAAGAACCAGGTGGAATGATAAACAGCTACAAGATGCATCTCAGTTACAGGAAAATGTTCCTCTCCATTACTTATTCTTATTTCAAATTCCTCCATAAGATTAATAAACCAATACCTCCAAATACATGGTTAATAATGAAAAGGGATTAATCCAATTAGACATAATGCTGGGCCCTCCAACATAATTACATAATTTTACTGGTCTTAGTAGAAAAGAAACTCCAGACTAGAACAATCAATAAACATGTACTTATACCAAATATAATTAACATGTGTCTTAGAATTCAAGCTCCCCAGGGTCGGCAATCTTGTCTTCCAAGCCTTTTTCCGTCTAAAGCAAATAATTATATGCATAAGAGCACTCGTGTGGCTCAAATCCAGATTCAAACAACTGTGTATATTTCTGATCTCTATTAAGTTTTGTCCTGTTTGTTTAGTCAGAACTCCTTTGACACTCTTTAAATTTATCTATAATGATTAACATGATCGTAATATGCTAAACCTTTTAAAACTATGTTAATCCATTGTTGACTTTGTCCTCTTCTATTTTGATTGTGTGGCTTAAATAAGATCTTTTGTTTTAATGACAGAAGGGAGTGTTCACATAAAAATAACGACAATTTCCACCGAGACCAACTAAAAATATCAGGGGAATAAATGTATCATGGTTTCCTACTATATAAACCAAACATAAAGGGCAAAAAATGTTACTATTAACTCCCAAGTAAATCATAATTCAAATTAAAGACAATTACAAAATTCAGCCACACGCCAAGCTGGTCAAATTTGAAAGAGCACATTTTTTAGGGAAATATACCAGGGACTGAAATCCCAACCCTCTCCTCCTATAACTAAATCTGGAATAGAACACGAGTCTAGGTTTCTTCTCTAGGAGAGCCCCACCTTGTGTATTGGGAGGTGCAGTTTTCTTCCAGAAGGCACAGGTCTCTACTACCCTAATCTTACAAGTCAAACACCACTGGTATCTGGTTCCCACACCCACTGAAAAGGGGAAGGAGCTAAAATAGCACTCTGTAGTAGTACTCAGCACAACGGCTGCTCTGTGTACACACGGGTTTAGAACGCCTGCTTGACCTGCCCAGTCTAGGAAGTTTTCTACTACGCAGAAAGGAACACACTGAGAAATGGTTGTCTTTATTAAGCCCGAAGAACTTCCTCTCGCTCCAAACCATCTGGAAGGCTTGAAGAACTCAGCCTTCCCGGGTCAAATCGGGTCACGAGGAAGCCCACCCAGGGGGGAACTTCCCCGAAATCACCCTGGAAACTCAGACAAGAGGTGTAGGCGGGCCGGGGCGCGACACGAGCTCTAGGGAACAGAGGTGGGGGCGCCGCAGGCAGGGTGCGGGGGTGGGGGGGGGCGCGGTCCCCAGGCCGGCCACCTGCCGCGGGACCACCCCCGCGGCCACAGGGCGGGCTCCCACCAGGGCGATGACACATCGTGGACCTCGTGGCGGGGCGGGGTGCTCAGCTCCGCGCCATGTAAGGGCAGGCCTCCGGATGCCTCCCGGCCGGGCCCGCATGCCCGCTGCCGCTCCCGCCCCCTGCCCACCGCGACCACCCCGGGGGGCCCGGCACGGGGTCGCTGGCTGGCGGGCGCGCGCGGCCGGCATCACGGCGGCGCCAGGTCGTCCACGCTTACTCACTCGGTGTTGCATCATGCACCACGCCGCGCGCCTTCAGGGAACCAAAATGGACTCCGGTGGAGGAGACAGCCGCATGGGCACCGGCCCGGAGCGCACAGCCCCGCGCCCACCCTGCCCTCGCCCACCCCGGAGGATGCCAGCGGCCACCGCGCGGGACCCTCGCCGCTTCCCGCGCCGCCCTCCCGCGGCCCCACGCGGCGCCGGGGGCCCCTCCAAGGTGACCCAGACTCGGGTAGCTGCCCTGGCGCCGGCGGGGGCCGGGCACTCACCGAAGCGGCGGGCGGGCGGCCGGAGGCAGGATGCGGGTTAGTCCGGCGAGGGGCTCAGGCACGCGCCGCTGGGAGGACGGCCGCTCGGATGGAGGCGCGGCGCGCAGGGAGCGGGAACTGGGGCTGCGGTTTAGCGGATGCCGGCTGGCCTCGCGCCCCGTCCGGCAGTTGACCCGCGACTCACACCTGCCCGCGCCGACTGAATGGAGCGTGGAGGGCGGGCGGGCTCCGGCGCCGGGTTTCATCAGCCGCGCGCCGGGCCCCCGCCCCTCGCGCCCGCCCCGCGGCCCTGGCAGACCCGGCCCGCTCGCGCGCGTCACCGCCGGGCACCAATGGGAGCGCGGCGCGACGGCGGCGGCAGGCCCGAGGCGGTGGCCGGGGCGGGGCGGGGGGCGGGGGGCGGGACGGGGCGTCTTCGCGCCCAGCGCCCAGACCTGGGGTTCCCCCGGCGGGCGGGCGGGTGGGCGGCTCCTCCCCGCGCCTTCGCTGCCGCCCCGCCCGCTTGTTGCCATTTTTCCGCCAATCGGAGCCCGCGGCGCGACCGCATCCTCCGGTCCTTTGACAGCCGGGACCGCGCGGGCCCGGGCTAGTGCCGCAGGCTCCGCAGTGCTACCCAGAGCCGCGGGCCCCAGCGAGCTGACACCGAACTCGCCACCGGTGCTGTTTTTCTAGAGAGAAAACATCTGGGAGGCACTTCAACGGTTTTTTTTTTTTTTTTAAGTAAATCTTCATTTGTCTTTAGATTATTTTATTATTGCTATTCCTTTGCTTTTAATAAATAACTTATTCTTGCCCCTTGTCAGGAAGGGCCCTGAAATCTGAATCATCCTGTGTCACAAGCACACCTGACCAGCTGGCTAGTCAAAGCGGCTTCCTTCCAGAGTTAGTCTCCCCTAGATGACAAAAACTTTAGAACCAAATCCCACAGTGCTCACTGAACGAGCTCCCTCTTTATTGTCTCTCTTTGCTGCAGAAACCCCACACAAGAACCACAACCTAGGGGCGCCTGGGTGGCTCAGTGGGTTAAAGCCTCTGCCTTCGGCTCAGGTTGTGATCTCAGGGTCCTGGGATCGAGCCCCGCATCGGGCTCTGCTCAGCAGGGAGCTTGCTTCCCCCTCTCTCTCTGCCTGCCTCTCTGCCTACTTGTGATCTCTTTCCTTCTGTCAAATAAATAAAATCTTAAAAAAAAAAAAATTTAAAAAAAAGAACCACAACCTATAGAGATCCAGTAATCTGTGCCACGGGAGACGTAAGCGGGTCATAGATTAAAAAGAAAACAAACACAACAACAAAACAAAAAGCATCTTTTTGTTAAAAAGAAACAAACACAACAACAAAACAAAACAAAAAGCACAGAAAAATGATAGCACGGTGTTCATGGCCTCTGAGTCCTCTCCACACCTTCGAACCACCTCCCTCCCCCACCACCACACACACACACAATGTCCTCTGTCAGTAACAGGGCTCACTGTCAGCTACTGGATATGAAACCGTCTTGGAACTACACTAGTAGTTTATAAAATACATAGCTGCACGGTGTTATCTTCAGAAGGATTTTAATGAACACACAGAAATGAGCTAATATTGGTAAAGCACTTTGAACAGTGTCAAAAGGAAGAGTTTGGTGTCATAATAAGCAACTAGGTATGGGCTGTTTTAAAACAAATTCCAGTTTCAATTGTGCAGTGGTGAAATGATGCCCTTGAGTTGCATTATGGAGGTCTCCTGTGCTGGAGCTTTTCCTGAATCCCACACAGCCCCCTTCACTTGCTGACACAGCCATCAAAAGGATGTCCCCCTTCCCACAGAAGGAAGTCTGCTGTGATTCAAGGACCATTCTCTTTGCCTTTGCACCAGATCTGAATTAGAATCTGAAATCTACCATTTCATTTGCTGTGTGGTCTTCTGCAAGCTATTTCATCTCTGTTTGGGAATGTATAAACCTTGTATTCTTTTTTTTAAAAAACCTTATATTCTTATCAGAAGTCTATCCCTTAGTGTTTGAAATATGACTGTGGGGTTTTTTTAAAGACTCTTGACAGTAAAATGGAATTTTACTGTTGTAAAATTGTAGGTTGTAGAGATGCCCTGTTTGGGCAACTCAGAGAAGGAACATAGAATTAATGTGTAAATTCTGCGAGCAAGTGTTCCAGGCCCTGATGGGTATATCGGGAGAATTTAACCAAGAGGGTTTTTAGCTCTGTGCTTGGTTTAGCAATCCAACCCAGCAGGCTTTGTCTTCAGGAAGACGTTAGGAGAACCTCAGTGATAAGGCGCATACGCAAGCAACTTCCTGGCAAGAAGGATTCAGTGTGAGCCAGAGAAAAAAAATAATTATGCTCAAGGTCTCAGCAAAAAGTAGGGGAAAAACTTAAAAAAAAAAAACAAAAACTGGCTGAATGTTTCTAATAAAGCTAAATTTCAGGCAGATTAGGATTCACATGGCAGGTCCAGAAGGACCATGAGCAACAGGCAACCTTGACTAGAATCAAGGAGCAAATGAGCCATGATTTCAAAGACCAGTAAGGAAAGGAAATGCTGGCATTTAGGCCCTGCAAAACACCTTCTAAGGTTAAGCTTGACAGACTAAGTCCCAGCCTAGCACCATCAGGCAGCACAGGGAGTACAAACGTGCAGAGAATCAGAGTCAGACAGATGTGGTTTTCAACTCTACCTCTACTTCTGGCTAGCTGCTGGCCTCGGGAAATTGTGTTTGTCTTCTCTCAGCCTCAGTTTCCTCATCTGCAAAATAAGGATTTAACTACCTGCTAGATAGGCATAACTTCATGGTGACAATGAAAAATATGTAGTCAATAAAGCTGAGGAGAAAAAAAGAAAAATATGTTTAAAGGTGGAACAGAAAAAGAGACCCCAGATATAGATCCACAAAACAGCCAACTGATCATTGACAAAGGAGCAAAAGCAGTTCAACAGAGAAAGGATAGTCTCTTCAACAAATAGTGCCGGATCAACTGGACATCCACATGCAAAAAAAAAAACAAAAAACCTAGACACAGATCTTATACCTTTCACAAAAGTTAACTCAAAATAAATCATAGACCTAAGTGTAAAATGAAAAGTGAAAAAAATGCTAGATGTTGATAACAGAGGAGAAAACTTAAGTGATCTTTTGCTTTAGTGATGACTTTTTAAAATATAACACCAAAAGCACAAAGCACAAAAGAAAAAAATTGATTAAGTTGGACTACATTAAAATTAAAATCCTCTGCTCTATAAAAGACACTGCTAAGAGAAAGAAGAGACAAGTCGTAGACTAGGAGAAAATCTTCACAAAACACATAAAATACTGGTACCCCAAATATACAAAGAACTCTTAAAACGCAGCAATGAGAAAATAACTCAATTTTTAAAATGGGCAAAAGACCTGAACAGACATCTCATCGAAGAAGATATACAGATGGCAAATAAGCACATGAAAAGTTATTTAACATCATATGTTGTTAGGGAACTGCAAATTAAAACAGTGAGATGCAACTGCATACCCATTGAATAGCTAAAACCCAAAACACACATACCACCAAATGCCGGCAAGGATATGAAGCAACCGGAACTCTCATTCATTGCTGATGGGAATGCAAAATGATATGGCTATTTTGGAAAACACTTTGGCAATTTCTCACAAAACAAAACATAGTCCTACCATACAGACCAGCAACTGCATTCCTTGGTATTTACCCAAATGAGTTGCGTCCACACAAAAACTTATATATGAATGCTTATAGCAGCTTTATGTGTAATTGCCAAAACTTGGAAGCAACCGAAGATGTCCTTCAATAAGTGACTGAACAAATAAATCATGGTACACCCAGTCAATGGAATACTGTTTCTTGATAAAAAGAAAGGAGCTATCAAGCCATGAAAAGACATAGAGGAACGTTACATGTATATTGCTAAGTGAAAGAAGCCAGTTTGAAGAAGCAACACACTATATGATTTGAACTTCTGGAAAAAGGAAAATTATAGGGAAATAAAAAGATCAGTAGTTGCCAAGGGCTTATGGGAGGAAGGGGAGGGAGGGACGAATAGGTGGAGCATAGGGTATTTTTAGGGCAGCGAAACTACTTCAAATGATACTATAATGGTGGATACATGTTGTTATACATTTGTCAAAACCCATAGAGCGTACAACATAAATAGTAAACCTTATATAAACTATAGAATTGGGCGCCTGCGTGGCTCAGTGTGTTAAGCGTCTGCCTTAGGCTCAGGTTGTGATCCTGGGGTCCTGGGATCAAGTCCCACATCAGGGAGCCTGTTTCTCCCTCTGCCTCTCTCTCTCTCTCTCTGTCTTTCATGAATAAATAAATAAAATCTTTTTTAAAAACTACAGAATTTAGACAATAAGATTCAATATTGGCTCATCAACTGTAGCGAGTGTACTACATTAATTCAAGATGTTGATAATAGCGGAAACTGAGTGGGGCAAAGGGAGTATATGGAAACTCTCCTTATAAACTCCTCAATTTTTTTGTAAACCTAAAACTATAATATGTATAGTATATACTATATAAAGTGTATATATAAAATACATTGACATATATACTACATATTATATATAAAACTATATATTATATATGAAACTATATATTATATATATACATGTAATTAGACTACCCAGTTGACCTTTGAACAAAATGGGGCTAGGCCACCAAATTCCCTTCTCTCTCCACCCCACCCCACCTCAGGCAGTTAAAAGTCTGTGTATAACTTTTGCCTCCCCAAAAACTTAACTACTAATAGCCTAAAATTTACTGGAAGTCTTATGGATAACATAAACAGTCAACTAACATATATTTTGAATATTATATGTATTATATACTACATTCCTATAATAAAGTAAGCTAGAGGAAAAAATGTTCTTAAGAAAATCATAAGGAAGAGGAGATACATTTACAGTGCTGTACTGTAAAAAATCCACATACATGTTGACCTACACTATTCAAACCTGTGTTGTTGAAGGATGAACTACTGTATATTATCGATGTTTATATATAACAAGTATGTATATGTATGTACATATGTATGTACATAATGAGTATGTATATACACATATATATGTAAAGTACTTGGTATAGGTCTACATATAGAAAGTATTCATTTAGTAGTAGTTGTTATTAAGCAGATCAAAGAAACAGAGTTGCTTCATTTTCTACTGTTTTAAGACTGTATCCTGGATTGGTTAAGCATGTGGACTCTGGAGTTAGAGAATATGGCTTTAGATCCTGGCTTTGCAACTGCTAAGCTACATATAGTTAGCAAATTACTTCATTTCCTCCAAGTTTCACTCTCCTCATTTCTAAAACGAAGATTATGGTGCTGGTGATGAATGAATGATGATACTCATGGAAAGCGTTTAGCATCCTAGCTGGCACCATAACGAATGCCCAGAGAACATTACTATTAACTTCAACAACTAGACTGATTTGTGGGGTCATGTAAAATGCTAAATTGGAGCATTTCATCATGCATAATAAAGGAGTGTTCTTACAACCAGACTCTTTGCAGGAAAAGGCTGTCAGTAGTTGGCCCTGTAAGGACTGAGTGGTTAAACCATCACTCTCCTAATTCTCTGGGGGTCCAGGTTGGGACGGAAAGAACATAGTTATCACTGCATTCTTCAGAAGACCTCTGCTGTTACCTGGCCAGCTCCTCTCTGTCCTTCTGGAACCAGCACTATCCCCTTTTCTGGGAGATTCTGTTCTTGTTCCTCCCAACCTCCCCTACTCTTGCATCTTCAACAGGAATGACCAGGTCACAGAATCCCACCACTGTCAGCATAGAAATTTTGTTGGGGGTGTGAGGTCCCTGATCCAAGTCAATTATTTCCTGGCTACAGGAAATATTGGAAGAAAGAGAAGTCTCTTTTCTCCCTGACCACAGAGCTGGACAGGTGTCAGCCAGGTGCCACCAGTAGCCATAGTTGCAGCTGTGTGGAATTAGCCAGCCTGAGAGAACGAAGTGGACACAGAGAAGTCTAAGATGAGAGATGCTGCGAGTGCTAATAGTCCCCAAGTCCCCATTCCAGTGCTCACTGAGGCTGTCCATCTGGGGAAGAGTCAGAGAGATGCTCCTTTCTGCCAAAGCCATTTGTGATGGGTCTCTGTTAATTATATGCAAAAGCATCCTGATTAATACAGCTTTTCTATCCTAGGGACTTTCTCTCCTGGGCCAAGATAAACACCTTGACAAAGCATTGCCCCTCTGGAAGAGACAGTGACATGCCTGGTGTCCATTAGCATTGAAAAGTACAGCCCTTGGGTTTAGAGGATTTGACTATCGGTTAGCTGATAGAGAATGAAATCGGATCTCTGCCCGATTTTCAGGAGACCTTTGAAGCCAGGTATATGCATGACTGTGTTATGGTAGAAAGTGCTTTTTCTTCACCACAAAGACAGTGTGCCTACCCTTGAGCAGAAGGGTCATTCTTACAAGGTACTCCTACGTTGGAATATATAGCTGTAAGAAAACATGAGAGATGCCCACAAAGATTTATGTCCATGTATATTTATCACAGGGTTATTTATAAGAGCAAAAGAAGAAAGTTCATAAATGTGCAAATATAAAGAGTTGGTTAAATACATTCAGATCCATTCATAAAATGGAATAGAATATTAAGCTGCCATTAAATTTCCTGTTTTCAAATAATATTTAATGCTGTGGGAAGTACTCAGGTTGTAAGAATAGGATAATTCTGCAAAATTTTATATATACACACATACACTTATATCCATGTATATAAGCATATACTGTATACACACATACTACATATAATCAAGATGGAAACATAAAAATGTTGTTCCTTGAAGAAGTTTTAGTTGTTTTGTATACTTAGGTCAATATTCTACATTGAAAATTTATAACAAACTCAACAGATGTTATTAAAAATCAGGATTATAGCCAAAGCATAAGATAAAATTCTGCCTCCAGTCCCAACCTCCCCACCAAAATCTATATCGTCAAAGAATACCGATGACTTCATCCTTAACTCTCAGTGGCCTTTGTGGTTTGTGAAGAAACCAGCTCAGGCTTGCCCTTCAACTATTGACAAGCTTTTCAGGCATTTAGTGCCAGATAACCAGGAACCCAGAGCATGAGCTCTGCAAAGTTGAGGATACCCTATCTTCTGCATACACGTTCAAAATAAAAATATTAAAATAACAGGGTGCCTGGGTGGCTCAGTCATTTAAATGGCCGATTCCTGATTTGGGCTCAGATCATGATCTCAGGGTCCTGAGATTGAACTCCACATTGGGCTCCCCTCTCAGTGTGCGAAGTCTCCTTAAGATTCTCTCCCTCTGCCCCTCCTCCTCCCCTCCGCCCACTCCTCCTCCCCTCCGCCCACTCCTCTCCCCACACCCCGGGTCACAAGCCTGCTCTCTCTCTAAAATATATATATGCATTAAAACAAATATGAAGAAGTCTAACCATTTCCATTTTTTCCCTGCTGTCCTGGCTTCCTTCAATGTTTTTCTTTCTTTAATATTATATTTTTTTTCAAATGAAAACCTTCTGGAGCCCCTGTTTAACTAGAGCCCTGGACTTGGGCTTGCTTGCCCTCCAGTACTGATGGTAAGTAAGCTCTAACCTGAGCCCTGAGCCCTACCAGGAGTCAGCACTGACAGAAGAATCTTCCTCACTCACCTTCCCAGTTTAAATTTGCTTCAAATGTGAAGGCCAATGGTACCTATTTCCTATTGGGTTTCCATACTGTTTTTTGCGCTCCATGAAAAGATTTTTAACTAATTTCCCATACTTTTGCGGTGTCCTTTAACATACAAACGCTATATCCAGTGACATATAAATTTAGGAAACATATGAGAATGTTCTGGATTATATCCCCAGAACTCAGAATGTGACCATATTTGGAGACAGGGCCTTTAAAGAAGTGATTAAATTAAATGAGGCCCTAATCCAACATGACGGTCATCTTTATAAGAAAAGGAGATTAAGGCATACAGAGAGACGCCAGGGTGTGTGAGCCCAGAGGAGGGACCACGTGAGGACACAGTGAGAAGATGGCTATTGACAAGCTTCAGAAGAAACTAAGCTTGTACCTCAGTTGTGTGTCAGCCCAAGATGGCTGCACTCAGGCCAGTTGAACAAAGGTTGGAGTGAGCCCCAGCGTGGCCGAGGAAGACTGCTGGAGGCGCCAACTGCTGTGAGGACAGCATAAGGCTTTAGACGGAAAACCATGAACCAGATGAAGGAAAACTTAATTATCAATATCATAACCAGAAAAATTAACTAATTCCCCAAAGCAGAAAGAATCTACTTGAGCATGGACCAACCTATATTGGACTCAAGGCTGCTTTCTGTGGTCGCACAGGAAATAGTCTCTTTCAACTCCTCTTCAATGGGACACAGGCTCATATTGCTCGTCACAGCTGCAGGCTCGCCAATGGCAGTGATCCCAGTTTTGACTGCACACGCATCCTACAAAGGTTTGGTTAAGTTTGGAATTGTGTAATCTGTACCATAACACAGGGTGGATTGGTTGGTCTAGTTTTGGGGGGTATGTACCCTGTTTTCTCGGCTCTACCTGTGAATGGTGGCCTCGCAGCCAGGTATGAGTCAGCCCTGCGACCAGAGAAAGGAAACAGCTTTACCTATTGGATTAGAATTTCTAAGCCTGTCTTTAAAAAGATGTTAGTTCCCATTTCACTCCAGACTGTGTTTGTAGCATACCTCAGATCTAGACACTACATACTAATTATAAAGGCTCTTCAGTTACCTGAACCTGGCCTAGAAATTCAGTGACTGTTAGACAAATGTGTACACAAAAATAAAATTCTAATGTGTGGAAAAAAAAAAAAGAACCTAAGCCTGCTGGCACCTTGATCTTAGACTCCCAGCCTCCAGAACTGTGAGAAAATACATTTCTGTTGTTTAATGGCCCCCCTCTTATTATGGCAGCCTTAGCAAATTAATATATGGTAGAAATCGTATTTTCAAAGGACTATCAGAGCTGCAAACGTCATGACCTAAGCACCAGCAGCGTAAACCTCTGGTTGTGCACAATCGGGGGTGGGGAGGCCCATGCTGGTCACGGGACCGAGTGGAGGCAAAGCTAGGGCCTCGGACTGGCAGTGTGGGGCTCGTCGACACCTAAGACTGGATCAGTCAATTTGTTACTGTAAAGGTGTTTCCCACGGCTGCTCTCTCCCACTCAGCTCCGGTGCCCAGTGCAGATGATAGGAGAACCTTTGAGATTCTCCATATCCTCCTTGTCTGCAGTGTTCGCAGTCTCCTAGCTGTGCTGCCCCCACAGGCAGCCCACTTGCTCTCAGCTGATGGGAGCACTCTGCTATGAGCCTCGGAAAGCTGTTACTTCCCACTGTGAACAGAGTGGCAAAGTGGGGAAAAGTGGACCTTGGCATCAGAAAGACATGAGTGTGACTCTGGACTCCATTGCTCATCAGCTTGTGATTTTGATCAAGTTATTTAACGTCTCAGGGTCTCCTTAAAGGAGGGCAACACTATCTACCCTTGACTGATTGTCGAGAGGATTAAATGAGATAATGTGTGAAGGGGTGGGCGGTGTCAACAAACACTAGCTCCCTCCTACTCTGTGTTCTTTCCTCTATCCTCCTACTATTTCTTCTTCTCCCCTTCTGACTGGAAGAAGAGGAATCAAAGAAAACGTCATGGTCCCTGACACCCAGGCTTCTGACTCTCTTCCGCTGCCCTTTCAACGTGTCTGACTCAACCAGGGAAGGTCTGCCTATAGACCTTAGGGTTCCGTGTGGCCCCTGGAGGCACCTCGTCAGATCGTCACCTTTTGTGAGGCTTAGCTAATTTCTGCAGGAATTTGATCTGGCAGAAGCCATCTCTTTCCTTGGATTTCTAGAAAGGCATGTCACTTGGGGGGAGATACCAGCTTCAGCCAAGCCTAGCACAGTGGTTCCTGCACTCTGGAAATATCCATTGCTCATAAAATTTTCTTGCCGCATTAAGATGAAAAAAAAAAAAGTATGAGATCTCAGCTCACCCAAACACCCCAGAAGTTTCTACTTGGCAAAGCAAGAGTAGGACTTTTATGCAAAGCCATTTTGGGCTTCACAACAGTGTGTCCATATCCCTAGCGATGCCTACCTTGACTATGCTCACCTCCCAACCTTGGAATTAGGTCTCTGCGTTTGCGTCTTACACTGAACATTCCTCCAAGAGTGGGCCATCAAGGCCACTGCAGTGGCCCAGAACACGGGTGGTAGAGACAGCTACTTGGGGGACTTTCAGGAGGTAACTGACCTCTTCAGGCCTTTGTTCCCTCATCTAAAAAAAAATAGGAGAGCTAAAGAGCTAATGAGCTGCTGTAAGAGTTGAGAAAAAGCCTGAAAGGCCCCATGTGCAGTGCCTGGACCATAATAATAATGACTCCACAAAGGTTACCCATCATTATTATTACTATCATCAATATTTTTCATCCAATGCAAGCTTCACATAAAAGGAAATAGCAGCAGAATACCTTCATTGGTGAACCATCGTTTTTTATTCTCTGACTACTAAGAGGCTTAGCGGAGAAAAAAGCCACAGGGGCATAGTATTTAGGAAGGGCTTTTCAATATGAACCAATAGCACATCCCCGAGTTGAGAAGCAGAAAGCAACAAGGCCGTCTGCAGAAGGTTGGTCCTAATGCAGAGCATGGGCAGCTGTGGGGCAGCTGAGGATGTGACCTAGAGCAGGGTTTCCCACTCTCTCCACTACTGACATTGGGGGCCAGAGACTTCTTCGTTGCCTTGTGTATTGCACGGAAGTCAGCAGGATCCCTGGCCTCTACCGCTAGGTGACGGTTGCACCCTCCCACAATCAAAAATGTTTCCGGCATTGCCAAATGGCCTCTGGAAGGCAAAATCACGCCCCTTTAAGAGCCACTGGCATCGAGGGGCATCTGATTGTCTTGTATTGGGTACTGAGTTCTGTCTCTTAGGTGAAAAGAGTATGACCCACTGTTTATAGTCCCGTACCTGTTCCGATGGGATTGGTGCCTGTGCCATACTGGTTGGTAAATATGCCTAATATAATTCCTGCATCATGGTGAACCTTAGGTTGAGGTGTCTCTCAAGAAGCCAAGGTTAGGAGCGCCTGGGTGGCTCAGTCGTTAAGCGTCTGCCTTTGGCTCAGGTCACGATCCCAGGCAGGCTCCCTGCTCAGCGGGAAGCCTGCTTCTCCCTCTCCCACTCCCCCTGCTTGTGTTCCCTCTCTCGTGTTTCTCTCTGTCAAATAAATAAAATCTTTAAAAAAAAAAAAAGAAGACAAGGTTAAAGCAGATCTTAGCTGTTCGTGTACTGAAGATGAAGTTCATCCAAAGAGTATCATGATGGCTAAAAGTCGTTAGATGGTTATCATTCTACCTCAAAGGCTTCCAACAATGCCTCAATATGGTCTTTTCACTCACCGTTACCTTCTTCTTCATCTTTCCCAATCACAGTACAGAGTGGGATTTCAGACTGCTTGACCTTGATGATGACCACAAGCTACTTACCTGGTTCTGGACTTGTGCAGAACAGGTATTAAGAGCTGACTGTTCTCCAAATGTCTCTGTAAATAGAAATATACCACTTCTGATGATGTATCCTTAGGCTCTAGAGTGATGCATGCATACCATGTTTCTCCAAAAGATGGCTTCAGACTTTGGGTCCCAGAGTGCTTGCAGTGGAGATGGTGACCTATTTTAAAATGAAAGATATCCAGAAATGTTGCTGCCGGTTTTGATCCACGTCTGGAACAGTTCTCCAACATGGGGAAAGGGAGATGGGGGAACAACCGGGGAATGGCAGTAGCAGTGAATTCAGGACCCAGGGAAAAATTAAAGATTAATTAGGTTGGGTTACTCCCTAAGACTAGCCCATCTGCCGAATAGAATCACACAACTGCTAACAGGCAACCACATACTTATTGCAATGCTGTTAAAACCATGGGAATAATGGGCCACCCATGGTGAACCTTCTCAAAAAGACCAATTTAGATAGAGGCATGGTGTTTTGTAAGAACACTGGGCCAAAGTTCTGGATATGAGTAGGGAATTCAATGTCGTTTATCATCCGGGTCCTTAGTCATTGAATGGGCTTATCAGTCTCTGGAAACAAAGCTCTGAAAGAATGTGAAGGGCAGTGGGGAAACAGGGATGCTAAAGTCCCCAGTAGCTCACATCTATCACCAAGTCTGCTTCTCAGAGGTGCTTCTGGGTCTGCCCCCCCATGCAGTTTCCTACCTGGAACATCCCCCCTCCCAATTCACTTACCTAATGTTCTGTTCATTTACTACCTGTGGGGCTTTGAGGATGTTACTTAACTTCTCAATGCCTCAATTTCCTTTTCTCTGAAATGGACAAAATAATCGCTGCTACTTCAGAAGTCGTGGTGAATACTAATGGGAATACATACATAAAGTGCTCAGCACAGTGCCTGGCACACAGCAAGCCGGCCATAAATGTTAGCTATTGCTACAAGAACAGTAATTCATCCTTCCCATGTCAGTTTCCTCCAATAAACTTTTCTTGATGCTCTTAATTAGGTACACATGTTATCTTCAGGGATTGGCAAAAAGTGTTCAAGAGTATACCTCACAGATTCTTAGAGCAGCCTCAGGATAGACCCACAAACAGGACCTGCCAGGAGTAAAACCTCAAAGTTTGGGGCACAATTATTGATACAGTAGTAAGCACAGACCAAAAAAAAAACAACAACAACAACAGTTTTTTGAATGATTGAGGAGATTGCTATGGGAGCTGGGAGAAAAAGGAGCTCTCTTTTTAGAAGATCTCATGTACTCAAGGTGATGTTTTTCTAGAGTTAACAAGGGCTATCTCAGCCAGCAAGAAAGCCTGCCTGAGAATGAAGAAAATACAGAAGAAAGCAAAGGTGAGAGAGAGATAGAGGTAAGGGAATGAGGATAATGGGGATGGAGAGACTGGATTACATTGTTGGGACCCTGGATCCAGCCAAGCCTGAAGACAGAAGTATCCAGGGTTGTCACGCTGTCAGTAAATAGCCTTTTTTTACCTACGCCAGCTTAAATTTGGTTTCTCTCACTTGTTATTAAGGGTCTTGATTAGCATGCCATACTTCCCCATTCATAACACATATTACATTTCATTTAATTGTTTAATTATCTATCTTCCTCTAGCTAAGCTGAAATTCCATAAAGGCAAGGCCCTGTCCTACCTGTCCTACCTGTCCACGGTTGCTAAGCAGAGCGCTAAGCAGAGTGCCTGCCCAGAGGAGGCCTGCAAACATTTGTTAAGTCATGAATGATGAATTACTTGAGGGGATTTCAGATAAGAATCACAGATTCTACCCGAAGTAATGATGGAAAGGATAAAGCCCCACTGTCTTTTCTCAACTCCTCTCCAGCTGAATACAAATCACAAATCTTATTCTCCCCAAAAGACATCTTCCACTTTCCCCTCCTTCCTCCCATTCCTCAGAGAAACAGATGCAATGAGAACATTTACGTCTGTTTGAGATCGGGGTCCCCAGTGCCATGATATAAGGCTCTATTAAGGAGAGGGGAGATGTGGACACTTCCAAGGAAATACTCCTGGTCATATCATATTTAGCAATTATCATATTAAACCAACAAGTCTTTGAAAATATCCAAAGATAAATATTATTGTTCATTTTTTTTAAGATTTTATGTATTCATCAGAGAGAGAGGAGAGAGAGTGCACACATGCATGAGCACATAAGCAGGGGGAGCAGCAGGCAGAGGGAGAAGCAGGCTCCCCACTGACCAAGCAGCCCGACGCAGGACTCCATCCCAGGACCCTGGGATCATGACCCAAGCCGAAGGCAGACACTTAACCGACTAAGCCACCCAGGTGTCCCAGTATTGCTGTTCTTATTAACAATTTCCCTAGGAGACATTAGGCACAAAAAGTCCTGACTTCTTTCTTTGAGGTTCATGTTTTTGCTGGTCAGAGCCAACCATAGTTTGAAATAGTCACAACCCGAAACAAATGATCACTTTTCCAAGTTAGTCAAGAATCACTCAATTATACCTGATTTAAGCAACTGTAGGGAAATTTTGAAAGTTCATTGTTATATAACTGAAAAGTTTAGGATTTGCCATAAGGCTGAAGCCAGGTCCTCAAAATCTGTCTTGTTCTCTCCATCTTACAGTTTTTCTGATGGCTACATTTTCTGCCAAATCTCAACAGGGATAGAAACGATGCTCTTTGAAGTGCAGAATGGGATCTATTTCAACCCTACAAAAACACTCTAATAGGCTCTGGTTGGGTCATAAGCCCAAGCACATACACCTTTCCCTGATTCTAGCAGAATGCCATTCTCATGGGGGCTAGCCTGGGTCACATGCGTACCTCTGTGGACATGGCGCAATGCGGAGAGGAGGTTGAATGGTGGTTCCACCAGTATCACAGAAATAGAGGAAGGGGTAGTTCCCAAAGGAAAGGAATGTGAGCAGACAAAAAAGAAACTACTGTCCACTATCTATTTCCATTCCTCTACTTGCTCAGATGTGTCCCGAACCATTCCCAGAGTGCCCAGAAGGATCTATACCATGCATTCTCCCATCTGGCCCCAGGGGTCTCCCCAGCCATATCTGTCCCATGAGCCAAGCTTATCCCAGGCAGAAAAAAGATGCCTGATGTTCAGTTGTTCTAGTACTGACACACACTTGCACAAACCACACACCAGTGCTGCCCTGTGCTCCCACTGCCTGGAGACTTATTATGTCTTACCCCTTCTTTTAATTAGTCTCCTCTCCCATGAAATCCTGGAAACAAGGCTGAAGGATGCAATGTGAGCAACCTGGCTATCATGAGAAATGTCGTCTTTCTTTCATACTGGCTTTGAACCAAACTTGTGGACGTGAACTTTCTCTCCTTAGGCTGAGTTCCATCCCAGAAGCTTCCTTTGTTTCTCATGCCAGTAAGCTTCAGGCAGGCCAACCCCACACCCCTACTAGATCAAACTGGGAACTCAGCGTACCATAATGTTGAGATCACTGTTGCACTTGGGGTTTCTTTTTTTTTTTTATTTGTTTGTTTTAAAGATTTATTTATTTATTTTAGAGAGAGCGCGCCCATGAGAGTGCGCATGCACGCGAGCGGGTTGGGCAGGGGGAGAGGCAGAGGGAGAGGGAGAGAGAGAATCTCCAACAGACTCCCCTTGCTGAGTGTAGAGCCCTACTCGGGACTCAATCCCAAGACCCTGAGATCATGACCTGAGCTACACAAGAGTCAAGAGCTCAACTGGATGAGCTACCCAGGTGTCCCAATTTCATCTTGTTTTGTTTTAAAGAATTTTCAGAAGAATATTTTATTCTGAATAGATTCCCTATTTAAGCATCGCCAGACAGATTTATGTGTTAGTTGTCCTGAATAGCTTATTACCCCACCACTGATCATCTATCAGTTTGGCTGAGTTGTATTCTAATTGGTTGTCACAGAACCAAAAAGTACAAATGTCTCTTCTCAGAATTTTTTTTCTTTAGGGGGCAGAGATGATTCAATTTGTGTATCTCTGTTCCCATGTAATAATCTTAAGTTTTTAAAGCCCCGTACATAAAACACTGATGTTATAGTCAATATAAGTGTTGACTTGCTAATTGACTGTGGGTAGAATTTTTCAAGTGAAAGAGAAATATCTTAATTGACTCTACAGTGACCTAAGTATATTTGCAGTGGTGCCTGACCTGTCTGTACCAAAACTTTCTTCCGATTCATGGGACATATTGCCAATCAAAGGGAACAATACTATGCAAATCGATGTTGGCAGATACCATGGGCAGCATTTCAATACATTTTTACACTCATTCACCCAGAATGAGCAAATGAGTATGCAGACTCATGTTGTGGCCTGGTTCCCTTTCTCTCTCTCTCACCTAACATGAATTCTCCTCCTCTGCCTTCCAACACATGTCATCACTACCCCCTAATCTGTACATCTTTCCTCCCTGTAGACTTCACTCAGTTCCACTCATCTCCAGCATTGATCTCCATCTGCCCATCACAAATAATCACTCAGGAAACAGCAATTTAGGAGCCCTCCCCTCCAACAGACACACATTCCCTCACAATGAGCCAACCTTTCCAAACTGACATTGGCATCCTAAGCAACATAGAGAAGTGAAATAGGTAATTTAGAAACCGTGTTTATCTCTTGCAGTTACAACCCTGTCGTTTTTCTGGTGCTGAAAATTACGCAGAGACAAAGCATCAAGATCTAAAGCAAACAATTGTCAGATTAAACCAATGATAATTGAGAGAACTGGAAGACATTAATTCTGATAGTAAATCTGCCCTACTGTTTTGTTTTGCGGTAGCAGAGAATACAACAAAACAGACATCTCGTTTTGCACATTCTTTCATGTGCAGTACACATTTGACAGCAAGGATGAATGGACCAGTTCTCCTAGCTGGGGAAAGGCAGGTTGCTGATGAACACAAGCTGGAATGTGTGTGCCCATTTGCCTTTGCAAAGTCTCCCAGAACCCTAGCGCCCATGCTGGGAACTCTTCCTGTGTTTCCCCCTCTGAACACACAGAAGAATATATATATATTCCTTGCTCTTTGCCAGGTAACTCATCAAATGAGTCTTTTAGGATATTCATAGAAGATAATTGATTATATGTATATTTTAGCTGGGGCCTCCTGGAGAAATGCTTTAAAAAATAAGGCCCATCATTTACTTATTCCTTCGAAGCGCCATTTATACAAGCACCATTCTATTTAAGTCTCAAAGAATTCCCACAAGGTGAAGATTTCAATTTTCTGTCCTGTAGAAGAGGGAACTAAATGTCTAAATGATTTGTCCAAAGGGCCTCACAGCCCAATCCCAGCCCCTTCACCACACTATGTGGCCCTAAGATAAACTTGGCTGCTGCGTGAAATCACACACTTAGCAGAAAAAGATATTTGAAGAAATAATAGCCAAAAAAATCCAAATTTGATGAAAAATATTTATTTATAGATCCAAGAAGCTCAGCAAAACCAGAAACAGGATAAATACAAAGTAAAAACACTCTACCTAGTCAAACTGCAGAAATTCAGAGACATTCTTTAAGGTGTGTGTGTGGGGGGGTGTGTACAGGGAAAAAAAACATGGATTCTCATCAGAACACAATGGGTGATATTTTAGAAAACAAACAAACAAAAGGAAAAAACAGTGAACCCAGAATTTTGTGCTCAGCAAAAAATATCCTAAGGTTGAAATAAGGACATTTTCACATAAATGAGAATTGAAAGAATTTGTTGCCAGCAGACTTGCACTAGTGTTTCTTAATACTAAAGATGTTCTTCAGGCTAACGGGACATTATAATGGATTGAGACTTGAATCTACAGGAAGTAAAGGAAAGCATCATGTCATAATGCTTTTACCAGGTTAGACACACTTCTGATACCTGGAGGCAACATTTTGAGTGGGGAATAAATGAGTTGGGGGAAAAAGCAGAAACTAAAATATTTTAGAATAACAAAGCAATGTCCTATGTTATAAGGACAGAGAAATTGTTTTCTCTTTTTTACACTGTTGAAGATTTTTCCATAGGTGATAGTTTTTTAATTCTATGACTTTTGCCGTACGAACTTTCTATTTTTATCTAGTTATTTTTCCTTATGTTATGTCTCCAGTTTCTTTTGTTTTCAGAAGCTTCTCTTGACCAGAGATTGAGTCACTCATACAATATATGACTTTATAGCTGCTTGTGTAGTCAGTTACATTTGTCAATTATAGTTTATCTAATGTGTATAATAAAGTGAGAATATAGACCTCCCCCACCACACGGCCTGTTGACCAACACCATTTGTTGAATAATCCACCTTTTTCTCATTGACTTCTGATAAGTTCTTCTTTATACATTAAGCTTATGTTTTATAGGGTCTACTTCTGAGCTACTTAGGCTGATTGATTGATTGATTGATTTTAGATTTTTAAAAAGGTTTTATTTATTTATTTATTTATTTATTTATTTGACAGAGAGAGAGAGTGTGTACAAGCAGGGGAGGAGCAGGCAGAGGGAACAGGAGAAGCAGACTCCCCACTGAGCAGGGAGCCAGACATGGGGCTTGATCCCAGGACCCTGGGATTATGACTGAGCTGAAGGCAGCCACTTAACCGACTGAGCCACCCAGTTGCCCCTAGGCTGATTTATTATTAATTATGCATTACACCATTTCCTTTGGAGAGCTTTACGATACAGCTCAATATCAAGTAGGGAAAGTCTTCCCTCTTCCTATTTCTCTTTCTCAATTTCTTCCCCTTCACATGAATTTATTCTTAGAATTCTTTTACCATATTTCTTTCCTGCCACACACGTAACTCTGGAATGTTGAATGGAATTTCCTTTAAACTACAAATTAATTTGAGAAGAATTTGTACCTTTGCTGTGGTCCATTTTACCACTAGGAATGTAAAATATCTCTCATCTTAATTAAGGTTTAGGCAAGGAAAAAAAGCTGAAAGCCTTCTAAAATTAGCAACTATACTAGGAGGCACTCCCTCCTACATTCAAATGGGACCCAAGAGTGATATTCTCTGTTAGGGTGAAAAAGAAATAAAAACCAACATGCAGAAAGAAACAGTGGAGAAACCTTAACCTTGCTGTTCATTGAAGGGGTAAAAGTCTCTCTTGAGAATTCATAATCTCAGTCTGCTCCCCACGTAAATTTTGGTACAAGTTTATACTACTTATGAATCTAAACAACCTCAAGCCAGAATTAAATTTAAAATAGTCCCAAATTATCAAGGCATTCCAGGTTCTGATAAAAGTAAACACGAATCCTTTCTAGAGGAATTCACCTTCAACTGAAAGCTCAAAGAATTCCCACAGATAAACGCATAAGGAAATGAGAAATTCATAATAATAATTTAAAAACTAAACAGAGAAGAAACACACACCATTAGTGAAATGAGAAGTAAAAGAGACAATAGAAACTGATATACAAAAACTTCAAATAGAGAAATACAACATTCAGAATCATATTTAGTGTTATTAAATAAAATAAAATAGGAGTTAGAAAAACATGGATACTCTAAAAATGAAAAATATAATCACTGAAACTATTGTATCAATTGTATCCATTGGGATGACTAATTTTAAGAACAAACAAGCAGAAAATAAGAAGTGTTGGCAAAGATCGAGAAATCGAAAACCTTGTGTACCGTTGGTAGGAATGTAAAATGGTGCAGCTGCTGTAGAAAACAGATTGACAATTCCTCAAAATATGAGACAGAATTACCGTATGATCCAGCAATTTCATTTCTGGGTATATACCCCTCAAAGTGGAAAAACAGGAACTCAAACACATATTCATACACCAACATTCATAGCAGCATCATTAATAGTAGCTAAAAGGCAGAAACAACCCAAGTGTTCACTGATGGATAAATGGATAAATAAAATGCAATATGTCCATACACTGGAATATTAATCGGTCATAAAGAGGAAGGAAAATTTGATGCTAGACAACCAATAAGTCCATGAAGAAATCAAAGAAGAAACCAAAAATTACCTTTAGACAAAGGAAAATAAAACACAGCAGTTCAAAGGCTTTGGGGCCTGGCAAAAGCAGTTCTAAGAGGGAAGTGTGTAGCGATACAGACCCACCTCAAGAAACAAGAAACATCTCAAATGATCTAAGTTCCTTACACCTCAAGGAACTAGAAAAAGAAAAACAAAGCTTAAGTTAGTAGAAAGAAGGAAATAATAAAGATCAAGACAGAAATATATGAAATCGAGACTAAAAGAGAAAAAGAGCAATGAAACTAAGAGCTGTTTCTTCAAAAAGATCTTTTTCTTTTTGTTTCTTTTTGAAGAAACAGTTCTTAGTTTCATTGCTCTTTTTCTACTCTTTTAGTGTCAAATAAGTCAATCGGAGAAAGATAATTATCATAGGGTTTCGCTCATATGTGGAATTTAAGAAACAAAACAGGATCATAAGGGAAGGGAGGGAAAAATAAAATAAGATGAAATCAGAGAGGGAGATAAACCATAAGAGACTCTTAACTATAAGAAAGAAACTGAGGGTTGTTGGAGGGGTGGTAGGTGGGGGAATGGGGTAACTGGGTGATGGGCGTTAAGGAGGGCATGTGATGTAATGAATATTGGGTGTTATATGCAATGGATGAATGACTGAGCTCTACATCTGAAACTAGTGATGCACTATATGTTAACTAATTGAATTTAAATAAAATAATTAAAAATAAAAACAAAAACAGAAATAGTCCTTTTTTAAAAATTTTTTTAAGCAAACGAGCTATATTGTACCCTGGGAAGAAAATATGGGACTTTTATTTTTAACCTATTTGTGGCACTTAATATATAATATGACTTACATTTTTCTCAAGGGCTATATAGAAAAAATACCCTTAAATTATTTCTGATAAAATTATATGTTTTATAGCTTGTTTATCAGGAAAAAATAATCTGTAACTGTTAAACTATATATATGACCCACTAATTGAAAGAACAGTAGATGAGAGATAAACATTATCTTCAGCATGATAAATCAGAATTTTATATCCCAAAAAAAGAAGGAAAGAAAGAGGGCCAAAGTAAATAAATCAGAAATGAGAGAGAAGTTACAATCGATACCACAGAAATACAAAAGATCTTAAGAGACTACTACGAATGATTATATGTCAAAAAATTGGACAACCTACAAGAAATAGATGAATTCTTAGAAACATAGGCTTCCAAGATTAAATCAGGAAGAAAGAATATTTGAACAGACTGATTATTAGCAATGAAATTGAATCAGTAATTTAAAAAACTCCCAACAAACAGAAGTCCAGGACCAGTTTGTCTAAAACTAGACAAAGACACCACAAAAAAAATAAATAAAAATAAAATTACAGGTCAACATCCTTGATGAACATAGATGCAAAAATCTGCAACAAAATATTAGCCGATCAAATTCAAAAATACATTAAAAAGATCACATACCATAATCAAGTGGGATTATTCCAGGGATGCAAGGATGGTTCAATATTTGCAAATCAATCAACGTGATACAACATATTAATAAATCGAAAGATGAAAATCATATGATCTCAATAGATGCAGAAAAATCATTTGACAAATTTCAACTTCTATTTATGATAAAAACTCTCAATAAAGCAGGTATAGAGGAAACATACTTCAACATAATAAAGGGCATAAGTGACAAATCCACAGCTACCATCATACTTAATGGTGAAATAACATCAGGAACAAGACAAAGAAAAAGAAGCCCTGAGAGTTGAACTTTTCAGCAGGCTGAGAGACAGATCGAATAGTGACACTTCTTAGGGGATGGTCCTTTTGGGAGCTCCACACTCATTTTGTCCCCAATAGTAGCTGTTAGGCTGCTGGTTTTCAGAGCTACTGTATTTGGTTTTCAAGGCCACTGAAGAGCTAGGGAGATATGAATGAGATTAGGACATCTTAAAATGTCACAGGTCCACTCCATTTACTGACATTCAGCTGTTTCTTGAATAAGCACTCATAAGATTGCTGACGATCTTACTTTCCAGAGTTTTGAAAAAAAGTTGATTTTTGCCAGTTTTTGCCAGTGTTCTCATTGTTTTTCTGGAGAAGTAAATTTACAGAGGTCCTTACTTCCCTGTTCTGGAAGTTGCACTCATTGTAAGGGAGAGTATCATCTCTGCGAAGCTTTAGCAGTATCTCCTGATTAGGATGATATTATTAAACTAAAAGACAAGGAATGTAAATGGAAGCCAAAAAGTGGAAGATGGTGTTTGCAACACATACGACTGACAAAGACGTGTCGCAAATCAGTAAGATTTAAGAGCAGGTTAGATACAGCTGAATAAAAAATTAGTGAACTAAAGGAATTATTTGGAATACCATCTAAAAGACATGTAAAATATAAAACTCTACCAAACAACAAGGAAGTGACAGTCATAAGTTCTAGCATGTACAAAGAGACAATTTTTCAAAGACATATGACTAAGATTTTTTTTTTCAGAAGTATTGCTAGATCTAAATTCTCAAATACAGGAAGCCAAATGAACCTCAAGTAGTAAAAAAAAGTCTACGGCTAGATAAAACACAGAGACACTGTAGGTCGTAAAAGATAAAAAGCAGACCTGGAAAACAACCAGGGAAAAAACCAGATTACGTACAAAGAAATGTCATGAGAGTAAAATCTTATTTTTCAGTGATAATAACACAGTCAGTGAATTATTTTCAGTGTACTAAGAGAAAGTTAAGAAGCACCCACAAAGGAAACTTCTTTTTTTTTTTTTTTCACAAAGGAAACTTCTAAGGAAGTATAGAGAAAATACTCCAGATGGAATTGGAATGTCTGAGACAAGAAATTGTGAGCAAAGATATTGCTAAATATAAATAAATATAGATGGCATGCAATAAAAGAAAGTAATGTCTAATTTGGGGATGAGGGTAACAGACTAGAACCAAAATACTGAACAACTGGATGGGTGATCAGGTTTGAGTAGTGATT
Source organism: Potos flavus (assembly GCA_028534135.1). Classification (NCBI taxonomy): domain Eukaryota; kingdom Metazoa; phylum Chordata; class Mammalia; order Carnivora; family Procyonidae; genus Potos; species Potos flavus. The sequence goes on along the minus strand of CM052883.1, from coordinate 64,545,759 downwards.
AGTAGGTTAGAGAACAGATACTAGAGCCAGATTGCCTTGGTTGCAATCTTGACTCTGGTACTTATTATCTAGTACTTACTAATTTGCTTTGAACAACTTAACCAACATCTCTGTATGTCTCTATACTTCCCTTCTCTATACTATGAAGATAGTAACAGTATCAAGCTCATAGGACTATTGTGATACTTAAGTTAGCTTATATATATATCAATCACTGAGAACAGTGCTTGATATAGAGCACGTGTTTTAGGAGTATTAACTATGATGCTCGGTAAAGCATTCTAAGGGACTTGTATTGCCAGCTAAAAGACACGATCATTACAAGAAACTAAAACACCTCTTCTTTTTTTTTAATATTTTATTTATTTGTCAGGAAGAGGGAGAGAGAACACGAGCAAGTGTGCACGAGTGGGGGGAGAGGCAGAGGCAAAGGGATAAGCAGATTCCCCAGTGAGCAAGGAGCCGGATGTGGGGCTAGATCCCAGGACCGTGGGATCATGATCCAAGGTAAAGGCAGGCGCTTAAATGACTGAGCCACCCAGGTGCCCCTAACACATCTCTTCTGACAACGATAATCAAGAACATAAATATACTATTGAGAAGCTTGGTTTTTTTTTTAATATTTTATTTATTTATTTGACAGAGAGAGATCACAAGTAGGCAGAGAGGCAGGCAGAGAGAGAGGGGGAAGCAGGCTCCTTGCTGAGCAGAGAGCCCGATGCAGGGCTCGATCCCAGGACCCTGAGATCATGACCTGAGCTGAAAGCAGAGGCTTTAACCCACTGAGCCACCCAGGCACCCCGAGAAGCTTGTTTTAATTGACTCATTAAAAAACTCTGTACCCATCTAACTCATACCACATAGACTTTTAAAAAAATCTGTTTACTGGTTTACAAGATAATTCCAAGAAGTAGAAATTGAACACATTGTGGAGAGTACTGCTTTTTGCCTTGCCAGTGATCAGCATGTCATTCTTAGCACAGAACACTGACTTCCTGGGTAGTAGCAGTGTGTGGAGCTAAGACACTCACTTTCCCAGATGTCTTTATAGTTTAATGTGGGCATTAAGACCTAGATCAGATCATTGGGATTTAAATGGAAGTCACTGGGTTGGATTTCTGGGAAAGCTACCTTAACCTTTATGCCTTTAAAGCTAATAGGCCTTGAACCAATATGTTTCTCACCCTTTGGTTGTGTGTGTGTGTGTGTGTGTGTGTGTGTGTGTACACACATCTTCAAAGCTCCTGCAAGAACTCTGCCTTAGTTCTCACTTCTTGCTTACACAGAACTTGAAGGTCAGCCAGAGGTGGGAACGTATGGCTCTCTCGGGTTGTGCACAGGCATGCTTACAGCTTTGCACATGCACATAGCCTTTTAGGTTCATAGGAACATGTAGGAGATTTTCGATGCCCCACTATGGACTTGATTCTAAATAATCTTTATTCAAGCAGATTTCACTAAAAATTTCTGGGACTTTAAAAATGGATTTTGACAAGCTGTTTCCTGAAATTGGCCAAGAAGAACAAGAAAGTGGAATTTTTCTACATGACATCAAGACACTATAAAACTACAGTAACTACAATAGGGTGGCATTATTGCTGAAATACATAGCATTACGGGGGAAAAAAAAGTCCAGAAATACATACACATGCGTACACACACATGCATCTTGCACATTTTAAATTAGTATTTATATAAAACTATAAGGTATTTAATAAGCTCAGCCTGGGGAAGGAATTTTTTTTAGGACAAAAGGAGAACAAGAAAACATAAAGGCAAATCTTGACAAGTTTAACTACGTAACAGTTAAGCACTTGCTTATAGGGAAGGGCATCACAAATGAAATTAAAGGCAAATAATAGGCTGATTGACATTCTTATAAAGCATGCAACAGAAAAAAAATCAAGGGCACCTGGGTGGCTCAGTTGGTTAAGCAGCTGCCTTCGGCTCAGGTCACGATCCCAGGGTCCTGGGATAGAGTAAACCCCAAGTTGGGCTCCCTGCTCAGTGAAGAGCCTGCTTCTCCCTCTCCCTATGCCTGCTGCTCTGCCTACTTGTGCTCTCTATCTCTTTGTCAAATATATAAAAACCTCAAAAATTTCAAATTAAATAACTGGATCCTACTTTTAATGTATGAGATTGGCAAAAGAAAAAAATTCAGAAATTGGTAGCACCGTGTTAATGCAGATGTGAAGTTAGTCTCCTTCACTTCTAGTGAGAGAGCAAATTGTTTTTGGGAAGTAATTTGGCAGGATCTAATATAATTTTAAATGCATGTCACTTAAATGCTAATACAGCATTTCCACTTCTGAAAATCTGTGCTGCAGAATAATCACATGTGCACAAAGGTGGATTTTCATGAAGCTGTTTATTGCAGTGCTGCTTGTGATAGTCACCAGCTAGGAACCTGAATGTCCATCAGTACTGTGTGCGTGCGTGTGTGTGTGTGTGTGTGGCACATGCGCACAGATACACACATATGTAAAGAGGGAAGGAGTTGCAGAGAGAAAAAAAGAGACTTCAATAAAGATTCAAATAGCTTTATGGGTTTTTTTGGATAACGAACTTTTTTTCTCTATTACTTTGCGTGTGTGTGTGACCCAGAATGATGATGTAACTTGGCTTCATGGGTAAATGTACCGCAAGAGAGACTTTTATGTTGTATAGCATATACTTCTATATTATTTACATTTTTCAAGCGATTTGAAAACAACAAAAAAAGAAACAAGCAAGTCACAGAACTGTGTAAAGGTTCCCATTAGGGTAAAAGACCTCTACAAAAACAGATAGACGTTTGTTTGCATATTATGACTGATAAAAATGCACAACTGTTACCTGTGGCTCCTGGGAGTGACAGGGAGGTGGTAGGAGATGGAGTGGAGGGCTTTGCACACATACACCACAGTTCCGGTGGACATTTTTACAAGCTGTATTACATTGCTGAAATTAAGAACAAAACAAAACGAATAAAGGAGTAAACACATACCAGTAGAGGGAAGGGCAGGGAATGGCAGTCGCTCTCGAGCTCTGAAGTAAGAGCCTGGGTGATTTCAAGATCAAGATGAGGGAAGCATGAGCAGGCAGCAGTGACCGCCAAGGCGATAGCGAGCGTGGTGACGTGGTGACGTGGATGACGTGGGGACGCACATGGGCACGTGGGCACGTGGGTGGCGCCTGAGCCGTGTCTGGGAGCGCTGGTGGGGTATGCGCTCTAGGTACGGCGTGTGCCCTACTGCAGTGGAGGATCGAAGTGAGGGGACAGTCGTGATCCAAGAGAGAGACCATGTTGGAGACCGGCTGTGAAAAGGGAGACAAAGGTTGGCTTCCAGCTGGAAGAACACGGAGCAGGTATTGAATAAATAACCCTGGGAGGGGAAGGTGTCCTCATTTGTAGGTGTGTACTCTTAAACTCTATCAGTGATTGTGTTTCTGTGAAAACCAAAATAGTTTTCTCCAGTTAGAAAAGTTCTTTAAACCCTGATCATGGACCACCCGTGCCTCAGCTAATGTGATTCATAATGAATGACCCTTAGAAGCAATTGGATCTCTTTACCTATTTTATATTTCTGCAGCAGGGCTTGGGATTTAACTTTTGCGGTAGAACAGAGTGGATAATATTAGAGAAGAGAAATGTGTATGTGACAAATGCAACTGTGATATTAATATGCTATTAATTGGACGGAGACTGACCTGAGAAAATTGCATAGTAAATATGCTAGTTGTGTAAAATATCTTTAAAATCCATACAAAATCTCTACAGTCTCCCTGGGTGTGATACAGAAAGAAATCCTAAGAATGCGTGCTGAGTTAAGACCAGCTACACTGGGATGAATTTGTGTTTGTGGGGAGAGAGATATAATATTCCACGGACTTAAGAAGAGCCAGGCTCTTGCTGAAGGAGACACATATGGTATGTATTGTGGTGCATCGCTTCTTATTTCCCCTGAGTAAGATTAAATAATTATATGTTTTGCTCTTCAAAAATCTTCTCTGGTTTTTCTTTTTTTCTGGTGCAATTGGCTGGCATATTCTGATCCACAGAAAGAGGAAGGGATGAGCGGGAGGTTCTAGAGGGAGTCTTCTCCTTCTGCCTTCTAGGCACAGGTGAATGACTGAAATTATGCACCATGAAGTCATAAAACTCGCTAAGCTAGATACATTTTTCGGAAAATATGTATGTAATGGCAGCCTCTTATGTAGCTGGGTTTTATACAAAGCTGTGCACTTTGGGAACCATTTTGCTCTCACCCTTGTCATCTGTCCAACCACAAACGGTTCTACCTTGATTCTCAAAGCGAACAATTTGAGGTTTTAAAATAGGGAAAGCTAAAAAATAAAACCAAAATGAGAAGTCAGTGAGATTTCATTAAATGTATCTGGACGTTAGTGCACATCAAAGCACTAAATATTAAAAGATGCGTCCTGTGGGAACTAGTAACTATAATCAGTGATCTTGATATGATGAGACCATATTGCCAGAAATTATAGGGTCATAGCAGACTATCTTTCCTTTTAAAAGGTGAAGTTTAAAAGGAATTTTAAAAGGAAGAATTTTGAGTCTAGTGAATGGCACGGATCTGAGAACTCTTCTATTAAATAAACGGTAGTGACGATTCACTTTGAGGCTTTGAGAGGCCCTCTGTTTCTCTCGGTTTCGTAATTTCTAATGTCCAGTCCAGCCTCCAGATGCTGTCCTTTCGTGATGAACTTGATCGTGTCTGCGAGCTGAGGGCAGCAAATTAACACAACAGATTTTTTTTTCATCCGGGTTGCGATAATGGAGATAAGTAGCCTTGGCAAAGGTTCAGGGAAAGCAGCATTCTCATGATTTGCCACTAGGTGTGTAGATTGCTACAAGTTGTTAGGCTCAGCAGTGTGGCAATGTCTCGTCCACTAGATAACTCATCTGCCCCTAATAGTGAAGAAGCAGGCCACCAAAGGAAGCAAGAAAAAGCAACTTATTTCTCTCCCCTCTGTAGCCCTTCAGGCCTCTGCTATGATTTTTTTCCTTCCCCTTAGCTAAAGTTTTAGGTAGTTTACATAATAACCTTTTCTCCCACTTAAAAAAAAAAGTCTTTGGTCACTTTTATTCATAACATTTAAAATGTTCAGTCCTGCGGATAAGTCAAAACTCTGGATTTTGTGCAAACTTCTCCCTGCGCCCAGCCAGTGTTGCAGAGGGAAAGGAGGGGCCAGCAGGTTTCTCCTCTGCTTCCCTGCATGCCTCCACTCATGGCCAAGGCAGGAGTTAGGGAAGGGGAGGTAAGGATGAGGAGGTCAGGAGAGGTATTGTCTGTGTACTTGCTGTTAAAAAATAGGGATGAATGCGCTTTGAACTTGGTAGATCCTTAGAGCTGAGATTTCTTTTCCCACAGAGCGCTTTCTCTGGGTTTCACCACTAGGAACCTCCAGTTGCTGCTTCTACAACGTGCAGAGGGCCACTTGCATGGGCCATTTTTAATATCAACGTCAGCCTGGCTGGTGCCTTCCACATTTGCTCCGTTTGCAGATTCCCTTGCTTCACAGGCACATTTTGAGCAGGGTGTAAACGTGCTCGAGGCTGCCACATCTGGTCCTCGGGAAGCACCCACATTTTCTTGTCCCCTCTGTTAGTGGAAATGAGGTGCAAGGCAGACTGTAGTCAGCCTCTTGGGTGTAGAATTATTTGGGGGCAAGCGTCAGAAACCAATTCATCATGACCTTATAGTCCAGGGGACACACACAGAGTTCTTACAGTGGTCTCCTGAAAGCCCTCACTAGCTCGAAATGAGGAGGACATGCCGGCACTGCTCCCCTTGGGGTGACGAGAAAGATGGTGCCACCACTGTCCAAGAACTCTCTCCGGAGAGACTGTCTCTCAGGCCCTGGCAGTTATGTGGGGGTGTTGGCCGAAAGGCTTCCAAACCAGCTTTGACCACCACCTTTGCAAGCCCTGCATATCTGTTAGTATGTGGAATGTGAAATCTTTTTCTCAGATTCTTGGGACCTCTAGCGAAAACTGAGTCCTGTTTTACATCTTGCTAATTTATATTCCCTTTGATTTTGCCGTTTTGGGGAATCTGTTCTATAGAAACAGAAGTATTGGCGTATGAACATATTTATAGGAGCAGTATTTGTGGTGGAAGAAAAAAGAGAAGGAGGAAGGGAGGGAGGATAAAGAAAGAGAGCCTAACTCTCCATCTGTAAAGGAATGGGGGAAATGCTTGATTAAATCATAGTAGGTATGTACAATGGAATATTAGGTATCCATTAAAAATAAGTTCTATTTTATCTATTAGCCAAAGGATATATATTATTACATATATCACTTTTAGGGGTTTAAAGGAAGCTTATTTGTTAGCTGAAGGGATGTATATTTTATATTATTCGTGGGTTATAAAGGAGGCTTATAGTTTATCTGTTAGCTGAAGGGAGGTGTATTATATATTATTTGTGGGGCAGAAAGGAGGTTACAAAGGGATATGTAGAGTGTGTTCTATTTTTGAAGAAATGCTGGTTGCTTGTGTATGCCTGTGAGTGTCGTGGAGGGTGGGGTAGGCAAACCCATAATGGTCATCTTAGTGGGTGATAATGACAGCAAGAATTGGGGGAGCTTCATCATTTTGAAAATATATTGTGAAAATTTGTGCATATTATAGCAATCATATGTATTCTGGCAATTAAAGAATAATGTTATAAAGAAAAATAAGGAAAAAAATGAAATATGAAGAATAAACTGATAAAGCTATAAGAAGAAAACGCCCAGAAAATGTTATGAGTTCTAAAAAATCTTCAAGGAAGAGATAAGTCCCATGTAATAAAAGCTACTGCAGAGCCTAGGAAAAATGGAAACCTTCCAATTTAATTTTTGGAGGCTAGATTTACCAAGATAACAAAACCGAAAAAGAAAATTAGACTGATTATTCATGCAAAAATCTAAAACATTAGCAAATCGAATCAGTATATTTAAAGGATAAGGCACGATGATCAAGTTGAATTATCCTAGTAACACAAGGTAGCTTAATATTAGAAAATGTGTTAATATAACTGACAACCTTAACGAAGTAAAGGAAGAAACTATAGATGCTGAAAAATAATTTGATAAAATTCAGCAGTAATTTCTAATTTTTTTAAAGATTTTATTTCTTTGAAAGAGAGAGCGAGAGAGAGCAGGAGCAGGGAGGAGGGGCAGAGGGAGACGGAGAAGCAGACTCCCCGCTGCCCAGTGCAGGGCTTGATACCAGGATCCCAGGATCATGACCTGAGCCCAAGGCAGACACTTAACAAATTGTGCCACACAGACATCGCTCTAATTTTTTTTTTTAAAAAGCTCATTAGCCAATTAGGAATATAAGGATCTTGCTTTTAGTGGATAGATCACGCTGCTGTATTTCCTGTGCCCTGAAGTCCAGCCCTCACTCATCTGTACAAATAGGATGAGCACTTCCCCTCTCCTGCTGCGTCTGCTGCTTTACTGCTGAAATCGACTCACAGGAACCTCAGCAAGAAGTTTGAGGGAAGGAGCGGAGTATGTTCAAGGGATGTGTTCCTCTGTTTCCATCCCTGCAAGGTCACCTGAGCTGTCACTGTACCTCTCAGGGCATTTGACTCCCCAGGACTCTTGCCCTCAGGGTTCTGGTAATCATTCCCTCCAGCCCTTCTTTTTTTTTTTAAGATTTTATTTATTTATTTGACAGAGGGAGAGATCACAAGTAGGCAGAGAGGCAGGCAGAGAGAGGGGGAAGCAGGATCCCTGCTGAGCAGAGAGCCCAATGTGGGGCCGGATCCCAGGACCCTGAGATCATGACCTGAGCTGAAGGCACAGGCTTTAACCCACTGAGCCACCCAAGCGCCCCCCTCCATCGTTTCTTTGACTCAGAGTTGATGAAAATGCCTCTGCTTCTAAGCCCTGGGTTAGAAGGTTGCTTCTAACTAGCCTTTATGGGTTGCTGCACTAGCCTTTATGGTACTCTGTGCCCAAATCTTTGTAAATAGATCCTCTTTATTCACAGTAGCCCTGTTCTATAAAGTTGCCGAGAACACGAATTAGGAATACGAAACCACTGCTCCCCAGGGAAATGTAGAGTTAGAGTCCTGCAAGACTTTGGTCACAACATTTTTGTCAACTGATCAATACAGAACCGTGTTTTACATCTGTTTTCTATTTAAAGATACCTTATTTAATATATGCTGTTGGTTTATGAACATTAAACTCATGGCCAACAACTCTGTAGCTCATGCCTGAATGAAGCTGGTGGAACACACACATTTTCTCAGCATATTGCAGCTGTTCTGTGTTTAGGGACACCAGACAGCACTTCAGCACTATGCTTGGGGGCCCTCTTAAACAGCAAAATTGTCAACAAAAGTACAAACATCCAAAAAAGGTGTCACCCAGTCGACTGTGAAAAGACAACTTGTTTGCAGCAGGAGAGCTGAAACGAGAATGCAGAGTGTCACCTTGTTCTGCTTCAGCTGGGAGGGTGCACGTCAGTTACAAATTTTTTTTGCCACTCTACACGTGTCTGAATTACTGTGGAAGCACCACAAGTATTGACTTTACGGTTACAAGTAAATTTTAACAAGCAGGCGAATTTGCAAATATGGAATCGTGAACAATGAGGATTAACTCTAGTCCCTTTATAAACAAATTCTCAGATTATGCTATTTCAGAATGCCATTGGTTTCTTATTGGAAGTCTGACTGCATAGGCATGTGTGCCAGAGATCTGCAAATGCCATATCAAATGGTAAAAAATTAGAAGTATTGCAATTAAAAGAACAAAAAAAAAAAAAAAGGCTGTTATACCACTCACTATGCTGGAAATCTTTAGCCAGTGTGATAAGAAATAGATACATTGGGAAGGGAAGATAAAAATGTCTTTGACGTAGTTTGAAAGGATTATACACCAATAAAATCCAAAAGAATACATTAAAACCTATTTAGCCAATAAAAGTATATCAGTGTGGATGGGTATAAAATCAGCATATCAAAAGTAATAACTTCCCTGTATGCTAACCAAAAGCAATTAGAAAATGTAGTTGAAAAAAAATTCCATTTACAACACCAACAAAGCCTCTCCAATTCCTAGGAATAAGCCCAACAAGCAAAATATAACACTTGTTACAAAGGACAAAAAGGAGCATCTAAATAAATGAAGAGTTAAATCATGTTCCTAGTTTGGATGATTCAATATATTTAAAATGTTATTTGTCCCCAAATTAATCTGTAAATTCATTGCAATACCAGCCCAAACTCTCTTCCCCAGCCCAAATCTTTCAGCCCATCTCAAATGTTTTCAAAAATTCATTTGGAAGAGAGTATGCACCAGACCAGCAAAGGCTCCTTTGAAAAAGAAGAGTAATGAGGCATCAAAGTACATTATAAGTTATAGTAGTTTTCAAAATGTGACACAAGGGTGAGAGATAAACAGATCTCTTTAAAATATAGAGTCCAGAAGATAGAGTCCAGAATCAGACCTATGTATATACAAGAATTGAGTAAGTGACAAAGGTGATATTTTGAACCACTAAGTAAAAAAATTCAATAAATGATGTTGGAAAATAAATGGTGCAAAAGGTATCTGCAACCCATATTCTAAAAGACAAGGGATGAATATATAAGTAATTCCTACAAATCAGTAAGAGAAAGCACGAAAGAAAAATGGGCAGTGGGCAAAGGATGTGAAAAGACAATTACGAGAAAAACATACAAATGACCAACAACTAAATGAAAAAAATCCTCAATTTCAATAGCAATCAGGGAAATGAAAATCAAACAGAAATGAGCTATTGTTTCCAACCATCAGTTTGGCAAAAATTGGAGAGACTGATAATAGCAAGCGTCAATGAGGAAGTGGGGAAATGGATTTTCCTGCACTGTGGATGGTTCAGCTGTTTGGAGAGCAACATAGTGATATAATTAAAATGTTAAATACATGTACCCAGTGATCCAAAAATGCATTTCCAGCTATCTAACATAGAGAAATATTCTCACATAAGCTCAAAGAGATATTCTTACAGTACAAAAATTAGAAACCATTAATGTCCATTCGAGTAGTGTGGTTAAATATGCTATTATACTCCTACACGGTGGGTCAGTGTACCAACTTTTTTTTTTAAAAAGCTGGATCAATATATACCAGCATTATGGAAAAAGCATATTGATGAAAATATATGCCATGCAACATAATGTATGTTAAATAAAAAAATCCACACAAATCATTTATTTCTTTTTATTTATGTCAGTATGTATATAAACATATAGAAAAATAGTTGCACCAAATTAATAAGCAGATGGCACCTCTAGGGAGGTGAATGAGATTGAAAGTGGTCATCCAAGAGACTTCTGCTTTATTTTTAATTTTTAAAGTTTACTTGTAACAAAAATAACAAAATTTATCATCCTAACCGTTTTCAAGTGTAGAGTTCAGTCGTGTGAATGCAGGATATTCACACAGGTTGTACAACAGATCCCCAGAAGTGTTTCATCTTGCAAAGCTGAAACTCTGTCCCCAGTAAACACCAGCTCCGCACTTCCCCTCCCTCCACCCCCTGGCAACTACATTCTGCTTTCTGTTGCTATGAATTTGGCTACTTTAGATACCTCATGTAGGAGAAATCATAGAATCTTTGCCTTTTCGTGATTGGCTGATTTCACTTAGCATCGCGTCCTCAAGGTTCATCTATGTTGTAGTGCGTGTCAGAATTTCCTTCCTTTTTAAGGCTGAATCATATTCTGTTGTGTGTATATACCACATTTCATGTATTCCTTTGTTCATAGATGGACACTTGGGTTGCTTCTGTCTTTTGACTATTGTGAATAGTGCTGCTGTGAACATAAATGTGCAAATATCTCTTTGAGACCCTACTTTCTTTTCTTCCGAATACATACCCAAAAGTGGGATTGCTGAACCATTCGGTAGTTCGAGTTTTAATTTTTTGAGGAACCACCATACTGTCTTGTTTTATTTTTATATAACATCTAAATATTTCACAACAAGAATATACTTATGTATTATTTATGTAAATAAAGGTAAAGGAAAAAATAAGTTTAGATAAGCATAGTTCAAAAGACATCAAGCACCAAGTCGATAGTGGCTTTGATGACAGCCAAGAATGGGCAGACTTGGCAGTCTCTGGCCTACCAGAAGGCCTGTGAATGGAAGATGCTGAAAACTATGAATCTAGCATTGTAATTAGCATTACAGATTGTTTTATGGTTCATAAATATGCACTAGCTTGCCTTGGGGAGGCTTATGTAGGCATGGGCATGGGGCTTGCTTTGGCCCATGAAACGTGAGCAAAAGTACAGAGAGCCAATGCATGCTTTTCTGTGTCCCTTTACCCTCTCCATTGATAACCAGCAACGTTGCAAGAAGAGGCCGCCATGGCAGCTGGGATCCACAGGGGAGGACCCATGCAGCAGAGCGGCAGCCGACCTTGGATGCACGTGAAGCGTGAGAGGGAGCTATCTCTTGGGGGTTGAAGATGACTGGATTTATTTTTGATGCCGCAGGACAGTGTGGCCTGTCTCATGTATGATGTATATTTAAACCCCTTCATCTACAGGAAGGTCGTGGACTTCGAATAGGAATCTGTAAACTTGAGCCCTCTTCTCTGGCAGCCCTCGGTCCTCTTCAGAAGATCCATAGACATCGGCTTCAGTGCCGTGGAAAATGCCAACACCACGCGTCCACACTGTATCTCAGGGACCCAGCCATGCCGCCCAGGATGCGACACCTCACGAATCATCCAGAGCCCTGTTAGCCTGCAAAGGACAGGGAGCGTAGCCCTGATCACTCCCTGGAGTCTAGACAGAATTAGGACTAGCTTTAGATGCAGTAGGAATAAACCCAAAGAGGGTCCACCCACTCTGTCCCATCGAGAACCTTACTATGTTGAAGTAGAGGCGTAACCTCTCCAGCTCATTAACCATCTTGCAAAGTGAGGCTTTGAGAGAATTTACCCAAATGTGAGCTGTGGATCTGCTGGTTATGGGGATCGATCAACCCATTGCCTCTGGGGCAATGGCCAGCGCAGCCTACTGTAACTGCTTCCGGAGTACCATCTCTCAACAGGAAAAGGACAGTCAGCTTCACTTGGTCAGGATCACACGTCTCCGCTCTGCTTGCACAGTCGTACCTCATGGGCACTAGTCCAGTTCAGGGTGAAGGTGAAGCCGGGTCCTGAGCTTAAAACTTCATTGTGTGGAGGTGGTTACAAAGTTTCCTTTATATTAGTTAGTTGTCTCTTTTTTTTTTTTATTTTAACGAGTAAAGTTCTGACAAATGATTATGCAAGCAAAGTATTTTAGACAAGCCGTGGCAAAAGAGAACTGAATCATTACAAGAATTAATCATGACTGGCCAAAAATGAGCCTGATGTTAGCTCCGTGAAAGCAGCTATCAAATCAAGGGCATTGGATGCTTCTAGCTAATTTTCTCATTTTCTGGCCTATCCCCAGCTGACTTGAAATGCTAACACAGTCACTGAGAAATTGATGGCAAATCCAAACATGGTACAAAATCCACAGGACTTGAGGGTTTCTGCGATGAAACAGTCGCTTTTAAATAAGTGTCGATCCTCACTAAAAACATCCTAAGAGTGTGGTTTTACTGTCTCAAAGGAGATATGTGATGTCAAAGATGAGGTCTACTCAAGGATATGTTTTCTCTTGACATTCCTTTATGTCCTGTCAGGAGTTCCCCATAGTGCAGCGTTAATTCGTGTTTTCCTAGTTAGCATCTTTCAATCTTACAAGACAAGAGTGTTCTGGGGTGAAGCATGGTGCACTGGGGGCTAGGACTTTGGAATTCTACCTCTGACTTCACCACTGACTAACAGGATCTTGGGCAAGTCAGAGCATCTCTGGCTTCATTTTTTGTCTATAAAAGAAGGGTAAAATAATTATGGCTCATTAATATTATCTGATTTGTTAGGACAAATGTCATGACCACATCAGCATAAAATTTGGACGAGACTGAGAAGTGGATCAGACACACTTAATTAGGAAGGTGAAGGAAGAGGAGGATTGCAGCCAGACCCCTTTGCCTTGTGCCCTGGCAAGGGCTTTACCACCATGCCGCGGACACGGGCAGAGGCTGGGCAAAGGACCCTTCTTCATAACTGTTATTTGAAATTGTGGTTTATTTGGCTATTTGATTATATTTAACTTTTAGTAAGTTACATAACACATTATGATGTATATGATTATACATGTCATGTATTACAATTCCAGGTAGAGATAGAAGAGGAAGGAAGGAAGGAAGGAAGGAAGGAAGGAAGGAAGGAAGGAAGGAAGGAAGGAAGAAAGAAAGAAAAAGAAAGAAAGAAAGAACGGAAGGAAGGAAGGAAGGAAGGAAGAGAAAGGAAGGAAGGGAGGGAGGGAGAGAGAGTGAAAGGAAGGAAGGAAGGGAGGGAGGGAAAGAAAGAAAGGGAAAGAAAAAGAAAGGAAAGAAAAAGAAAGAAAAAGAAAGAAAGAAAGAAAGAAAAAGAAAGAAAGAAAGAAAGGAAGGAAGAAAGAAAGAAAAGAGAAAAGAAAAGAAAAAGAGAGAGAAAGATGTTTCACTTGGGTTGATTTTTTTTTTGTCTTTTTAATTTTCCAAGTTAGAGGAACTCTCTGGATGGTGTTAAGGAAAGAGATCTGAATCAAGATTGATCTAATTCTGATATTTTGATCAATGAACCACTTCCATTCCCCATTCTGACTCCATGATGGATGGATAAGGCAGACCCAGTGAACACCTCTCTTTAATTATGGGAACATAACAGGGATCATTCTGGTATGAGTATGTCATCCCTTCAGATCTAAACTTTTTCAAATTGACATGTAAAGCCGATGCTGCCAATTGGCAGAGCACTACGTACTTGTTTAGACAATTTATGTGTTATATCCTAGATACAATTTTAAAATTCAGGGTAACTACAAGCCTTATCACCAGGCACTCGCATGCCGTAAATTAATGTACTTAGCATTATTTAAATTATGTTTCTTTTACGAAAACAAACAACAACAAAAGCTGGAAACAATAACTGGCCAAAAAAAAAAAGGGGTGGTGGTTAGAATGATCAAAAACAGAATCTTCACTATGAGGAGAAGTGGTTCTTATTTATATCTAATCTTTGTGAGCATTCTTTAGTTTACATAAAATCAGCTTGGGCTTCATCAACTCTGCTGAAAGAAAAAGAAGATGAGAAACACCTGTAGCCACCAGCAAGCGATCAAGAGGGGACAGAGTCTTTAATTACGTCACGAACTTCCAAAGGCCTATCCATCACACTTGAGCTTGCAGAACATAAAAAGATACTGGAGAAAACCCAACTTCAAGTGCTAACAAAAAAGAACACAAAAGGTTTCATTCAGCAGCAATCTCTATTTCCTTTGATTTACAGTTTTCGGAAAGCAACAGTGTCATTCAACTGCAGGGTCACAGAGCCGCCTTCCGGTGGAATGTTGATTAGGTGGCCTGCCGTGACGTACACGCAAAATGAGTGGATGACAGCCAACTCCTCATTACCTCGGGCACGGCGGACACAGTGATCACGGAAAACATGTTCCCAGGGAGCAGGGCCAGTCATGGTGCGGGGGCTGCTGCCCACAGACCTTGTTGCTGACTTTGATTCAGACATCCTCCCAACTAATACCTTCTTGCCAAAGGAAGAGAGCATTATGCAGATAACACAAAACGATAACAAATCAGCCCAGGGCTTTGCTCAAATCCCTTCTCTCTGCTTCCCGAGAGGCATTTTCTGGAATTCCCATCTGGAAAACTTAGGCTAGCTCCTACGTTTAGTTACTGCGTTGGTCATAGAATGACAAGGAGTTCTCGCTTCTCTTGGAATTGCTGAGTAGAAGTGACAAGGAAGGGGTTGGGGGACACTTTCGTTGTATTGGCAGTGTTTGATTTCTTAAGTTAGCTGAGGAGGACTTGGGATCATTGTCTTCTTCTTTAAGCCCCCCCCTTTTTTTTTGCATATCCTAACTATTGCACAGTGTATTATTTTTAAGAAAAGTAGACTCAAATATGAGGGCTTGGGGAGCTAATTTGATCCTCTCAAGTTATTTATGTCTATGTCCCCTTTTCTTTGCTTCAGGCAAGAATTATTTCATGCAATTAAAATTTTTTCCACTCATCAAACATTTCATGCTATTTTAAAAATTATAAAGATATACACAGAAACAAATAGCAAAGACAAAGAAGTAGTTCCTCTTGGGCCCCTGTTCTAGCTTCACTCCCCTCCTCAGAGATACCCACTCTCTCTGGCTCTGTGTATCTCCTTCCAGACCATTTCCTATATCTATATATGCATTATTTACATATATATAAATGTAAATTAATCTAAATGTAATGTCAGTTTTCACCTATGCATCCTGGGCATTGATCATCTAAGGTCAGCAAGAAGAAAGGACCGATGCCCTGGGTTAGAAGAGACAGGAACGTCTGAAAGGAAAACTTGAATGAGAGAGGGAGACAGCTATAATCTTAGTGGGAAAATATTTGAAGAGAACCATGACTGGTTAAACTTGCCCTAGACTGTATGCCCAGAGACTTGTCCAGGACATAGAAAGTGAGGGAACAAGGTGGGCAACGGTCCCAAGCTGGGGTCCTTAGAACCTTTTTGGTCAGTTGTGCCTGGAGAACCATCATGGCCTTGGCTCGGGGGCTGGTGGCTGAGAGGTGGAACCTGAATGACCTAGGCATACACAGGACAAAGCTGAGCAAAGAGGCTGGTTTTATGACAAGCTGAGTCCAAAGATGCTGTGAATGTAAATAGTTTATAATTAAGGTGAAGTAGCTTTTCATAAGGGTCATGAGTTGGGTGAGTCACTGCTGAGGGAAGCATGGGTCACAGAGGAAGAGAGCAAGGCTGTGTCCAACTTAAGGAGGGGTCCCCTTTTATCCCATGGGTACTAATGGAAGATATAAGTCAAATAAGTGATAGATATAATTCAAATCAATAAGTAAATAATACAAGTCAAATCTTGGACAGCCTGCCATTTTGTGGCTGCCTTTGGGACGAAACTCTTTGTCCTCTGACTCCGTAGGAATGAGAATCTCCTGACATAGCTGAGACTTGTCACCCGTGACTGCGGGTCTGTAAACACATACTATATGCAAACAGTGAGCGTAGAGCCAGGTGTCCTATCTCCTGGCACTTCCGGGTTCTTAGTGCGTACGCGCGCGCGCATGCGTGTGTGCGTGCGTGTTTTTCCTTACTCTACCCTCACACTTCTCTCTTCCTCCTTTGTGTATTTAAACAGAATCCCTTAGTGTATTGTCTTCTCTGGTACAACCTTTTTTTTTAAACTGGGTATAATAATCTACATACCATAACATTCAGCCTTTTAAGGTGCACAATTCCGTGGCCTTAGCATAGACTCCTTTGAGCAGAGCCCGTTTTTCTTCCAGGTGCTGCAGGCTGTTCTCTGTAGAGGCTCTTTGGAGGAGCAACGCTCTTCCTGTATTTGTTTCCCCTTGGCAAAGAAAAGCTGCAAGAAAGGGGGAAGTCGGCTCTTCCCTATGGCTGCCTCTGCCCGAGCCCGCATAGCCTCCCACCTGCGCTCGATTTGCACTCTGATGCCCACTGGCTTCCGCTGTGCCGGAGCGCACTTTGCTCAGGTTCATGGTGCCCGACGGAGGGAGAGAGCTAATTCACGCAGACTCTATTGATTTTTGCCATCTCCTTCATTCTTCTTACTCCCTCTTTCCCTTGAGGGACAGTTAGGAAATAGCTAACAATCCTTGAAGTCAAACTGAGTTTCTGAATTCATTGCATCCTCAAAATAGTGGACAAGAAATAAAAAAAACGGGCCTCAGAAATACCACGTAGAAGCAAATTATGTTCCTGTCTGATGGTGAGGCAGCCCTGCAAATCCATAGCTTCAGGGATGACATATGCTGAGAAAAGATATTCCTTGATGTTAAGAAAATAATGGGCTGGCTTGTACAAGTGAGTATCTTTCTCCTTGAAACTAATTAGACAGTTCAGGAAGCCTTGTCAGGGAAGGAAAATCTGGTATTTGTCTGGTTTCCTGCACAAAATAATAATCCAGTGGCCCGAAATAACCATGGGTGCACAAATTTTATGAGAATACAATAAACAGAATTCCAAATTCGCAAAACATTAAGAATTAAGGAGCAGTTATTAGCTATCCTAAACAATTTGGCATTTTTGTCCTGCTGAAACTTTGTTGCACTGGATGCAGCTGACAGCAGCAACTAGGTCAGAGAACACAGAAGTGGCCAGGCTAAAAATTCTGAGTCACAGCATGGATAGCCCAGACTGTAGAGTAAGACAGAGCCTCAGCAAACCAAGGACCATCAGTATTAGGTGATTACCAAAGGTTATGTGTTAATTCAGAGCAGATTTTTGCATTTTAAATTGACATTGCTAGAAACTCCCCCCCGCCCCCATAAAAACTCATGAAAATTATAGCTTCTGGAGTTCCTGTGAAGCTGAGAGGCTGAGAAATATACTAAACTAGCTTTACTGGTCTGAGACAGCTGCTTGTCTCCCCGTGCAGCATTGAAAAACCACCAGAAAGCAAACTCTTCCTCACATAGCCGCATGAACTAGGCAGGGGGGGTGAGTCGGCGTCCCCTGGAGAGCTTATTAAAAATACAGAGGCCTGGGTCCCCTGCCTTGAACTCATTCAGTAGGTCTTAGGTGGGATAGAGGCCTCTGAAATTTTAACAAGCTCTCTAGATGATCCTGAAGCATACCAATATTTGAGAACCTCTAACACAGTAAAAACAGTTTGAGCTTTGAGATCGAGTAGACATGAGTTCCGATTAAGAGTCGGCCATTCTGTGACCTTGAGCAAGCTCCTCCTCCCTGAGCTACTTTTACCCAGCTTTCAGGGCTGTTACAGGGAAGATGAAGTTAATGACATGTGCTGAATGTTTATCCCAGGGCTCGCCACCCAGTGCGTGAATAACAAGCGTTCCTTCCTATGTTAGTCTGCTCTGGCTGCCATAGCAAACTGTCACATACTGGGGGGCTTAAACAACAGGCATGTATCTTCTCCCAGTTCTGAGGTTGGAGGTCCGAGATCAAGGTGTTGGTAGGTTTGGCTCTCTGTAAGCTTCTCTCCTTGGCTCACAGATGGCACCTTCTTGCTAAGTCTTCACATGGCTTCTTCTCTGTCCCAGTGTCCTGGTGTTCCTTCTTCTTCTTATAAGGACATCAGTTCTGTTGAGTTAGAGTCTCACCCTTATAACCTCATTTAACCTTAATTCCCTCTTTAAAGGCTCCATCTCCAAATACAGTTATGCGGGGGCTTAAGGTGTCACATATGCATTTTTTGGGTCCATAATTTTCAGTCCATAATGCTTCCCTTCGCCCAATCCTTTTTACCTACACTGCTTCCCTTTCCCATCAGCGTTGGCCATGGCTTACAGCTGAACGATCTCTTACTCAAAGGACTAATTTTGGAATATTTGATAAAAGCATGGGTTGAAGGCGAGGGTGAGGATGGGGTGTGGGTATTTTGCCGTGAAGGCTGCGGCTTTGTAGGCATCCAGTCCCCAGAACCCTGGTCCAAGAATATAACAGACTCTACTCTTAGCTCAAGGATCCGAAAAGTCTCACCACTTAACATCTCATAAAAAAATAATAATAACAAGTAACCTAGATGAAGAAGGTACAGAATCTCCGTATACAGATTTTGAGTTCTCTTTCTGAAAGGCACTTTTTCCCCTCTTAAAACAGAACACCAAAGAGAACAAGAAAAGCCCTTTTAAATTTCCTAAGCGGAAAGCTTCACTTTGTGATATATTATTTCCTGACAGAGTGGTTCCTTAGCACCTATTTTTAGAGTCCATAATATTCCATTTCAGACAACTGAGGCTTCATTCTGAGCAGGCTGCCTCTCCCTTCCCCGCTGCCCAAATGTCTCCTCCGTGGTTGCGTACACAGTCCCACAGAGGCCAGCAGCCTCATAATAGAACCTGTGATGTGAATTTTATTCATTCTGATGTTGCAGGGCAGCACCTTGCCGCCTCAGAATCCATCCCTGATGTAACTGGCAACGCACTGAAATGAGTCAGTCTATGAATCACTTGAGATGAAGTTAGAAATCTCCAGCCACCGCATTGTTCTCTTATGCATATTAGAATGAGTTAAATTTTCTGGCCTAGACTATGAATTACATCTCTTTTCCAATTATGTTCCTCGGCTCTATGTTTTTTTCCATGAAACTGAGGCAGGCTTCTAAAAATATATGCCTTTATTATGTATCTTCCTCTGCTTGATTTAAAATACGCCACTATGATTACTCTGAATTGTAAATGACATACTGAATGAAGAAGGCTGGGAATGGTTGCGTATTTAGAAAATGTAATGAATATTTTTTCTCTGATAACTTTAAGTGGAGTTAAGGCTCCAGGTAGGGGCACTTCTGATGCATTATTGATAGGACCATTCTGGCCACCCCAGTGACCTGAAGCAGGCAAAAACCCATGCTCTATGCCCATCTCCCTTCTTGTTTGCCCCATTGCTGGGAAAAGAGCCATATGGTTCAATTCTAAAATGTCAGCTCCCAAAGAGATCTTAGCATCTCTGAATTCCATCCCCTCTGTTTTCCTCGACTTTTAATTAAACCAAAGTCAAACATAATTTTCCAGCACCATCCCATGGAGATGCAAGGTATAATTAATTCCCTGCTCCTAGGCTCAGCCATGTGACTTGCTCTGGCCAGTGGGATGTTAACAGATATGACACGAAAACTTTGAAAGTGCTAATGTGGCTGGGCCTGCTCTCTTGTACATCTGCTGTTGCTGTGAGAATATGGGACCAGGCTGCTGGGTCCAGGAGGAGGAAAGGGCACGTGTGATCAGAACTGCCTCAGCCAAGCCTAGAGTAGAAGTTCTTGTCTGCTCTGCGGGTAATTGAATGAGCCCAGCCAAGATCAGCAGAACCACCTTGCCAAGCCCAGCCTAGATCAGCCAAAAGCCAGCCAACTCACAGATACATAAATTAGAAAAATAAATGACTGTCGTAATTTATTTTATTATAAATTATTATAAAAATAAATGAATGTCGTAAGTATTAAGTTCAGGATGGTGCATGATACAGTATTTTGGAAGCAATGACTGAGAAGTTTGGTCACTTGTTTTGTGTTGTCATCTGCCAGATCTCTCCATTGTAAAAATTCTTTTTAATCTTTGTAATTTCTGAGTAATCTGCAGGATGATGCCTCAACACCATGGGAATATCCAGTATCCAATAACGTTTTGCTCAATTATTTCAGTAGTCACTCATGATCCTGCCTGAAGCAGTTATTACACTGAGAATTGCTGGGATTCCATCTACACTGACCAGCTAGTGTGCTTTTGTAAAAAAGCCCTTTTATTCCTGTACTTTTATTTTAGTGTCAGTATAAACTCACACGTTCTCTCTTATTCCATAGATTATAAAAGATTACTGTTATTATTCTTTTTGATGTTCAAACCTGTCCCAAGTTTGGCCCGTGGGAGCTCCTTCAAGGCACTTGCTGTGCCCTTTTCAAACGTCTCCTGTAGTCTTAAAATACTTCCTTGTCTGTAGCAGTGTAAGACATTCTCTCTTGCTGGATTTCATTTGCTAGTATTTTGCTCAAGATTTTTGCATCAATGTTCATGAGGAATATTGGTCTGCAGTTTCCTTGCAATGTTCTTATCATGTTTTGATATCAGAATAGTGTCCTTATTATATGAATTGAGAAGTGATCCCTCCTCCTCTGTCTTTAGGAAAGAACTTGTGAAGAATTGGTATTATTTCTTCCTTAAATATTTGGTGGAAGTCATCAGGGAAGTTATCTGGGACTGGAATGGTTTTTGTAGGAAGAAAGTGAACTATAAGTTTAATTTGTTTACTAGACATAGGGTTATTCAAGGATCTGTTTCTTCTTGAGTGACTTTTGAGAGTTTATATCTTTCAAGGAATTTGTCCATTTCATGTAAGTCATTAAATGGATTGGAATAACATTGTTCCTAATTTTGTTATTATTCTTTTAATATCTGTAAGATACACAGTGATGGCACCTCTTTCATTCCTGATATCAGTAATTTATATCTTCCTTTTTTTTCTTAGTGTGCCTAGGGTTTTATCAACTTTAATATTATTTTCAAAGAATCCATTTTTTATTTCACTGATTTTTCTCTAGTATTTTTCTGTTTTCAATTTCATTGATTTATGCATTTCATTATTTCCTTTCTTATGCTGGGATTAGGTTTAATTTGATCTTTATTTCCTAAATTCTTAAGGTGGAAGCTTATACCATTAGTTTAAGACTTTTCTAATGTGAGCACTTAGTACTATACATTTCTCTTTAAACATTGGTTTGACTGTATCCCACAAATTTTGATATGTTGTATTTTAAGTTTCATTTGGTTCAAAATACTTGTTGAAATTCTCTTGAAATATATACCTTGATCTATGTATTTTTTAGAAGTATGTCGTTTAATTTCAAAATACGTGGGGATTTTACAGAAAATTAATTTTTAGTTTTATTACATTATGGTCAGAGAAATACTTTGTATGATTTCAATTTCTTTAAATTTAAGGTATTTTGGAGCACAGAATGTGGTCTGTCTCAGTGAAAGTTCCATGTGAACTTGCAAAGTATGTGTTCTGTTTTTGGGTGGAGTATTTGGAGATGCCAGTTAGGTCAGGTTCATTGTTCAAGTCTTCTCTCTGATTTGTGTCAGTTCAGGACCCTTGGCCTGAATAGTTTTACGATCCTTCTCCTGGGCATTGACTCTTACTTCCACTCAGCCCTCAATACCTTTGCCTGGGATGGGCTTGGAGGGTTTCCTACCCCTCCTCCAACAGCAGTGAGTTTCTGCTTCTGTCTCTCTCTCTCTCTCTCTCCAAGATCAACTGCTTTTCCTCTGGATAAAGAGTTTTCTGCCCCACCCCCAGCATCAGACAGCTTTTGTTTCTATTCCTTCCCCAAAAGCCCTGATTCTTCTTCCTGGGTCCTCAGGGCATGACAGAAATGTCAGGCAAGCGGGCAGGATTTTGTGCCTGTGTGTCACTGAAGGGCACATCCTCAGGTCCCCTGCTCTACCCCAGGCTTTCTCTCAGACATCTGACAGAGACCTATGGAAAAGAGTTTATGAGTAAGGTTGAATACCCCTTGCATTTAGGGCTCTCAGGGACTCTAAACTATCAGGCCAAGTCTACATTTGGCTTTGAAGAATGCATTACATTCGAGCTATTTTCTTCTTCCTGCACTCTGACAAAGGTGAAATAGTCCACGTGTCCCATCTTCCATGAAAGGCTTATCACCCACTGGAATTTAGTTCAGTTTTTCACCTTCTAACCTTAACTCTCAAATGAGCCCAGAGAGAGTTATGATTTTATAGATCGTTAAGCCTTTCTGTCATTGTTAGAGTGGAAGCAACATTCTTTTGTAGCTTGCTACCTCCCAAGCAGAACTGGAATCCTCATCCCTTGAGTGTTGATCTGTAATGGTCTCTTTATGATTATATTCCTTTTTTTAAAAAGATTTATTTGAGAGAGCGAGAGTAAGCATGTGTGTGCACAGGGTGGGGGGCGGGAGGTGGAGAGTCAGAGGGAGAGAGAGAATCTCCATCAGACTCCCCACTCAGCGAGGAGCCTGATGCAGGGCTTAATCCCATGACCCTGAGATCATGATCTGAATTGAAATCAAGAGTTGGATGTTTAACCAACTGAGCCACCCAGGTACCCTCTTTATGATTATATTTTTAATATTATGATGATGCAATTTTGGTTTTCTCTTTAATCCCAGAAATACGTATAATGTGTATATAGGGGTATGTGTGTGTTATTTAACAGAATTAGAGATTTTTTTGTGGTAGTGATTTCTAGTTTTATAGTATAATGATTAGATTGTGTTTTTTGTCCCTGTTTTTTATATACTTATTAAGGCCTTCTGCTTAAAGTTTTAAGATATTCAAAATAGATGCTTTTTAAAAAATTAAGACTTTTTTACAGAAGTTTTGGGTTCACAGCAAAATTGAGGGAAAGGTACAGAGATTTCCCATATACCCTCTACCCTTATATATACATAGCACATGGGTACTTTAAAAAGCTTTAAAATCTGTTTTATGGTATAGAGGTTGCATTATGCCATTTAAAAAATAGTCACATCTTTTATATCCAAAATTATTATTATTATTTGTAAAGATTTTATTTATTTGAGAGAGAGAGAGAGAGCCTGCAGAGGAGGAGGAAGAAGCAGACTCCCCGCTGAGCAGGGAGCCCAACATGGGGCTCCATCCCGGACCCTGAGATCATGACCTGAGCCAAAGGCAGGCACTTAACCAACTGAGCCACCCAGGTGTCCCCAAAATTATTTTTTATCTGCCTAATCTTTAAAGGACTAAGTAAAAGATAGTCCACATTTTGGGCCTCAAGATGGAAGAAAAGACAAAGAAGAATCAGCCAGGGGAGTGTTCCAGGAGACTGTTAGGAAAGATTCCTGGAATCTGCCATACACATAAGAACTTCTACTTACATAGCATTCGCCAGAATTTAGTCCCACGGCCACACTTACTACAAGAGAAGCTGAGATATGTTGTCTTAATCTGTGTAGCTATGTGCCTAGCTAAAATTTTATTCTATGGAAGAACACTAAAGACCTGAGAAGGCACAGCATACTTGTGGAAACCACAAGAAGATTGGAGCTGGGTCATCAGGTGAATGAGAGAGCTTGGTAGATCAGTTATAAGATAAGGAGGGCCGACATTGTTTAGTCTTAGTAACGTCCTGTAGACCATCTGTGAAGGTCCCAAGAGGAAATGTGTAACACTCTTAAAAGGGGTGAAGTAAGTTTAATGAAGGGACTGTATACAGGGTAGGCAGGGCTAAAGAGACCTCACATGGAATGGCCAAGCACACCAGGGCCAACAACTGCAGGAAGCTATTGTTACCTCTAGGACTGCTGAAGCAAGTGGATAAGCAGGAACTAGAACCCAACGGTTGTAGTGGTAGGAAAGGGGTCTCAGACAGGAGCTGTGCCTTTGGTAGAGGGACATTGTCCCCGCAATGTGTGGCCTGAAAGCAAAACTGATAATATAACTTGCAGGGCCCAATGCAAAATAAAAAAAAGAAAAAGACCAGTTGTTCAAAAATTAGTAAGAATTCCAAGATGATGACAGCAGAGCGTTAAACCGAGCATGGGACCCCATGCAGCTGTTCAGGTCCCATGAAGCTGCTGTTGCCCAGCAGAGAAGCAACTGAGGAAGAGTGCCCTAAACTTCTCTCCTCTAGCCCTTTGACCTTTTCCAGTGCCTCCCACTGTCCACACCCAAATGGAGGTCAAAGCCAAGGTGCCTGGGTGAGGCAGTCGATGATGGTCAGCCCTGGGGGAGACGGTGGGTAGCATGGATCTGGAGCACATGCAGAGAATATCTAGCTCAGCTATGGAGAGCCATTAGAGATTTTTCAGCAGAGTGACATGTCCAATTAGTTTGTAGAAACAACTTTTTGACAGCAGTGTGGAGGATGGATTGGAGAGCCTGGAGGCAGAAAGACCAATTAGAAGGCTATTATGTAAGTTCTAGAGTTGCTTTCCTTTTTTTTTTTTTAAATCAAAACTCCCAGGAAGAAATAGATTTTGTATTTATAACACTGACCAAGTAACACACACACACACACACACAAACACTTGTATACATATGCATATATCTATGTGAAACCAGAAGTCCATGAAACAATGCAAAACCTTAGCCAGTGAAACCAGACTTCCCCTTACTAGAAACAAAGCACTGTGTTCATTAAAAAATGCTGGTTCCATATTGCAGTAATCATTTCACAATAGATGTAAATCAGCCATCTTACTGCGTGCCTTAAACTTTTATGTGATATATGTCAATTATTTTTCAATGAAACTGGAAAAAAGAAAAAAAGACAGCTTCCAAACCATGAAATGGATTAAGAGTCACAACTTTTAGCTTAAAAAGCATGGGCCTAAGAGTATGTAGGTAGGATAATAACCCCCAAAGATGTTCGTATCCTAATCCACAGGCCCCGGGGAATATGTGGCCTCACATAGCAAGAGGGATTTAGCAGAAATGATTACACTGAGGACCCTGAGATGGGAGGTTAGCCTGGATTATCCAGGTGGGCCCACGGCAATCACAAGGGTCCTTACAAGGGAAAAAGGAAAGAGAAAGGGATGTCGAAGGAAGCAGTGTCAGGGTGGTACAGTTGGCCATTGCTGGCTTGGGAGATGCAGGAAGGGGACCCTGAGCCAAGCAATTTATTCCTCTCGAAGGTAGAAAGGTAAGGAGTAGGATTCTCCCCTGGGGGCTTCAAAGAATGTAGTCTTATTGATTCATTTTCTGCAGTGAGAGCCATAGGACTTCTGACCTCCAGAACCATGAGATAACTGTCCAGTGTTTTAAGCTGTAGAGTTTGTGACAATTCATTACAGCAACAATAAGAAGCTAGTACACGGAAACAGAAAAGAGGAGCCAGAAAAGAAGCGTGGGGATGGATGGAGAGGAGTGGACTTGATATTCCAGTGCGACCTTTCCTTTTGAGAGATGTGGGGTCCAGGTTATCCCTTAGGGTGGAGGGCTGCAAGGCAGATCACAGTTTTCCTGCCTCTAGCGTTTTACATTTGCAGGAGAGTTAAAATGAATGTCGAAGACTGAGAGGGGCAAAAAAATCTGTTTTGAAACTCTTTGTTTTAGTGACATGACTCTAGGGGTTCAGGGCAGCTCGATAGAATGTGCTCTCAACCTGGGAGCTCATCTGGAAGGTGGAAAGAGCCACCTGGGTGGTTTATTTAGTCCTGGCTGCTTGAAGAGGTTAACTGAACTAACACTGCTCTTACAGATGACTCTTGGATGGATCTAGAACTCACAAAACCAAGCAAATAATGTTGATTTTTCTAGGAATGGAAGAAGAAACTGCTCCCGTGTGGAAGAGGCCGTCGGTGGGACTGGGAGATGACGGATTTGTACATGGACAGACGACCAAATGAGTTTGTACAAGATGGTTGTATCAATAGTTGAACACTGGACAGGTAAGTCAGCAACAGGACCTGGTAATAATCCACTTATAAGTGTAATGATCGATTCATGTTTATAAGTTACATGCTCTGAAAGCACAAACCATCAAAAAAAAATCTAACAAAACTAGAAAGCATGATTTAAGATAAATCATTTACAATAGCAAGAGAAAATATAAAGTAAGGCGTCTAAAAAATTTTGAAGATGAGCAATACCTTTACATACAAGATTATAAAACATTATAGTAAGACGGAAACAAGTCCTAACAAACGAAAAGCTACTCCGTGTTTGTGGATGGCGTGACTGTCTTAAAGATGCCAGATCTCTCCCAAATTATTCTATAAGCTCAGTGCCGTAAGTCATTACTTCAGTGATTGCATGTGTGTGTCCATATGCTTGCATCTGTGCCCATGCACGTGTGTGTGGAACTTAACAAGGTAACTCTAAAGTGTGTGTGTAAGAGCAAAGGGTCAAGAATCACTGGGGCTATTGAAGTTTTACCCTCCCCGATGCCATCCCTCGTTCTGAGGCTCTGTCAGCAGGACCATGTGTCATAGGAGCAAGAAAAGACACACAGGCTGGTGGACAGAACAGCAGCTGATCGTGCACCCATGTAACTGTGGTCAGTGACACAGCGACACCGCAACTCAGAGGGAAAGGATGGACAATTCCAAAAATGGCCATGAGACAAATAATTATCAATAGGCAAAAACATAAACATTGGACTCAGATGTGGAAAGCAAAACTTAAAACTTTTCAAAGACAAATATAGTAGGATTATCTTTTAACATCAAGGAAGGAAATAAAGTCGAAGATTTATGCACACAACAGAAAGGAAAACATAGATTCATTCGATTATGCCAAAACTTAAAAACATGAGTGCGGCCAAAGTCACCATAAACAACATGAGAAAGTAAATGAAGCCTGGGAGAAAATTTTTAAGTACAAGTAACTAATAAGGGGTAGCATCCAGAATATGTTGATAATCCTACGTATCGGTATGAGTCAACCAAGCCAGTAGGTAAGCAGGCAATGGATATTGACTGGCAATTCACCAAAGAGAAAGCCTGAGCAACCAGTAACTCACAATGACATGTTCTACTTCACTAGTCATTGAGGAAATGAAAAGGAAAATGAGATATACCATCCCACTGTCATCAAAGTGGCCACAGTTTAAAATGTGACAATATCAGGGGTTGGAGAGAAAATAGAGAGAAAGGTACCTTCATGCTTTCCTGGTAGGAGTATAAACTAGTACAAGCATTTTAGAGAAGAATCTGATGGTATCTAGCAAAGCTGGAGAGGTGCATACTCTAGGACCTGCGACTCCATTCCTGGAAAAGTTTCCCAGAAACTCAGGCATGTGTGCAAGGAGACCCATAATACCTTCATCCAAGCAAGCAAATATCCATCATTAGGAGACCGGACAAAGAAACAGTGACATAGTCATCCAAACAAGCACCATATGACAGTTCACAATGAATTAACCAGAGCCTTGTGTATCACCGCAGATAAATCTCCACGATGAACATAACATTGAAGCAAAAAATCAAATTGTAGTAAAATACATAGTTTTTGCATATACATACATATGTATGAAAATTATAAAAGCGTATCAGAAAATGCTAAGCACCAAACTCAGAAGAGTAGTTAGGTCTAAGAAGGAGGGAGGTGAATGGAATGGAGGAGGGTGGGAATGACAGGAGGCTAGATCCGTAATGTCTTCATTATACCTTACCCTCGTTATTTTATTTTATACTTTTTAGTTACGCATCTTTGTATGCTTGGAAAACTGTATTTGAAAACTCAAGGCCTTCACCATGGCAACAAAGCCACCCCCGATCTTGCCCCCTCTGAAACTGTCTATCTTTCCAGTCTCCCTGTCAATCACTCCCGTGTACTACTGGGCTCTAGATAGACCACAGTTTTCTCGTTGTTTCGTTTCCTGAATATCTTCCTTTTCACAGCTGCATGCTTTTGCTTATGCTGGTCCCTCCCTCTAAGGTCTTCCCTTCTAGAGCCCACCGGGAAAACTATTCATCCTTCCAGATCAGTTTCATATATTCCTCCATCTCTGGTGTTCTCCGAGGAAACGCTTCTCAAACTTCAGTGTGCACGGGAGTCAGCCTTAGATCTTGTTAAAATGCAGGTTCTGATTCTATAGGTTGGGGTGGGGCCCCTGCCTTGCTAACAGGGCAATGCCGATGGTGGTGTAGGTCTGAGGATCACACTACGTGAGTAGCCAGGCCCTCCAGATCCCACCTTCTTCTTGGGCCAAGCTTGAAGCTCCTAGCTGTGGACTTCTGCCCCCTCCTCTCCATTCCCTTATTACAATACCCATTGCATTGTGCTGGGTCTGTTTTTTATATCTGTCTTTTTTCATGAATCTCTGAAAAGTAATATTTTAAGGGTGGTAATCCTGCATTGCCAGGTCCTAGCATTCACTTGCTGAATACTTGAAACATACCAACGTTGAGAGTACGATTGTCTAGTGCACCTCTGGTGAAACCTTATTAAATCTGTTCAAACGTTTCTGTGTTTTATATCCCAGGCCAGTAGCAACAGGTAGGTAGAGCAGTAAATGCGTATTGTGTGCAGATCCGGTCTGAATAAGTTCCTAATTATGGTGCTTAGCTGGAGAGAGGAACTGGAAACCCTTAAAAAGGTTCAGAACCCTTAGGGCAGAGGGAGATCCAGGGGGTTTTAGTTACTTAGTCACAGAGCATGGATTTTGCTCTAAGCATTAAGGTGGCTTATGGGAGGTTTGTAGACCTGTTCTAAGAAAATAGGCCCTCTGAGGAAGATTGAAAGGGCAAACGAAGGGCTGCCTGATGACTAACAGCCTAGCTGGGCTGCCTCTACCTGTGGGGGGAAGCGGGGGCGGGCGAGGGTGCAGCCCAGCACGCGCTCCCACCTGCCCTCCCCCCCCATTCCAACTCTGGCACTGCCCCTTGGTGGCTGTGACTCCTTGAGCAACTTACTTCACCTTTCTGGGACCCAGGAGTGCCAGCTTTAACAAACCAAATATTGCATGGACCTAGTTATCCTGAAGAAGGATTCCTTGTTTATCTGAGAGTCCATTATAATTGGGCATCCAATATTTTATCCAGCCAAATGTTCCGGGCCTCACTCTCTTTATTTCTCAAATGAGATGAGAATGGTACCAGCTTCATCAGGTTGTGAGGTTGAAATGATGTAATATATGGAAAGTACTTGGAATAGGGCCCAGCTCAGGTCAGTGCTCCCTCAGTAAGGTGGCTTTATGATTTCTCCCTTATCGTGTGTGTTGTCTGCGTCTCTTGCCAGAACCATCACCCTAAGTTCTAACCGGTCACACTAATTCCAGTTCCTTCTCCCTCCCACTGTCCTGAAGTGTGGCTTGAAAATAGAAATCTGGTCATGTACTTAAAAACCCTACTTAAAATCTAATGGCTCCCTCTTACCCATTGGATAAAATCCACATTCCTCAGTTTGGGGGAACTTTCAAGGCTTGCACCCACCTTGTCTTTCCAGTGTCCATTACCACCACCCTCCCTCTGCAGTCCCATGCCATGCCTACGCCTCTGTGCCCTTTCTTGGCGGCTCCCTCTACCCAGAATCCCTTTCTCCCGGGCCCGCTGATAAAAAGCCACTCTGCTTAAGACCCCCCTCAGTAGACTTTTCTACACCCCTACTGTGCACCCCACCAGGACCCCTCCCAGCTCCATGCTTGGATTTTCATAGCACTTTATAGAGACCTTTATCTCTTCCTGTCACACTATAGTAAACTTGTTTCAACTTTTGTGTTATATTTTTTAACAGTGAAATATATGTATGTGAATTAATATTCATCCACAACCGGGTGCTTTTTGTTAGTATATCAAGGGTGGTAGGTGAACATTTAAAAAGTTGCACAACTTCAAATGTTCTTATTTAAGTCTGCACTCAGAGGACGTGCTCTTCCAGTATGGGATGTGGAAATAATTTTTAGCTTATAGAATGGGTGGTGGTCAGGATATACAGTGGACCAGAAGGACGGGTAAACCATCTCTTGTCCTCTTGTGGGCAGAAGAGAGAGAACCCGAGCTCTAAACGCCACTCAGCCCTGGGTCTTGCACTTACTGGAGGCTTCTGCCATCTGATTTGATTGAGTTGCTCTATTGTCGGGATACAGTTGCATTTGTCTCTAGTGGAACTTTCATGCAAGGTGTCGGAGGTTCTGAAAGAACAGAGACCAAGGACTTCACCAAAATTACAGAATAGTTTGAGACGTGGTTTTTTACTTGCTTGCTAATAAAAGTTGGTTCACCTTGTGGAAAGCGGCCTAAGATGTGCCCTCATTGTAACATGCCACCTGGTAGGGAGGTGGTGGGACAGGGGGCAGCCGTATCCTTCCTTGTACCCTAATCATTGGAAGCTACTGTCATCCTCCAAAAGGGACTTGACGATCATGAAACCAAATTGGTTTAGATTGGTTTGCAACATTTTGTCTCTCCAACTAAAGGTGAGCTGGAGAGTAGGGACCTATGTTAGTCATTGACTCCAGCCACTCCCCCTGCAGCTGACCCAACAGGAGCTACAAGACCCTTATTGCTGAGCCAGCTCTCAAATGTTGAGGACGAACTCAGACATCTGATTAGCAAATATGACCAGGGTGAAAACATATAGGAAAACAAAGGAGACACGAGAAAGGTACCTTTTGGTATTTTTCCTTGAAATCTATTCCCTAAGAAATAGCTTTCCCTCTTGAGAATTCGTGATACATAACATCCCATTAGTATTAAAGGCTTGAATAATCTTGAAAAAATAAATTCCCCCTCAGGCACTTTACCTCTGGGGACTCTTCCTCAAATCTGTGACCTTAGTCTAATCAAGAGAAAACATCACTCAAACCCAAATTAAGCAACGTTTTACACGGGCGTCTTGGTGGCTCAGTTGGTTAAGCAGCCGGCTCAGGTCATGATCTTGGGGTCCTGGGATTGAGCCCAGTGTCAGGCTTTGCGCCCTCTGCCCGTCCCTCTGCTCACACGCATGCCCTGTCTCTCTCTCAAATAAATAAATCTTAAAAAAAAAAAAAAGCAACATTTTACAAAATATCTGGCCAGCATTCTTCAGAACTGTCGAGAGTTCATGAATAAACAAGGAAAGACGGAGAAACTGTCAAGATCAAAGGAGCCTAAAGAGACATGCTAAGTGCAGTGCAGGATCCTGCATGAGATCTCAGAACAGAAAAAGGACATTAGTGAAAAAAATGGATAAAATCCGATGTGTTTAGGAGTTCCATTGATGGTACCGTACCGATGTTAATTACTTAGTTTTGACAAAGGTACCGTGGTGATACAGATGTAACATTAGTAGAAAGCTCACGAAGGATATGTGGAAATTCTGTATTTGTCATTTTTCTGTGCAACTCTCATTATTCTAAAATAAAAAGTTTATTTAAGAAAGAAATTTTAAAATAAGATAAATATTGGGTTTATGGTAGCAATCAGGGGGAATCTTGTTTTGACAATAATAAGGTCGAAAACTTAACGGTAACTCACGTGTGCCAAGCAGAGCCACCCGCATCAGACTGGGCCTCATGCTGACCACTTGGCCCCATGCTTCCTACCAGCTTTTTGGCTAGAAGCTTGTTTAAACTCAGTTAATCTACATGACTTTATTAAGGGATAGATGGCTAGCTATGGTGTAAAATCAGCTTTGGGAGAAGTGCAAGAACTTCTTCGGGGTTGAGCCTGCAAAGCTAGAGGCATAGAGAATTGCAAACCTCATGGCATCCAATCCGTTTCTGCTAATAAAGATTAAAATAAA
Source organism: Potos flavus (assembly GCA_028534135.1). Taxonomy (NCBI): domain Eukaryota; kingdom Metazoa; phylum Chordata; class Mammalia; order Carnivora; family Procyonidae; genus Potos; species Potos flavus. The sequence goes on along the minus strand of CM052883.1, from coordinate 64,514,000 downwards.
CGTGAAGATCTATTCCCTTCAAGCACCTATCGCAGTACTTGGCTCATATAAATAGTTGCTAGGCTTCATGTTACTACGACCCTGTTCGGAGTTGCCCACTTACTTTGATGGGAAGAAAAAATACATCCAAAGTGGATATGAAACTCCGCTCTTTTTTACTGATGTTGCCTTTGCGGCTTTTATTTTAAGTCTGGGTTGAGGGAAACTAGTAATTTTTAACTAGATCATTTCCAGTGCAGCCATTCCATATGCTTGTTGATATAAACAAATGAAACAATTGAATGAGTACTGAATGTTATACAATCTTTATAAAATACTTTTTTTCTCATTATAAAATTAATAATTCTCTCTATAGAAAACACGGATACCACATATGGGGGGAAAAAGTGAAAGTCACACCTCCTGCATGATCCCACAACCCAGAGACAAGTAACATTAACATAATGGTGAACTTCCTTTTTAGGCGTATATAGATTTTTTACACAATTGGAATCATACTATACAAACAACTTTTAAATGATTGTTCCATTTATCAGTTTTCTGATTTTAAGAGAAATAATAATAGCCAGGGGGGCGCCTGTGTAAATTGGTTAAGTGGCCGGCTCTTGATTTTGGCTAGGTCATGATCTCAGGGGCCTGGGATTGAGCCCTTCCTGGGGCTCCGCGCTCAGAGGGGAGTCTGTTTTAGGATTCTCTCTCTCCCTCCCCCACCACTCTCGCAAATAAATAAATAACTTTAAAAATAGTAATAATGCTAATAATAGCCAATACTTATGTAGCACTTACTACGGGCCAGGTGGGATTCTAAGGCCTTACATATATTAACTCATTAAATCCTCACAACAATCCTGTAAGCTGGTTACTATATTCATTCCCGTTTTACAGATGAAGAGAGTGAGGCACATATGGGTTAAGTATCTTGCTCAGGATCATATATATTTTGATATTTGATCAAACCATTTTACGAGGATGAGCTAGGATGTGCGTTACCCAGTGTGGTTCCAGAATGCAGACCTCTAATTGTGACACTCCAGTTGTTCCCCATCCGTTCGTTTACAAAGTGTGAAACTGGGGGAGCCAGCCTCCAAAGTGATGCTCACCTTCTGGAATTCATTCCCTTGTGTCGTCCCCTTCCGGGACTCAGGAGGAGTCCGTGTGGCTAATAGAATATTGTGGAAGGGACCGTGTGTGACATGTGAGGCTAGGTCATAAAAGGCATTGCAGCCGTTCCCCTGGATTTCAAAGGTAGCACCGGACTCCGGGGGAAGTCAGCTGCTATGTTGTGAAGACACTCAAGGATAATCGTGGAGAGGAACCCACTTGTCGGCCATGGAAATGAGGCACATTGGAAGCAAATCCTCCAAACCGCAGTGACCGCAGCCTCTGCTGACCTCTGACGGATCCCAATGAGAAATTGCAAGCCAAAACTACCCAGTCAAGCTGCTTACAAATTCTTGACCCATAGAAACTGGGAGAGAAAATACATACTCATTGTGTATTTAAATTACTAAGTTTGGGGGTAATTTGTTACATAGCAGTTGGGTAACTAATACAGAAAACACCAGGGAAAAGATGAAAAAGAAATCACTTCAAATCTTACAAGTCTAAAATGACTTCCTTATAACTTGCATAGGATTCCTTCTTTTTGTGCTCAAACATCCTTAAACAAAACGTGGGTACTTTTAAAATCTATAACTTGGTTCATAATGTAAATTCATTTTGCTGTGCCACCATTTCTCCACTTAATGTGTAAATAAATAGCCATGTCATTAGAAAATTCTTTAGATACATAAGTTTAATAGTTTTATAAACTCATACGAAATGATGGTTCACAACTGAGCTGTATTTTTGGACATTTAAGTTGTTTCCATATTTCTGCTATTATAGACATTACATTATTACTACATTATATAGTAAATACCTTGGAAAGAAACAATACAGTGAATTGTCAAGACCACAGCCTTTGAACTCACTCTGTGTGTGCAAATTCAAGTTCTGCCCTTCCCTAGTGCAACCTTGAGTAAGTTCCTCCATGTCTCTGCTTTGTTTCCTTTATCTGGAAAATAAGGAAAGCAGTGCCTTTGCTGGCACTTCTCCTTCTTTTTTATTGAGGTATAGCTTCGACTTCATTAAAATTTAATGTTTTGTGCTTCAAAGTATACTATCAAGGAAGCGAGAATGAGACATGGAGAGAAAATAAGAAAAACTTTGCAAATCATGTCTCCACTAGAACTAGGGATAAAGACACTATTACAACTCAATAATAGAAAGTATATCTCGTTTTAAAAAATGAGCCAAGGATTTTAGTAGACATGTCTCCAAAGGAGATATAAAAGTGACCATCAAGCACATGAAAAGATATTCAGCAACACTAGTAATTAGGGAAATGCAAATCAAAATCAGAATGAGATGTGAATTCACACTAAGATAGCTTTGTAAAAAACAAAAGAAAAGAAGAAGCATTGGTGAGGATGTGGAGAAATTGGAACATTGCTGTTGGGAGTGCAGAATGGGAAATAGTTTGGCATTTCTTCAAAAGGTGTTTAAACATAGAGTTAGCACATGACCCATTAATTCCATTCCTAGGTGTGTACCCTGAAGATCTGAAGATACATAGTCACACATAAACTTGTGCACAAATATTTACAACAGCATTATTTTTAATAGTCAAAAAGTGGAAATAATCCAAATGTCCATCACCTGATGAATGAATAAACAAAAGCGGTACATTCATACAATGGAATATTGCTTAGACTTAAAAAGGAAAGAAGTACTCATACTTGCTGCAGCATGAACGAACCTGGAAAATATTCTGTTCAGCGAAAGAAACCCAGCACAAAAGACCACCTATTTGAATGATTCCATTAACACGAGATGTCCCAAGTAGGCAAATCCCTGGAGCAGAGAGTATCTTAGTGGTTGCCAGGGCCTTAGGGATGGGGTAAATGGAAAATGACTGCTCATGAACACAGTTTCTTTTCTGGAATTAGATGGAGGCGGTGATCGTTGTACAATCTTCTGTAAATCTTTAGTAAACTTCACGACAGTGAATTTATGGTTTATGAGTTATATCTCAAAAAGAAAGGTATAGAAAGAGGAAATCTTTTCCAAGTCATTTAATGAGGCCAGCATAACACTATGATGGCCTTTTTGACACACTAACTTGACTAGACTAGCTCATTCAATGAAACACTAAGTTTGCTATGAAGTATTTTGTAGATGTGATAAAAGTCCATAATCAGTTGACTTTAAGCAAGGAAGATTATCCCAAATACTCTAGGTGAGCCTAATCTGATCAGCTGAAAGACCTTCAGAGCAGAGCTTTTGTTTCCTGGAAGAAGAAATTCTACCTGTGGACTGCAGTTTTGGTTCATGCCTGGGAGTCCTAGATTGCCCTTCCTGTTGGCCTTGTGGATTTCAGACTTGCCTCATCTGCCCCCACAATCACATATTCCTCGCAATAAATCTCAGTGCATCTCCTACTGGTTCTGTTTCTGCAGGGGGTTACTGCAACATATGCATTGAGGTGAGGGAACACTGCCCAGCTCATAACAACCTAAGAAAATACATCTGTGAAAACTTACAACTAACATCATATTGATGCAAAATTGAGTGTTTCCCCTTAAAGAGAGGATAAAGCAAGGATTTCCACTATTACCACTTCAGTACAACATAGTACTAAAGGTTTTAAACAGTGTGATAAAGGAAAACATAAAGAAAGAAGTAAAAATGTCTTTATTCACATTTGACATGGTTGCCTACATACAAAATCTTAAAGAATCTACCCCCCACATCACCAAAAAATGTTAGGAATAATAAGCAAATTTAGTAAGGTTGCAAGTTACAAAGTTAATATACGAAAATTAGATGTATTTATATATATTGACAATGAACAGTTGAAAATGAAATTTAATACAGCAACACTACAATTGTACCAAAAACAAAATACTTAGAGATAAATTTAACAATTATGTTCAAGATGTATACACTGAAAAACACAAACACTTCTGAGAGAAATTAAGGAAGATCCAAATAAATAGGAAGGTATGCCGTGTCTATAGTTTGGAAAGCAATATCATTATGATGTTGTTTTTCTCTATATTGATCAATGGATTCAGGGCAATCCCAATCAAATCCAAGAAGGCTTTTACTGTAGAAATTTGCAAGCTGAGTCTAAAATTTATAAGCAAGTTCAAAGGACTTAGAATAATAACAATTTTAAATAAAATTTCAAGGTTACGACAAAGGTACATTAACCAAGAAACTATGGTATTGGCATAAGGATATATCTATACATCAGTGGAGTCCAGAAGCAGAACCACAATTAAGTCATCATTTTGTATTTAATACAACTGCCAAAGCAATTCAATGGCACAAAGGAAAAGCTTTTCAACAAATAGTGCTGGAACAGTTGGATGTCTATATAGGAGAAAACCAATCTTGACCCCACCTTAACCCTACCCCAAAATTAATTCTGGATCGGTTATAAACCTAAATGTAACAATCAAAACTATAAAGCTCCTAGAAGTAGGCATAGGAGATTATCTTTGCAAACTTAGAGGAGGGAAAGATGACTTAGCTAAGACACAGAGAACACTAAACATAAAAGAAAACATGAATAAATTGGACTTCATAATATTAAAATGTTCTGCCCATGAAAAAACACTATTGAGAAAATTGGTAAACCGTAGATTTGGGGGAAAATTGCTATATCTATACTATATATCTCTACTATATCTATATCTAACAACGGATTTATATTTAGAACATAGCAAGAATTGTTACAATTCAACTATAAAAAAGGCTTACAATCCAGTAAGTAAGTGATCCTGATTAAGATCGTGAAGAAACGGTTCACCTTATACGTCTCTGGATGTGAAGAAACAGAAATGGAACCATACTGTAAGAAAACCCACTCCATCACCAATAAAGCCATCCAAGTTTTCCTAAAGAAAATAGCCGCATGAATCCAAAATACAGTATAACTCTTCCAGAAATTTTTGGTACATTCTGTACAAAGGGTCTACAAAGAGCTTTGGAAAGATTAACCAGATAATCCTCCCAGTTTCCTTAAGAGACAGGTGGGGAGTGAATGGTTGAGCCTAATCCCACAAAGAGCAAGAGAACCACGGGCAGCTTGTTGCTGAGCTCCAGCGACCTTGGCTCCTGGCAGAGAGACAGATGCACTCCATGAGCTGAGCCAGGGATCAGCACTGCAAGAGCTCACCTCCCCCCTTTCTGATTGACTCACCCGCCATTCACTCAGCAGATAGCTATTAAAGAACGCCTCCCTTTCAGTGAGAGTCGGGGCTTGTAGCTTGACTGTGGGCTCTCCCTTCCGAGGTGCCTCTTGTCCCTGCCCTGGGGGCCTCTGTGACTCACTTCCTGCTCCTCGGCTTGCTCCAGCACACAGCGAGGACCCCAGGGTCCTATGTCTCCTGCTCTGCTCTTCAGCCACTACTATTCCCTGGCCTCTCCCCCAGCTTCTGGAACTCCACCAAAACCCTCCTGGGTGCATTCCTCACTGTTCTTCCAATCCAGGCCCTGGGGAGCACTTGCTGCTTTAGAGCAATAGTAGTAGATGTCGTTCGCTAAACCTCAGTGTGAACCCACTGTGCTTACAAAACTTTCACCGTTGTCCTGGACTCAGAGCCTTCATTTCTGCTGGTGCCCTCACTTGGAAAGCTGGTCCATTCTTCTTCAGCTTTCCAGACGATATTCATTGTTCAGTAACTACCACCCCCATGAAATCATCCCCGTATTCCCCCTCTTCTATACCCTCAGCACTCAGGAAACTTTACAGTACATACCACTTGCCAGGACGCATATCCTTGCCCTCCATGGAGGAGAAGACAGGTAGTAAATTTGCAAATATACAAAAAGACAACATAAAATACAGAGCACTGTGAAGTATAGGGGCCAAGGGCAGGCTGCCCTAAGATGGGCCACTTTATCATGAAGATTATGTTGGGTTAAAAAGCAATCAAAACCCAGCAGATTCAGGGCCCTCCCCCACAAGCACCTAAAAAGAATTTAGACAGAGGACTTGCTCCAGGAAGAGAGCTAGCTCCACAGATAATTACCTTATAGTGTGAACTAGGTATGGTGGACTGGGAGGAACCTAGAAAGGCCTGTTTGATCAAAGTCCTCTTTGTCCCATTATTTCTAAGTGGCACAACAAACATTTGTTGACCAAACATTTGTTCTTTTTCATCTCCCTGTGAATTGCATTCCTTCCCTTTGAACTCCCCTACCCCCTTCTCCTTTGTTCAGGATGACACATACACCTCATTTTGCCTGACTGTCTTTGGAATTCCCACATCTGTGGGGATTCCCTATAGGTACAAAATTAAATTTGATTTTCTCCTATTAAGCTGTCTCATGTCGATTTGATATTTAATCCTGCTGGAGGGACCTTCAAAGGGACAGGAAAATCTTGCTCCCCAACAGAAGAATATAAAACAAGCTACTTGACTTGCAAATGAAGGGTGGCAGGTATTTATTTGGCATTTGGTATTTAGATGGCATCACCTAACATCTGAGTTGAGACCTACTTGATGAAGTGGGGTCAGCCTTGCAAAGATCCCAGGAAGAATATATTTGGCAGGAGGTACAAGCAAAGCAAAGGCCCTGAGATGAGAACAACTTGGGCATTTAAGGAAAAGAAAGAAAAGCAGCATGATTGGAGGGTGGTGAGTGAGGGGTGAGTGGGCCAGGTCAATTCCTGCAGGATTGTGTGGGACGTGAGGAGAGGCAAGTTTCATCCTGATTTCTTCCCAGTTAGGGAGCAGGCATAGGACCAAGTGCTGTGTGTCTTGGGCCCTGTTATGCTATGTGGTCGGGACCCTGCCTGTGGGAGGCATTTGGTCCTTTCTTCCACAGACTCTAGAACTGAGTTCTACTTGCCAGGCCTTCTGTCAAATGTTCCACATGCTATGCTGAGCACTTTTGTTGGAGAGAAATTAGTTCTTGTTCAGAGAACATAATGAGAGAGCTACAGATGGAGAAGGCAATAGAAACTTTTCCAGATATCCAGGACAAATGGTCAGGAGACAAGGCAGAGCATTTTCTAATAACTTCCTTTCCCTGGCTCCCTGTTATCTAGAACCAACCTTGTGTTTTACGCAAATTAGATCATGAAGAGAACATCTGAGTATCTCTGAGTGTTTGAAAAAACATTTGTAACGACAATTAGGCTAGAAAGTGGAGGGGTTTGTGGGGTGGAGGGCACCGGTTCCTGGTTCTGTTTCCAATCCATTAGCCCTGAGCTTTCGGGGGTCAGATAAAGGGGTGTGACCAGTTTCCTTCCTCTGAGTAATAATAACCATAGCAACAGACCCTTACTGAGCACACACACTGAGAGCTAGGCACATGTTGAGCAGTCTACCTGGAAAATTCACAATGTTCTCAACCAGCCGTTCTTCAGATGAAGCCTGGGGGCGCTGAGGAGTTGGCCCAGGATCACATAGTTGATCAGTGGTAGATCTCGGATTCAAACCCAGACTGATTCTGGAGTCTAGGGACTTATCCACGGCCTGTAAGTAAAGGCTGTCCCCCTTCCGTGCCTGTCCCAGGCACTCAGGGCCAGCACGTGCCCTCTCAGGACTTCTCCCTGCGCCTGGCAGCTGCTCTCAGGCTGGGGCCTGTCCAAGCAGGAGTCGCCATCCCTGAGGAGCTGGGCTGCACTGTCAGGGCCCAGAGCCAAAGCAGAAGGACAATCTAGGATTGGCAGAGCCAGGCCAAATTCTTTTTATGACCCCCTTAGGGGAAAAGATGAGGAAATTGTGTGTTTTATGAACACATTTAACCGGGCTTCTTGTGGACTCCACGCCCAGCTTTTTCTAGAAGCTTCTTTCTAGGTAGTTGCTGAGAAATTAACTGCAGAGGAAAGAATTCCCCTCACCTTTTGTTAAAGTAGGTCCTGTCTCTTAGGTGATATGATCCTCAAGGCTGAACGTTTAGTCCAAGGAGAGGCCGTGGGCCAGCCAGGCCCTCACAGATGGCATTTTCAGATCCAATGGCGAAATCATTTTAACATAAGGGCAAGACACAACATTGAGGGTCATCCTCAGTGAAAGCAGTTTGCCCCCCAGACAGTCCCATGGGTTGGCTCTCCCTGAGAAAGTCTGCACCCTTCAGAGGCTGGCACTGCATGAGAGGCCTGGGGCCCTGGTGTGCATCGGTGTGGTTGTTGATTCAGCTGTGCCCCCCAAAAGATATACCTAAATCCTGACTCCCAGAACCTGTGAGTGTGACCTTATTTGGAAAAAGTATCTTCGCAGATGTAATGAGTGTCAGGATTTTGAGATGTAATCACCTCGAATTTTCGGGTGGGTCATAAATCCAGTAACAGATGTCCTTAGAAAAGAAAAGCAGAGGAAAGTTCAAGATACAGACATAGGAAGGGGGTCACGTGAAGTCAGACGTGGAAATGGAGCGGTGCAGCCACGAGGCAGGGAACGTCCAGAGCCACCAGAAGCCAGAAGAAGAGAACAGGGATTTTCCTCGAGAACCTTCAGAGGGTGTGTTGGCCTTGCTGACACCTTGATTTTGGATGCTTGGCTTCCAGAAGTGGGAGAAGATTCATTTCCATTGTTTTAAGCCACCAAGTTTGTGTCCATTTGTGAAGGTATCCCTAGGAAACTCACATAGGGGACTACCATTCCTTGTCTCGGGGCCTGATTCCCCAGTCACGCCATCCCCACCCACCCTGAGAATCAGGGGTTACCTACTTCCAGTGAGGACTACAACAGAGAAAGGAAGACCGCCACCTGCCCAGTGCCTTCTCCCTCTGCAGGCAGAGCCCAGGGCAGAACATCAAAGGCTGGCTGCAGTCCATCTTTAGAAAGAAAGGCCTCCCAGCTCAGGCCCTGGGAAGGGGCCCCTTCTCCCAGCCCAACTCTGGGGGGCGGGGGAGTCAACCTTACCAGGCAGCGTGCAGGGGTCTAGCCAACACAATTCCTCCCTGCTGGGGTGATATGGTCAAGTTGGCTTCACTGACTTCCTCTCTTTGTGCTGCACTTAGGCCCACAGGGTCACCCGAGGGATATTCAACACCCTCCTCTGAACAGGGCATGAGCAGTACCCCCACTTACTACATTATCACCATGGGCCAGTTTTCCTCCCAGGGTCACCTTGAGTTTTGGATGATTCCAATGTCTTTGGTCATGTTCACCAGCCATTTCCACAGGTGGCTAACCCCATCCTTTACGGACGGACTTGTCCAGTTTCACTTAAGAACGGTTTCCAAGTTCTCGAGGACTAGGGGAGGCACGGGGTGGTTGGGACTCCACACTCATTGGTAAGATGGCCGACCAGGCTCCCCTGGCGTGTACAACCATGGGCTGCAGCAGGGCCCCCCGATGTCAGCCGGATAGCCATAAGCAAGGAGCCAAAGTGATGATCTTTAGTTGGTGCTTAACATACAGCAGAGTCATTCTTACTATTCTCTTTTTCCCCTTCTCTGTGTGTTTGGGTGGGGGGGGGAGGGGCTGAACGTGTGTGCATTGAGGTGGGAGTCGGTCACTGGCCAGCAAAGTGTTTGGCTTTCTCTAACTGTGAATAAAGGGAGAGACTTTGAAAGGCTTACTCTTTTTTGTCTTTAGCTCTAACATCTTAAGATTCAGTGGAGCCCGTTCCAGGAGAATTTAAGAGAAGAAATAACGAGTTCACAGGAGCTTTCAACAACTCCAGCTTACAGAGAACTCCAAACCCGCAAGAAAAAAGAAACCATTCGGATCCTCTTTCTCACCATCCCCAGTAACCAACCCTTTCAGGTAGAATGCGCTGGCTATGAGGGACTCACCAGTTTCAGAGAAAGTCAATTATATGGTTTCACTTACTTATGGAGGACATTAGGAGAAGGAAAGGAAAAGTGAATTGGGGGAAATCAGAGGGGGAGATGAAGCATAAGAGACTGTGGACTCTGAGAAACAAACTGAGGGTTTTGGAGGGGAGAGGGGTGGAGGGATGGGTGAGCCTGGTGGCGGGTAATGGGGGAGGCACGTATTGCATGGAGCACTGGGTGTGGTACATGAACAATGAATCTTAGAACGCTGAAAAAAATTTTTTTTTTAATTTTAAAAAATTAAAAAAAAAAGAAACGGACAGGGATGTGAAAAAGCAGGAACCAGGTACTAGGGAGTACCTCCCTAGCAGACATGCTCAGCCCCACCTCTGTGGTTCCTGGATTCCCCTCTGGGTGCACCTCCAACGTCACATGGACACCCTCCCCTGAAGACGTGTGGCCCCAGTGGGAGAGCTTTGCTCTAGTTTCTGTGCTGTTCCTTCTTGGTCTGGTCACCCCGTGTTTTTGCACGTGGCTTGGGGACTGGGGAAGGTGGGCGAGTAGGGATCGATCTCCCAGAAATGTCCCTCCTTGCAAAGCCATTGGTCTCGTCAGCGCTCGGCTCTATCCAGTGGAAAGACCAGCCCAGGTACAGACCCCACTGGTGGCCTAGGGCAGGCCTAGGTGTACCTCTGGTTTCTGAGACAGACGAGGCAAAGGCCAGAGATGTAGCCTAAGGACGTATGTATGTAGATCTAGTCCGAGAATAATATGGTCCAGCCAAGATTCGTTTCCCCAGACTCATGTGTTCATTCAGTCCACTGGAGAAATATGTACTGCGTGCCTTCTCCGTACCAGGCATCGCGCTGGACCCTTGCGGACTGACTGATGAACGAAACCCACGCGGCTCCTGTCCACTGCCCAAGGGGTTGGTTTTCCTTCCCTACTGCTGAGGAAAGGCCCAGGCAGGAGAACGGGCCTGTCTCCTCCCTGCCCCGTGTGTGTGGTCTCTGAGTTCATGGTGGCCCCCGCTCTGTGCCCGACGCCGCATCTCCGCCTTGGGTCTGCGCTGAGCCAAGAGCTCCATCGCCTGTCCATGTCAACCAGGCTTCTGGTGCCGGACCCAGGTTTGCTCTTTCAGGCATATAGCACCCTCTGTTGGAGGCCTAGACCCAGCACCCCAGCCTCAGACCTAGGCAGCCGTTTTTGCTGCTGTGAATCCTGTGTGCGTCGTCCACTCCTCCCCGCAAACAGCCGCTGCTAGGTGCCAGGCTCTGTTCCAGGGGCGGAGGGTAGAAAGGTGTACAAGGTAAAATTTCAGGGTTCTTCCAGGTTTCAAGTTCAACTCCCTCCCCTTGAATGAGGATCCCCATTGTGGTAGACGGACTGGGAACTGGGTGTATTCTAGATCCCGTAATCTCTTTCAAAGGACCTGGGGCTGAGGGGTCCTCCTGTCAAGTGGATGCTTCGTTGTTGTCCTTTGCTTCCTAGAGTTCCTGACCAAAGTGGGCAGATTTGTCTCCACTCTGACCCTGTGCTACATGGGAAATAATGGGCTTAATTCCTCTGGGGAGACGAACTCCTCTCCCCATACCTACCTCCGCCATCACCTGTAACTCCTCCCTCCCCCTTCCTCAATGGGAGCCCACTGGTAAGGGGCGTGACTGAGGAAGGGCAAGTCATAGTCGGAATCTTCTGCCACCTTCCCTCCAGCCACCTGTTGTTACTCGGCTCTTGATGTATCTGCTCATCTCTGCCTTCAGGACGCTGGTCCCCACCGACACCTTCCACCATTTCAAGGCCAACCCACACTCCCTGCTGCTCAGCAATGACCAACCGTGGGGAACCTCATGCTCCTTTTCTGGTTCCTATGAGCCTCATAAAAATTCAGGAGTTGTGTGCAAAGGGCCCTCCAGAGGTCAACAAGAGTTACCACATCCTCTCGGAATGACTAACTGGCCTCTCTCCTGGAGACACAGGCCCCTAAAGGACAGAGTGCACGCTGGCGGAAAGACAGAGCGCAAACTTTTTTGTTCTTCTCTTCTAGCATTTCTGTGGGTTAACTCTTTATTAACTTTCCATTTAATATAGCAGCTTTACTGAGGTATGTAATTCATATATGACACAATTCACCCATTGGAAGTGTACAATTCAGCAGTTTTTAGTCTATTCCCAGAGCCTTGCAACCGTCGCCATGATCAGCTTGAGAACATTTTCCTCATCCCAAAAGAAATCCCTTACCCATTGGCAGTCACACCCCATTTCCCCCCAACGCCCCCAGCCTCTGGCCGCCACTAATCTCCTTTCTGCCTGTACGGATTTGCTTAGCCTAACAGTTCGTGGGGAATGTATATTAATGTCCACGTATACATGGAATCATGTGACATGGACCCTTCTGTGTCTGGCTGCTTGCACAAAACAAGCTTTTGCTCCTTATTTCATCTGCGCTTTGACTGGAGTGATAATTTATCAACCAAACTGGACTCTTCTCTGTGTGGGGGTGTGAGATGCTCCTAATCCCTGCGCTGCAGCAAAGGCATAAACCGGGGCCATCCCCGGCAGAGGCGTGCACCCCACCTTCAGCGGAGAGTGGGGAAATAACCCCGCTTCACCCCTATCCCTAAGTCCAAACTACCAGATCCATCCGGAACCTCGGGTCTCCCCGGGAACCACAGCTAATTTACCTCTAGAGTCGCTAATGCTGTTTACAGCTGAAGCATGCTTGTGATTTATGGCAGAAATAAGACTAATTTCCCCTACAGAGATGAGAACTGGCAGTTTTATTTTTCATCCTGGAAGCATGAAATTTGCCTGCGTGCGGTGGAAACTCCAAAAGGAGCAGCTGCAGAAAACAATGGTGTTATGACAAGTGTGAAGGGGTATCGTGAATGGGGCCATCAGAATGGGGCTGGGGTCACGGTCACGGCTCTGAAAGGGCCATTGTCATTATTTAGGGTGCTGCTAACCATGAGCCGGGCTCAGTGTCACCTCTCACTTCCACCCTCCCTCCCAGGCTCTTCCTGATCCTCCTGGAAAAGGTTTTCAGTGTTTGTAAGCAAACGAAAAATGTCTTATTTTTTGATTATACGTCTCTGTTGGGTAGAGCTAGAAGTTGTGTCTGTTGGACAATCTGCTCTCGACAGATGAGCAGGGGATACAGTTCAGGGGATATGTTTCTAACTATCGATTCCCTCCTTGCTGCAACAAGGCTCTATCAAACAAGGACATCTCTTTATTGCCAAACAGAAGCATCGCCGTTTTCAAATACGCATCGATGACCCACCACGTGCAAGACGCTCTACTACATGCTGCTTTGGAATGTCACCACGTGAAAGGGGCAATTACATAAAGTCACCAAAAAGTCATGACCCCTCATCTTTGGCTCTGACCACACCTCCGCCTTGAGCCTAAGTTCTCTAAGGAACCGAATGATTCGTCTGTGATTTGTTTGTGTTCTGAATTCACCAACAAGGCCACTGTGGGACCCCCGTCCCAGTGCGGTCAAGGGCAGCCCCAGGCAGAAGCTGACTTTGAGTCCTGCTCTTCAGGTGCAGGCTCTGTCCCGGGAGCCAGACGTTGGGTCTGGATGCTTCCAAGCCAGGGAGGCCCCTCATGCCAGTCCGCTTCTGGACCCCAGATGCAAATGTGCTCCTCTGGTCTCTCGGGTCTCTCTTTGTTTGTACGTGTTTTATGTCTGAGCTCACCCATCTGGCTCCCCTTCTGCCACCTTTTCTCCTATTTACATCCACCAGCCTCAATTTGTCTTCCAGCACTTTCTGAACCAATTATGCTATAGACAGATTTAGTCGATTTTGGAGCCAGATGCTCAAATACATCCTCTTCTGCATTAAAAATAATCAAAGTAGGCTCCCAGCCAGCTGTAGGATTTACAGACCCTTGAAATTCTAGGCGAAATCCACAGAAACTTTTCTGATTCTGGCACGATCTCCAAATTCATTCATCAGCGGGGGGAAAAAGGCATCAATTTCGTACGAGTGTGGAAAACATCTTAAATGTTTCTTGATCAGAGAACCCAGCCTCTCGCATGGCCAGCAGATCTGGCCCAGACCAGGGGGAAACTCTTCTTTCCTGGTATGATAGTCCTTGCCAGCTAGGCCACACACCTTCTAAGAAAGGCAAGCCACTGCGGAGGGGTCTCTTAGCATTTGTCCACCTGATCCCTCAAGGCTGGCAAGCTGGGGTTTTCTTGTCAGCACGAGGTTCCCCACTTTGTTGCTTGTGTCCAGATTCCTCCTTATTCCCAAGGTGCGTTGCGTGTGTAAGATATCACCAACATCTCTAGCTTCATCCTAAAACTCCAGGAAGGGGGTTGCCCCGAAATGGGTATAGCATTCCAAGGAGAAAAAGGTTTTATCACCATATCACCAGGGAAGAAAACGGGTTCCTTAGCTGGGCTCAATGGAGTGCTTACAGAACCGCTGTTCATGTCCCTGGGGAAAACATAAAGATGCTCCAGAACTCCTTGCTGCAAGGAGAACCATCCACAACCCTCACACTCACATAAATGCTCCCTGCAGCCCTGCCCCCCGCGCCCGGCTGCTGGCAGAGAAGCAAGTCTCAAAATCCAGCATGCAAAGGACTCTCCAGTCTATTTCCAGGAACCTCACTTAGGTGGGTCTGAGGTGAGGCCCAGGAATTGGCATTTTAAATGAGCCCCTAGGTGAATTTGAGGCAGGGAGTCACCAACTGCAGAGTGCACAGCCTCGTGTTATCTCCCAGAATTCTTAGCTTCGAACAGATGCTCTTCCTGCCGAATGTTCCACCTGGCACCCAGGTATGATGGATCCGCTGAGTCCAGGGCACTGGAGCAGAGGGAGGAGTCCTTGTACCTGGGGGCCAGAGGGAGCACTCTCTATGCAGCATACAGGCTGTCTGAAAAGCCTCTCGTCAGATCTGAAGGTGGAGAAACACAGTCTCACCCTGACCCAAGTTACCAGGGGAGCCACTGGCCCAAGGGTCTAAGGAAAAGAGAAGAATCAACTATTACCAGCCCTTGTCCCAATGCTATCAGTGAAATAAAACTAGATCTCATTTATCAATCATCAACATTACCGTAAACCACAATATAGTGCATATATGTGTATATATATAATCCATTTGATATTATTTAATGAGCATTTACTCTGTGCCACAGGTGGGGATCCTTCCTGTGAGAGGGAGTGGCGTTTGGAAAGACCCTGCATAGGACAGCGTTCTGGTCACCGGCTCCTCAAAAGTGTGGCCCGCCGATGGGAAGCAGCGGCAGCATCACCTGGGAGCATGTTAGAAATGCAGACTCTCGGGCCCCCCAGACCTCCTGGAACAGAATCTGTGCTTTAATCGATCTCCAGGTGATTTGTAAGTGCGTTAAAAATTGAGAGGCACTGCCTTGCTCCAATCAAGACCCTGCAAGCTAGTATTCACAGAGGCTCCAAAAAGGTAAATAACTTGCCTGCATCTCACCGTCAGTAATACCTTTATGGTTTTTGTCTGAACAAATACACGGGCATCAGCACATGCCTTTTTTTTTTTCCTTTTAAAGATATGAGTGCAGATTCCTATTAATAAAGGGTTTCCAAATAAGTGATTCCTGCAGGCAGAGCGACCAGGCATCCCTGGGCTCCAACGGGAAAGGGAAGCTATTGCAAGTGAACGCTGACTCTCCCAGCAAATCGGAAGGGATTGCCCATGCGTCCTGTTAGCCAAGGCACCCTGACCCCTCAAGGGAAGGCTTTAAAAATCATGGGCATGCTGCTCAGCCTCTCACCCCTAATATTCAGCCTGGGTTCATGTTCATAAAATGGCTTTAAGACCTCAGCTACTCCCTGACCCACGTTACTACCCGGACTAGACCCATAGTCATGGCCATTGCTTCTTAACGCAGTCTTGGGGCGCAAGCTTTTGGCTTCCCTCTGTGTTCCACTGCTTGTGAGAGTACATACGTCTCAGATACGTCAGCCTTTGCTGTAGAGACTTCTCTGCTTCCTAGCAAGAGCCGCTTGGGAGTGGCCTCTGTATTTTGAGGCTTTGGCCACAGTGGAGAAGCCAGAGACAGAGGCTGGTTCTGCCCCCGCTGCCTGGACGTGGCTGAAGTGGCAACAAGGGCTCAGGGAATTCAAGGGCAATCTTTGGGGCTCTTTCTCGGGGACCGGAGTTCCTAGACTGACCCCAGGGCCTCCTGCCCCCTCCCTGACCTGCCCCACAGGAAGCAGCCTCTCTAATTCTGTGTGCCTGGATCTTTTTGTTCTCAGCTCCCTGCGTCCTCAGGGTCACCCTGGGAGAAGGCCTTGAGTGTCCTGGCTTTCCGCCCTCCCCGAGGCAGTCAGCCCATTGAGAGCAGGAACTAGACTTTGCTCCTTTTCCCCTCATGGCAAGAATCCAATGAAGTATAGTCTTAGAGATCTATTTTCGAAATGGCCAAGTCTGTCCCCTTATTAAATCGATGCCCCCAGATTCCCAGCCCTAGAACCATAAGGTCTGCACTTGCTGACACTAAGGGTAGGGTGTTGTCTGTGAGGAGGGCAAGAGGCAGCAGGAGTGCTCAGGGACCGAGCTGTGTGCCCCGTTCTAAATGCCTGCCGCTTTCTGCTGGGGCGTTCGAGGCTGGCGTGGGCCGAGCACCCAGGATGGAGCCATCACCTGAGCTGCGATGACAGTCTCCCAGACTTCTGGTCCACCATTTCATCCAGAATAAAGTGTGCGTGAGTTTTGACCACCTCCCTGAACAGCAATCGAATTAAGCGTGAGTAATCGGTGCGAGTCGCAAGCTGGCGGGGAGAGGGGTTCTGTGTTGGCCCTGGTGCTGCTGCTGTTGACCATCTGTGCACGCCGGTGGCCTCCTCCTGACCTCCCAGCTGTTCCCCCAAAGAATACAGAGCCCTCTGGACTGGATCTCAAACACTGTCCCATGGCTTCGACCAAATTTATATGTTTGAGGGATTGCCGTAGGGGTTTCCTTGGGTTGCTAGACAAATCAATATTCTGCGTCACTGCTCAGAAGTGGCAGGGAGGGAGGAGGCTTGTCGACACGTGGGTATCAGACACAGAAATTGCTGCAAAGAAAGTTTCTTTGCTCAGTCCTCTGTTTCCTCGGATGCAAACTGGGGACAATATGAAGTCTCTCACAAGACTTCTTCGAGGAACAAAGGAGAAACTGTAAATGCAATTGCCTTACGCATATTACGTGTTTGGTAAATGTTCCTAGGATCTGGACTCTTGCTATTCAGTACTGATTCGAATGTGGAAAAAGGAAAATCCATTTTGAAGTCTGTCCCCTAGAGTTGGTTTCCTGGAACAGTGTAATGGGTACCATTTGACCCAAAAGGCATTCGTGTTCATGTGACGTTCCGCCGGATTTAGAGGGGACCTTAACCCAAGGCCGAGCCTCAGCTCCCTCAGAGATACATCAGGACCCTTGTGGAAACTCAAGAGGAACAACAGGAATTCTTTCCCGCCAAGCTTTTTTTTTTTTCTTTTTTAACACAGACCCCCTTCATTGATGTGACCCTCCCACCAATGGGCTCCTGGAAACAAGAGAGGGCAGTCTGTTGGCCGTGCACGGGCCCAGCTCTTAGGGTCTTTTCTGGTAGATGTTGATGGGAGAGAGCACTCCCTACAACCTTCCTACTAGTTTATAATTAAAAGCAGTCACATTCATTAAAAAAAAAAAAAAGAATTAACAAAAGGTACAAAATAATACATCCCATCTACTTTGTAAGTTTGCAGGTGCCCCAGGTCCCCATATTTTAGGTGTTCTGACCCTCTCATCCCATCTGACCCCCCCCTCCACACACACACACGACAGCATTCTCATGCAGGCTCTGTGTGACGTTCATGGTTGGCATCAGGCCCATGAATGCTCCTAAAGCCATGTCTGGACACAGGGCTGTTCACAGATCAAGGCTTGAATGTTGTCCTGAACAGTGCAGGCCACGGATACCACTAGAATTACACCCTCTGTCCTGGGTGGGAGTGTGTCCTTCAAATATTGTCGCCAACTCCTATTTCTGAACACCTCTATTTGCATCAGCGAGGTCCGTCGTTTCTCGACCTTTTGGCTAACATCAAGTGTATCAATGAGGTCCATTCTAATATTCATTATATGAATTTGTTGGTGATTAATTTTGCTAATCAGTATGCTTTTCAGACATTCACTCTACATGTTATTAAAGCCTAAAAAAAATAATAAAGCCTAAGATATTGCTCAAGATTTGGGTATCAGAGCTTTGGGTATCAACGGTTGAGGATCAATCCAGTATTTCTGGAGTGTGAATTCCCAAAAATGGCAACTGATTTCTCTAGAACTGAAGCTTGAACCGATCAACAACTGCATGATATCCTGCAGTTTATACTAAACTGTTTTAAAGTGAATTAACCCACCAATGGGTTACTATGGCGCCCATTCAT
Organism: Potos flavus; assembly: GCA_028534135.1. Classification (NCBI taxonomy): domain Eukaryota; kingdom Metazoa; phylum Chordata; class Mammalia; order Carnivora; family Procyonidae; genus Potos; species Potos flavus. The sequence continues at coordinate 64,495,807 of CM052883.1, read as the reverse complement.
TGATGAGTGTGGGTTGAGTACTGTTTCTACTGTGTGGCTAGCTCTGTGATAAGCACTGTGGGGCTTTAAAAAATGGGAAGAATTACTTTAAGAACTGTGTAAATTCGATAGGATATTTACATCTGGAATATTTAAAGAGGAGAGAGAGAGAGACTACGCAAACCAAAGTTCAGAGACGGGGCCATTCCTGGAGACCTGGGTAGTCAAGGACAGAAGTCTTGACTATGTCCTGGGTGGTGGGCAGAAACAGACAGAGGGGGAGAGAGGGATGATGCTCTAAATCTGACACAGGAATCAGGTACAAGAAGGTTGTTCGGCTCAATCCTCCTATTGCAAGGTGTGGCGTAAGATAGGACCAACTCTAGAGACGAGTTTCGAATTTTCCTGTGGGCAGGTTTGTACCACATCCTCAGTCCTTCAGATCGGTTCTCCTGCTTTTCGTGAGGAACAGCTGCCTTTCTGGGCCCGACTTCTCCTAAAAGTAGCTCACGACAGGCCGCTCCTAGGCTGCTGGGCTCCATGGGGTCCTCCGAGGCAGCCAGTGGCCCCTGTTTAAGAGAAGCTAATTCCCACCATATGCATAAAGGTTGACTTATTCATTTTGCAAGCATTATTGAAATATTTGGGAAAGTTTTATTTGACAGCTGATGTGTTTTAAAGGAATATTAAACATATTTAGACTCTAAGGATACTCCGAAATGGTCAAGGGAATTTAATTAACTGTGTTCTGAAGTCTTCTTCTAAATAGTTAAGTGACTTTAAATAGATTTTTAAGTAGAATAATAAGATTTGTTAAGTTTAACTTGAAAGCTCGAGAAAATCTGGGTTTTAGAATGTGTTACCTTAAAACAAATGGAATATTAATTTTCCGCACCAAAGCCGCCCTGTCTATGCTCAGAAGTCGTCTCTGGGACAACCAAAACCTTCCAATAACAAAGGTAAATGAGGGCAACCAGGTGACATCCTTCCCCAGGGAATGTGATTTTTCTTACTCTGCTTTTCTGAGTCATGTTCTCTCAGTGGGTCTGGTTTAGCCTTTTTGCAGGAGGAAAGAACAGTTGTGGTTAGAGATGACAGATTTTGCACGCTGAGCTCTATTTTTTCTGTTGGAGATTAATGCCTTCCACCCTGTCTCCTCCTAATAAATGTTGTACCATCTTGATCCTGTCTCCCTGAGATATCTCGTCTACTTTTGGGTCCCAAACCTCTGTGCCCTTGCTTCCAGATGCGGGCTTCTAATGGTTTACTAGAGGTCCTCTGCTGTTATCTCAAGTTCCACACCTTTCTGTGACCTCCTATTCTTCCTTCCCCTTTCTTGTCACCAGAGGCAGGACCTCAGATGCCTTCTTTGTCTTTGTCATGGTCCCCACCTTAATTAATAAGTTAATTCTTTCTTGGAGATGATCTTACCACCACCACTACCGCCAAAGATCAACTTCTTTCATTCCAGACCATAAGAACTTTTTTTGTGAAGGGTTTAGATTTTAAAAATTGACAATTCACCTACTATGAAATTTACTTTTTTAATGTGTGCAATTCTCTGTATGGTTTTTAATACATCCTCAGACATGTACAACCATAACCGCCTAATCCAGAATATTGTCATCATCCCCCAAATGAATCCTGAATAATAACTTTTGAATTAGTCTTCTCTTTGCTGGTGATCCTTGCACTTAACTAACTGTACCTAGAATTGGTTTGAGGAGTAAGCCTCGCTTGGTTCAAATCCTGAATGTGCCATATGTCCTTATCAGAGGGGACCTGGGTGTGGTGACCCTGTCCTATTTTATGTCCTTAATTTTTCTAGTACCCAGTTTTATTATCTGTAAAATAGGCCAATAGGTACATTGCACGAGTAAATGAGCTAAACAGATCAACAGATGCAAGCAATCAGTAAACACATTTGCTGTTTTATAAACTTCAGATCCAACTAGATAACCATCACGCATATTTTTAAATTAAAGTTTTAATTTTTAGATAATTATAGGTTCACAGGCAGCTGCAAGAAATAATCCAGAGAGATGACTCAGTTTTCCCCAGTGATATTCTAAAAAACCAAATCACAACCAGACTATGGACGCCATGCAGTCAAGACACAGAACACTACATCCCCACAGGGGTCCCCCAGATTGTCTTTCCACAGCCCTCACTCACTCCTTAACCCCTGCAAAACCACATCTCTGCTTTGTTTGCTCTTGCCAGAGGTGTTAAATCAATGCAATCACGAGGTCCTTGCCTTTGGGGATTGACCTTTTTTGCGCAACAGAATTCCCCTGGGATCCCCCGGGTGGTGTTCAAGGAGGGAGACGGGGAAGCTGTGTCTGACTACGCATTTCGGGCAGCCTAGCGCAGTCCCTGTATGCGGTGCGAACGGGGAGGCCACGACCGACGTTGGCACAGTTAGAGGCCGTGGTGTGTGTGTGCTGCTGTGTGGAAAAGCTCTGCTTTACTTTTCTGCTTAAGCGCGACTGTTCCCTGAAGGCCACGGGCTGGGGACAGACGTGGCTTGGGAATAGAAGTCAAATTTCTGTGACCGTTCAAGTCCCGAAGATAAGCAGAGCACCATGCACAGAGGCTCTAAGAAATACCACTTTCCTAAGGGGGCCTCTGCAGAAGGAGGGAGGAGCGTCACACTTGCCAAGGAGCCCCGCGCTCAGACACTGAGGACACAGAGGCTCTAAGCCAGCGGAGGAGAGGAGCCCCCCCCGTTTCTCGCGCACACCGCCCCGAGCGTGCTTCCACGGTGGGGACCCTGACAGGCCGACCCCCGGTGCCAGGCAGTGGGCAAAGTGCTTTCCACGCTGTCATTTGGTCTTTGCCACGGTCTTAGGAAGAGAAGCTGCTGTTTTCATCCCTGTTTTTCAGAGGAAGACACGGAGGCCGACGGATGCTTAGGGAACTTGGCCATGACTTCTTGGACGCGAGGTGTAGAGCGGCACTGTTTGGGGCCCCTGCGATCTGTTTACGTCCCAGACACCGCGGGAGAGATGAAGAAGCGAGTGTGGAAGCCGAGCTTGGCTGGTCCAGGTGTGCACTGTGTGTGATGCTGGGGCCAGAAAGGGCCGGGTACCGAGTCACCCAGCTGGGCCCCGGAGGCCACAGGGGCGCGAGTCTCAGACCCAGCTGGATGCGAGGATGAGGAGGACAAGGTGGATGAAGGACGGGAGGCTCATCTGGTTGTATTTCCGGTCAGACTCTCCTCCCTAAGTAGGGCGCTGGCGGTATAAAGACATAGGCAGGGGCCCTCCCGTGGCCTTGGGCATCCCCTCGCTCATGACCTGGGCCATGGCAAGGATCAGGCCCCTGCGGCCCCCCCTTCCCGGGCTGGCCTCTGTGAACTGCCTGACCTCACAGGCGCTGTCCTTCCAGATGGACAAGAAAGTGGCCAGAACAAGAGCACGGTGACTGGCTGGGACCCATTTCCAGATGACTTGGCCCTGCAGCTGCCCTCATCAATGACAGAGTAAGGGAAGGGGGAGGAGTGGGATCACGAGGCCCGGGTTCACACTGCCAGGGAGCCCAGCCCCTTCCAGAAGGGTGAGGTCTGAGCAGCGCAGAGCAAGGCGTTCTGAGGCTCTAAGGGCTGGAACCCTAGCTCCGGGGGGCCAGGGCCTGGGGCCTGCCTGAGCCCCACTCTCCACCGTACCGGCTCCCCAACCTGAGGGATAGCCCTGCTGCACCTGGGACACGTTTCCAGCCCCCTTCTGAGAGAGGATTACTTCCACCAGACTGTGGCCACAGAGGGAAGTGTTCAAAACTGTGGATTGACTGTTTGCCAGCAGTGAGCTCCGATGATTAGGAAGACGGACTCTGGGGCAAGCTGGCCTGGCTCTGACCTGGCCCACCTGCTTCTCCTCTGTGTGACCTTTGACAAGTTACCTCACTTTGCCCGGACTCAACTTTCCCCCTGTCAAATGGGCATACGACCTGGGTGAAACCGTCCAACCATAGCTGGTGTATTAAGTGCAACGATACAAGCTCTGTGCCTCGCAGGATTTCCGGGACTTGCAGGTTGCCCGGACCCAGGTTCTGCCTGTGTTGCTGGAGGGTACAGGAGGGCGGCCACCGCGGAGTGAGGAAGGGGCGGCTCTGTGTCAGCCCCTCCCTCGAGTCCCACCACGTCTCCAGGACAGCACACATCAGCGTGGTCCTGGCCAGGTGAGCGATGGCTGCGGCTGCAGGGGGGGAACCCAGAGGCCCCGAGGTAGGTCAGCAGGCGGTCCCTGGCAAGGGCTGTCGGTTCGAAGCTCTCCTGGGGCCGTGGCGGCTCCCTGGTTTTGTGCAGAGGAGCTTGGGGGTTAGCTAGGTTAAAGGGAAAAAGCACCAGCATTCTCTAACACGCCTGATTCTGGGGTCATTGAAAGGTGTGTGTGTGGTTGACTGAGCCCAGTCGGTTCAACGTCTGCCTTCGGCTCAGGTCATGATCCCAGGGTCCTGGGATCGAGTCCTACATTGGGCTCCTTGCTCCGCAGGGAGCCTGCTTCTCCCTCTGCCTCTGCCTCTCACCCTTGCTCATTCTCTTGCTATCTCAAAGAAATAAAATCTTAAAAAAAAAGAAAGAAAGAAAGAAAGGTGTGTGTATTTAACAGAAACATCACTGACATTGATCTACTCATCTGTTGGTCAAACATCTATCGAGTGCTTCCCAGGCTCTGAGATCAGAAACGATCCGGAACACTCATCTATCCTCACAAAGCTGGTCATGGTGTGGGAGAGAGAGACAAAACACACACGGCCTATACAGCGTGACAGGTGCCCACGTCCCAGGAACCCCAGAACGAGGCTGAGGGCATGTGACATTCCACTAGAAAGCCATCCTGCGAGGCTGAGGGCCCATCCGAGGGAACGCGGGAAGAGTGAAGAGTCAAGCCCATGGCCACACTTTACCAAAAGTTTGCTGCCCACCACTGCCCACAAGGTTCCTATCTGGCCGGAACTGAAAGAAAAACAAGCATCGTGGATTTCTCAGTTTGACGGGCTCCTAGCTCACGTGCACGAGTCTGCGAGCTTGAGGCCACAGCTCAGCACAGGGGAGCGAGGTAGAGACGATGTCCACGGCGCTAACGACCCAGGGGATTGGTAGAGCTGACGGCCTCGGCCACCCGCCATCCCTGGCGGACACAGGAATGACAGCCTTCCTTGGGCCACGAATGGCCGCAGCCCCGGGTGATGTCCAAATAAGGAAGTCCCAGGTTAGGGGGGACGTAGATAAGCAGGGGCCAAAGGCACGCTATTGGGGGCCCAGGGGTGAGGGTGCCAGGACTGAAGGAGGGAGCCGGCGGTGTCCCCTGAGGGAGGGCCCGGGAGGATCTGCGTGGAGATTCGAGTGCACCTCAGGCAGCCCACAGGGCACTGTTTGCCACCACCGAAGGCCTGAAGCTTTCTGTCGACGTGGCCTTGGCGGGGCCCAGCTGCCCGGAGTTCCCAGAGAACCACGTGCCTCTTGCCCCCTGCAATCTGTAGGCTGCCCTTGGTGGCATTTGCCTCAAACACCCCACGCCCCTCCCTGCCCTTCAGTAAACAAGGAAGCTTCTCCACGCTCCACAGAGGCCATCCCTCCTCAAAGTCCTAGTGCCTGTGGTTCCCCCCGCCATGTGGGGTTCTGCAGTGGACAAAGGTCCCTAAGGCGAGCCTGGGCTGCTGAGCCGCGGGCCTCCCAGGGACACCGCCGGGCCCATCCGGAGTCCCAGGGTGGCGTGACTTATTTTGTATCGACAGGCTGCTGGGTTGGGCACACGCAGCAGGAAACAGTGGTGTTCTGTGTCTGCCACGAGTTTCCCCAGCCCCGATCATCCTGGCCTGAGGTGACCGTTCCCCAGCCAGGGAAGGGAGGCTGTGCGTGGGCGAAGTCCTTCACTCCACCAGCCTACACCAGGGCCGTTTCCTTTTTGGACGCTTGCCAAGAAGTGAATCTTTTTATTTCGTTTCATTGTTTTCTTTCTCAGAGCGGCTGAGGCTTGTGTACCTCTATCTTCCAGCCTCTGCTGCGTCTGACTCCTGATATGACTTCCAATCCCATTCTGCCCCAAACTGCTGTCTCTCCTCGCCCGCTTCCTTCCCCCCTTCCCCTGCGGAGTGGCTGGCGGCCACCGCTGGTCGCCCACCCGATAGCTAGATTCCTTGCTAAGGGAACCCCACCTCGTTCGTGTATGGGGCGAAGCTTCCAGTGGGGCGAAGCTTGAGGAGTCAGTCTGAGGCTAAGCCCATGGCAGCTCCTGGTTTACTGATGGGTGTGAAATGCGCTTCTGGCCGAGGCACAAAAGTGTGCTGGAGGGCCTCCAGGAAAGTTCTCGTAGTTCTTAAACAAGATGCAGAGAAGCCATGTTCTCTTCCCACTGGGGAGGCGGGTGTTTGGACTTGTAGGGGCCATCTCATGACAGTGTGAGGGAACCAGCCTGAGAACTAAACCCACAAAACTAGGGATGACAGAGCAGAACGGTGGAGAGAACCCACGTTCATGCTTATAGTGTTGATCCATTTGAATTAACCAATCTCGATTCTTGTTATGAAAAAATAAATCCTTATTTTTTTAAAGGCAGGAGTCAGCAAACTATGGCCCATGGGCCAAATCACTTGCTGCCTTTTTTTTTTTTTTTAAGATTTTATTTATTTATTAGAGAGAGAGTGAGAGAGAGCATGAGAGCGGAGAAGGTCAGAGGGAGAAGCAGACTCCCCGTGGAGCTGGGAGCCCGATGCGGGACTTGATCCCGGGACTCCGGGATCATGACCTGAGCCGAAGGCAGTTGCCCAACCAACTGAGCCACCCAAGCGCCCATGCTGCCTGTTTTTATAAGTAAAATCTTACTGGGCAACGGGCACACTTCTGCGTTGACTCACCGACCACAGTCGCCTTTGCTGCGACGGCGGAGCTGCACAGCTGTGACAGAGGCAAAGCCTAAAATATTTTGTCTAGCCCATTACAAAAATGTCTGCCAGCCCCTAATTTAAGCCATTTACAGGTGGGTCATCTATCACCTAAAGACAAAAAGTTGATAAGCTTGCAATGTGGCACATGGTATAAATATCTGCCTTTGTTCTCAGTTTTATTACTTGCTTCGGAAATTCTGAGCGGCAGTGAATTGTGTGGCAAATTCGATGAACAAGTATTGAGGACCGAACAAACCACTTCAAAACCTAGTAACATAAAAATAACTGTTTATTATGATCTCTCCTGGCTCCGGGGGTTGACTGGGCTCAGTGAGTAGTTCTCACGTGGAGTCCCTTACGTGGTTTTGGTCAGATGTTGGCTGGGGCTGCAGTCACTGGAGGGGTCGGCCAGAACTGGTCATCCAAGATGGCGCATTCATGTGGCTGACAGTCCACGCGGGTTGTTGGCTGTAGCCCCTCTGTGTAGCCTGGGCCCCTCACAGCATGGAGGCTGGGTTCAGACAGGGAATCTCAAGAGGCAGTGTTCTAAAAGACAGGGAGTGGAAGCTGCCATGTCCAGAAGAGGCCCAGCACCATTTTTGCCATCTTCTATTGGTCAAGCTAACCCAGGGCCTTCCTAGGAGAAGCAGGCAGAGAGAAATAATCTTCATCCCTTGATGAGGGAGTGGCGAGTTCCCAATGCAGACGAGTTTGTGGGATGAAGATACTGTTGCGGCTGTCTTTGGAAAATCCCAGTTGCCCTCTGGGCACAATAATTCACATCCTTCCCACATGCAAAAATACCCAAACCCTTTTGCAGTGCTCCCAAAGCTCACGATGGGAAGGTCTGCGAGGTCGGGATCTTGTCACCTAAATACAATGCAGGCACAAGTGGCTCCCTCCTCGGATGGGGTTCCTCAAATAGTTTCCTGTCAACAGGAATACCTGTGAACTAAAGACAGGCTATCTGCCCCCTACACACACGCACCCCGATAAACAATGGGGTATACAAGATACCTGTAGGAGACACTCTTGCTCAAAAAAAGTAGGGGGAATGGGAGGCATATAGCGGTCACTGGTCTGTAGCAATTCGGAAATCCAGCTAAATATATGCCTCCTGTTCTATCTTGGGTCACGTCCTGCCCTCAGGGAGTTACTTCCCATGGTTCTGTCCTCTGAATTGCCTGTTCTTTGCTACAAGAAGTGGCTCATGCCTGGGTGGCTCAGTGGGTTAAGCCTCGGCCTTCGACTCAGGTGATGATCTCAGGGTCCTGGGATCAAGCCCCGAATTGGGCTCTCTGCTCAGTGAGGAGCCTGCTTCCCCCTCTCTCTCTGCCTGCCTCTCTGCCTACTTGTGATCTCTCTCTCTGTCAAATAAATAAATAAAATCTTTAAAAAAAAAAAAAAGGAGTGGCTCATGTTTGCCACTGAACAGCTTCCTTAGCCTGCTTCCTGCCCATATAAGTTTGAAGGTCTAGAGGCTTCTTTTCATTTTTGAATCATCTCTACCCCTTCTGGTCCAGGCTGATGGTGCCGTCATCAGTTCAAACTCACAAACACATTGTGGGTTTCCTAGGAATCGCGTGGAGTTTACAAAAGCCACACTCACAAATATTTTTGAGACAGGACCCTGTTTGGTTTGGGCTTAAAGTTAGGATTCTGTGCGGCACTGCTGAAATTCTCAGAGATCTTTGGACTAGCTGAGAGGTCTAGAAGGCACACCCTTAAGTATTTCTGAAGTCTTAAAATAGAGCCACATCCTTGAAAGAATCTTCGGTCGTCCTACTTTGTGAATAACTTGCTCTCTGGGGAGGATGGGAATGTCAAGCAGTTTAATTTTGTACCTAGAAGGTCCTGGATTCTCTTCATTTTCTCTAAATTATATCTGAAACCTAACAATTTCCTCTTTTTGTTCATTTCTATCTGCCCCTTATCAACCATGGCTAAGAGGATTCAGCTGACACTTTCAACAGCCTGCCTGAAATCTTCTTAGCCAGTTTCACTATCCATTAATTATATATTTTATTTCCCACATTATTGCAGGTGACAGCCTTGCTAACTTTCTACCGCCACACCTCCCGGGTCTTTTCTCCAGCTTCCAATAACGATTTTCTCACTGTCAATAATTTTCTCACTTTCTTACGGGCCCCAATAACCATCTTCCCAAAACTCTGGAGGACGTGGCCCGTTCCAAAGCCAATGTCACCTCGCTCAAGTTTTTAATGTCAACGTCCCCCTCCTGGTACCCATTTCCGCTCTTGGTTCTCTACTTCTGTGAAGCAAATCATCCAAAAATGTAGTGTCTTAAAGCAGCATTGTTTTACGTTTTCTCATTCTGACTGGTCACAGATGAGTGGTGCTCCCTGGGGGTTTTCCCATGTGACTAGAGCTCGTCTTCTGGTGTGACCGAGGCGGCATGTGTACGAGAGGTGAGAGCAGAAAGGCAGGGTTGAATCTTGAAAGACTAATATGCCTGATGATGGAATTGAAACTTTGCAGCGTAGTCCGTGGAGAGTCCCGGAAGGATTTGGAGCACGAAAGTGAAGTTCTCCTGTCTTTCATAAGAGAATAAACTGAGAAGAAGTGTGGGCCCAGGACAAGGGATAGGCAAGGTGGATGTTTGTTCGAAGCCCTGGGGATGGCGGAGGTGGAGGCAAAAGAGGGGAGTGGAGAGGAAAACCTGATGTGTCAGGACAAAAAGTCACGTTGAGGCTCATCGGTTTTTTCCATCGCTTCTGCTTATCTTCTATCGGAAGGTATCTTAACATATCCTGAACAGTACCCTGGGCAGTTAGCAATTTAAGAATATTTAGAATTATGTATTGGCTTTTTTTTTTTAGGAATTATATTTTAATAGCCCTAATAGAGTATTATTTTACTCCTAAGCTTTCAGAGGATATTCTTGCAGATCAAAGACCATGATGCCTTCGTGTCCTTGTCATATTCTGAACTTTGTTCATACTCTCTACTGTTGAATTATCAGCTGGATTCCCACTTTTGACTACTTCCTCCTCGAAACACTCTCATCGTTTCATGCCCATGACACCCAGTCTCACTTTCCTTCTATCTCTCAGTCTGCATCTTTCTGTCTCTGTCATAGGTGGTCCCCTCCTCTACTTGGCGGTGACACGTTGGAGCTACCAGAAGCTCCACCCGAGGCTCTCCTCACTTCTCATTCCATACTGTCTTCTTGGAAACTTGATTTTAAATTCAGTGGTTTCCAGCACTTCCTCGCTCCCACGAGTCTTGTGATTGTTAGGATGGGGTTTGACTAGAGGTGACAGAACTCGAAATGCTATTAAAGTGCGTTTCTTTTCAGGGAACTAGTCTCCTTCTGTCTCATTGCTCTGCTGTTCTCAACATTGGACTTTTACCTCATGCTCCAAGATGGCGTCCTGGATTTAAGCCACCACAACCACATTTCTGCCAGCAGCAAGAAATAAAGCAGGAGGAAAGACACACCCTATCCTGTTAGGATACTTTATGAAAGTCATACTTGACACTTCCTATATTTCACTGGTTAAAATTTAGCCAGGCGACTACCCCAGCTCCAGGGAGGTTTGGAAACATATGGTGGCCAGCTAAAAATTAGATGTTCTAATACTGAAGAAGAAGGAGTAAGTAGATGGCAGTCTCTGCTATCATCTCCCAGATGCGTCCCTCCAGGTCAGGCTTCTCTTTAGGTCCTGCCACTTTGGTATCCAAGGACACCTCAAACCAAATATCCAAGACTGAGCACATAGTCTCTCCCAAGCCTTTTTCATTTCTTGTGTTTCCTTTCTCAGGAAAGGGCACGACACTCTACCTAGCTGGGCAAGCCAGAAACTTAGGAGCCCTCCTTGATTCTTAAGGTAGACAGCATTGTTTGTTCACAATTCTTCCTTGCCATGGCTTCTCTGGGGCAGTTTAATTCCCTGGCCCACTGTCTTTGCGCTCCATCACTTGGCTGATGGTATATGAACGGACACTTTCTAGGCCTTGTCCAGCTCGAGGCTCGGAATATACTTGTATATTTTCGCTTGGCCTCTTGCCCTTCTGCCATCTGGCATGGAAAAACTTACCCCCAGGTCACCGTGGGTCCTAGGATAAGAGACACATGGACCAACTGTGACCTGAAGCAGAGATGCCCAACCAATCCACAGACCTCTAACAAGAAAAATGAAGGATTACTGTAAGCCACTGAGAACATGGGGCTGTTAGTCACATCACAGTGGAAACCATTGTAACTGTTGTTCCATTGTGGCGGGAACCTAAAAAGGCAGTTGCCTTGTCCTTCCTCACCTGCTCCTTCAAGTCCTGTCTGTTTACCTCACGGACATCTCTGGAATCCAGTCCCCTCCCTCCAACCCCAGTGCCGCCATCTTAGCCCAAGCTACGGCCATTTTTTGTGTGGACCACTGTAATAAGCTCCGGTCTGGTCACACAGGCATTCAGCACTGGCTCCTCGGCCTTCCCCTCTCCAGCCAGCAGCCAGGTTAACCTTTGAAAATGGCCAATCTTGTTTATAACAGGGCTGGGTTTCACCACTATCTCGATCTGAGTGATTCTGTTATTCTCACCCCGTGACAGCTAACGAGGGGGCTTTCCCAACCACAGCGTCGCTGTACCCCATTTGACTAGAGCCAGGTTACTGTTTTACTGTTCTCTCTCAGGGGAGGGGACCGACGTGTGCCATGAGCCCTTGAGCTGGGGGGAGAGTTCGTGTGAGTCGCAAGGTGATCATCACTCCTGCCGGGCCAATGATGGGTGAAGTGCAGGCGGTGGGAAAGACAACTCCTCGGCCCGGCCACCTTCAGACCGCGCGCTCTCTCTCCAACAGGTAGACATTCGGCAGGTGTTGCTAAGTTCCCACCTGGCCCTCTGATGCTTGCTGGGGCAGATGTGGGGCAGGTCTCCATGCTGACGCTTCCCTCTGTGTGGTTTCTGCTGGCCAGGAAGGCCTCCTGGCCTCAGCCCTCCTGCTTCTCATCACTTCCCTCCTCCCCCTGAGAGTCCAGTTTTTTATCTACTCATTTAAGCAAACTTTATTCCCCCGATCTCTTCTGGACGTTGCCTTTTGATTCACCTAAAGCTCTGCTCTTATAAATCAAAGCTTTGGCTTTTACAACTATTATCTCTGAAAGGAAAATCAGTGGCTGAACCTTGACACTGTCTTTGTCTTTGCTATCCAGGAGAGCACAGTCTTAATTCTCCCCAGGAATAGAGGTGCTGATTTAGAAATGCAAGAGAAGAAAAGCACAGCAATACATGAATATATTTGGAGATGTCTCAAGGCAGGATAATGCCCCTGTTCTTCTCCCACTTAAAACTCTTCAACAGCTTCCTATTTATCTTAAGATAAAGAATACACTCTTAAATATGGTCCCAAAGAACCGAAATGGTCTGGCTTTTGCCTTCCTCCCCAGCTAATTGTCCACCTGGAGGACTGAATGGCAGTCACTCCAGCCTGCTTTCTGTGCCTTCAAGGAGCTCCCTCTCCCATCGGGCCTTCCTTCTATCCACCCTTGACTCCCACTCTTCCTTCCTCGCGGAGGCACCTCTAGACCCACCCAGGCTCCGTGATTCTTCTGTATAAACTCCTTTTATCTGAGGGGCTTCTTTCAGTTGCTGGATTATTTGGTTACTGTCTTTCTCTCTGAGTCTGTAAGTTGCTAGAGAACTGATATGTCCTTGTCTTTCTCACTGCTGGTCTTCAGTGAATGAATGAATGAATGAATGAATGAGATAGATGGATGAATGGATGGATGTAGGGATGGTAGTTATTCATTAAAGATGATCTTGCAGGGTGCGTGGGTGGTGTGGTTGGCTGGGTGTCCAACCCTTGGTTTCAACTCAGGTCATGATCTCAGGATTCTGGAATCGAGCTCCACATCAGTCTCCATGCTCAGCATGGAGTCTACCTGAGATTCTCTCTCTCCCTCTGCCCCTCCCACTCATGCACTCTCTCTCTCTTCTCTCTCTCTCTCTCTAAAATAAATGAATAAATCTTTTAAAAAATGATCTTGCAACTCTGGGTCCTAATCCAGTTTGGTCCATCAGAGTGAACAATGAGCAGACCCGGCCTTATGAATGGCCAGCATATACAGAGACCTATTTGGAATAATTTGAGGTGGGACAATTAAGTCCTTCTAAATCACCTGCTCCCACCCTTTGGAAATTGTCACACTCAGTGTTATTCCTTTGAGCTCAAGAATCTTCTACCAAAATTCACATAATCCTAAAAGAGTTCAGTCTTCGTGAACTATACGTTAGGCAGCTGAATTCACAGCTGAGCCCCCAGAGATCAGGGGGAGTCAAAGAAACGGAGAGGTGGAGAGGGACAAGGAGATTGTGAACCAGGCCCCGGACGAGAAGTCAACCCATCAAAGCTGTCATCGGCCTCACAGACCTGCCAAGCTCTGACGCTTTTACTTTCATGCTCCGTGATCCAGCAAAAAGTCATTTCGCTGTTTTGATTTTCTTGCATCCCGGGAATAAAGATACAGAAACAAATAGCAGAAACTTCTTTAGGAGCCAGTGGAAGCACACGGGCATAGAGACCAAGTGTTTAGCATTTGAATATGTCCACTTGGAAAGCTTTGCTCATTTGCCTGTTTATTCATTAAAGAAACACTATTGGCGATCCTGGAGCAGGCACTGTTCTAGGCATTGGAAACAGACAATGAACAAAGCAGATAGTGTTCCTCCCCCACAGAATAGCGGGGAATTTCCACAAGGGCTTTTAGAGCAAAAGACATATGTTCATCTGGGTCTTCCCCGACTCCCATGGCTTATAACTGCTTGGAAGTGTTGGGACATGAAGATTTAGGGAAAGTTGGGGGATATAGTGCATTCCTGGGAGGCCCAGGGAGCTTTAAAGGGGAAAAAACACACCATTCTCCTTTCCCATCTTTCTTCGTTTTGGTGACAGGACAGGGGACAAGGAAGGAGAGAGGGACAAGGGTTGGATGCTGAACTCCAAGAAAAGTCATCATTGCGGTTTGAGTGACTCTCCTGGCATGATGCCAGCCTGCGGCTTTGATGCTTTGCAGCAAACAGAGAAAAGATGCCTAATCTGCAAAAGGGGGTTTAACTGGCTGGTGATGAGCATCCGTTAAATTTGCAGCATCTTCTTTCCTTTCTTTCCTTTTGTTCCTGAAAGGCAATTTCTACCCTTCTTCAGTTACGTAAGAGCTGGAATCTTCATGTTCTAACATCGGACCCTTAATGAAATTCCTTCCACTCCTTTTCTTAAATGTAGTACACATCCTTTCCCCCCGGCCATCACAGGGGGCACGGACAAAGTAAAGCCATTCTGCAGTTGCAGTAACGGCTATGTAATCTCTTCCTAAGGCGCTGCGTTGCTTTGAAAAATCAATATTCCTCCACTGGCTATTTTAGGTAACGTGGTTAGTTTAACAAAACACAATTTGAAAAGGAAAAATGTGAGAACAACTGCGAGAAGAGATCTGGGCCCAAAAAAACGAGAGATGTCTACCTTGGAGGTCAAAAGCAAGTGGTTCCATTCTCACGCCTGCCCCCACCAGTGCAGTTAGGAGGATGATGGCGATGAAGGGGGACAAAGAGGCTCTTGCTGTTTGGGAGAGGTGTCTGGGCTGAGGGGTTGAGAGTGGCTAACTGGGGAAAATGACTGTCCTCTTGCCCAGTGGCATGGGGCTCTGTGTTGGACCCCCCTGCTCAGCAAAAAGGACAAGCTTTTGAAAGAGCTGCTGACACAGGCTGCACCTGCTTCCTCACCAACGCACTGCCCGAGAGTTTCTAGCCACTCCCCATACCTGTCTTTACTCTGAAACTGTGTGGCTAAGTTACCGACAACCTCCATGTTGCCCAATCTAATGGACTTTTTGGCCCTTATGTTGCTCTATCAGACACACTTGACTGCCTCGTCCTTCTTGAAGCACTCTTCCCTTGGCATCGAGGGCTCCCCACTGTCCTCGTTCTTCTCCTGCGGCACTGACCCATCTGTCGTTCTCTTCTGCTGGCTTCTCTCCTCCTTTCATTCCCTCGATGCTGGCCTCTGTCAAGGCTTGGTCTGAGCCCTCTTCCAGTCTTTCCCGGGCTTGCTCTTTAAGTAGTTCCGTTTACCAACATTTCCACTTAGATGGCTCCTTGGCATCTCAAACTTAATAGATAAAACAGGCCTACAGAGCCCTTGATGCACCCCCCTCAGTCCACATCTGGCTCCCTCCCACTCCTCAGTACGAAGCATCTGCCATCATTACTGATGTCACGATTACTAATATCCCCGAGTTTCTGGGGACCGTCCTTGACCCCTTCCATTTCCATTCTTCTCTTTCCAACCCAAAAGCAAGTCCTGTTGGCTGTCCTTCAAACAGATCTGCTATGAGCCTGTCTCCTGTGGTCTCCACCACAACCATCTGGGTCAAAACTACTGTCATGTCTCCTGCGGTTAATCGAGGGGCCTCCTGACTGGTCTCACTACTTCCTCTCTTGCCTCTTTCAACCACTTTTCCACAGAGTATTCTTTGAAAGGCAAATTATGTCACTAAGCCACTTAAAATCCTTCAGTGATGGTCCATTGTCCTGAAGATAAAGGTCAATATCATCTCCAAATCCCCCAGGTGCTTCCTCTTGTATCTCCTCTTAACTTTATGACCTCATCCCTGCCCGTCTCTTGCTCTCTCATTCCATCCAAGGCACACAGGCTATCCCTAAGTTCTTAGAATACACAAAGCTCTTTCCTACCCCAGGGCCTTTGCACTCACTTTTCCCTCTACCTGGACCACTTTCCTCTATTGCCTGTTTGTTGTCATTTTTGAGTCGTGTCTCAGCCAAAATGTCACCTCCTCAGAAAGACCTTTGCTGATCACCCTATCCTCTGCTCTAGCACTTAGTTGTTTCCCTTCACATACAAATCACCATTTGCAATTATTTGTTCATTTAATTGTTTATTGCACCTCACATAAGACCATAAGCATCACAAGGACAGGGATAATAACACCTGTCACTTATCCTTAATGGCTAGCAGAACACCTGGTAGATCATATGGGCTCAAGGAATGGTTTTTGCATGCATGCATAAAAGTAACATCAATGGTAACTAATAGTATGTCACTGAGGGCTCTAGTTTTGACTACTAAACCATAGATACTTGTGTTGGTGGAGCTTTTTTGGAAAATATTTAAATAGTCTGGAATTGGGATCATGCATTCTCTTAAGATATAACCAGAGAATTCCATGCTGGATTAATTTTCAAGTAGAACAAAGCTACATTTCTGTAGAAGACATTAGAGCAGGAACATTTCTATGGGAAGATTCATACTCCAATAATAAAAGTTTCTAGTCAGTAGGATATCTGTGGAATATCTTTGAAATTAATATGGAAACTGAATTAGAATTTCTACAGGCAACAAAAGGAAAAGGGTAAAGATAAAATCGAGATGTTCTTTGGGGGAATAAAACTACAACTTGGTGTCAGCAAAACCTTTCAGTTGCTGATGGCCAACCTCCCCCAAAACCCAGAAGGTTATTTTCAAAGAACCCTTGGAGTTATCAAACAGGGGACAAGACTATTTGAAGATGGAATCTGGTTCATAGCTATCTTCTGACAATTTCTTAGACTAGCGTAAGTTGAAAATGAGCTTTCCCAGTAGCTGCGAAAACTTCAACAAAAATATGTTCACCATTCAACAGTGATATCATTAGACCATTTTGTTTCCTAAGATTGAGCTCTGAAAAGAGCAATTATTGATAATTAAGTGTTCTTCCTTTTACACAGTTTTTGCCGAGGTTGCCTAATAATTTAATGTTTGAATAATAAAACAATTATAAGTGCTTTTCTTGCTACTGGTAATATGTTTATAATTTCTCTGATATGTAAGATGTAAAATATTTGTTTTCACTGATTTTTTTATTTAATAAATTTTGCAATCATAAAAATATCAGTGTTAATGCCAGGGCACCAGAGTGGCTCAGTTGGTTAAGCATCTACCTTCGGCTCAGGTCATGACCTCAGGGTCCTGGGATCGAGCCCTGTGGAGGTCTCCCTCTGCCCCTCCCCCCGCTCAGGTACTCGCTCTTTCTCTCAAATAAATAAAATCTTTTCAAAAATTATCAGTGTTGGGGCGCCTCAGTGGCTCAGTGGGTTAAAGCCTCTGCCTTCAGCTCAGGTCATGATCTCAGAGTCCTGGAATCGAGCCCCGCATCGGGCTCTCTGCTCAGCAGGGAGCCTGCTTCCCCCTCTCTCTCTGCCTACTTGTGATCTCTCTCTCTCTCTGTCAAATAAATAAAATCTTTAAAAAAAATTATCAGTGTTAATGATAATACTTTATTATAAATCTAAAGTGATATCGACAACGTGCCCACATTGTTGTTTTGTTTCAGTTCTGTGATCAGTATTCTTGCCTGGCCCCAGCATCCCACAGCAGTGAGAGGGGGAGACTGGCCAGCCACTGGGCACCCTGTTTATGACACCCAGCTTCACGCCGATTGGAAAGTTTGACTTTGATCGGGTTTGTTGATGAAGGTGTTCATAGCTCACCTTCTCTGATCTTGACTGGGCTGGTATGTCTGATCCAAACTGAGGTCATGTGGCTTTTCAACATGTGGCAGGTGTCTCGATCACTACATTACCCTAGGGTGTGGGTGGCATTGGGACTCTGCTAGGGCTTACGGAGGTCAAGTAGTTTCCCCCAAGATCTCACAGCTACTGAGTATAGGAACCAGTTGCTGAGCCCCTGCTAGTCTGACAGAGCCTTTTCGGCTCTGCCTCCCTAGCTCATGGCAGGAAGCACCCAAAATGGTGCTTTTGCAAGAACACAGCCCCAGCCTTTCTATGAAAAAAGGAAGAAGGGTCAAAGTGGTTTTGTGCTGTCCTAGAACCGTGATGGAACTTCAGAGCCAAGTCCTGGGCTGCAGAGGGAGAAGAGTGATCTCAACAACGGAACTGCCTACCCCTCAAGGAGGCACCCTCCCGTCTGCAGTTTGCTCTTAGCCCAGTATAAAATGGAGAAGGGTCTGCTCCTTCTCACGCTTGCCTCCCAGGTTGGTTAACCAACTGGTTGGAGGGACAAGAACCTCATCCATGGAAACAGCTACGGAGGCTATTCCTCAAGTTCAAATTCCCGTAAAATTTTAATGGCAGATGTTCCCATTGTTAAGTTGGATCATGAGTACTCCTGCTCCTCCTGCTAACACCATCACTATCATTGCTACCACTGGTGAAGGTTTTCAGACGCCTAACTCAACGGTCTTTGACCGCAGCTTTGTGATGGATTCAGGCTCTGCCAAGAACAAGGTGGCGCTTTGGAGAGAGCTCTGATATGGAAGCGTAGATGACAACCGAAAATAAAAGCTTTTCTTGCTTTCAGTGTTCAGCATCACAGAAGTCACATTTTCACTGGTCCTCTAAATATTTAAAATAATTAAATCTAAATTATCACTGTATTTAGTTAAAGTCACATATTCTAACTACAACCTAGTAGGAATGTATTACCAACTTGCTCTAGGACCTGCTGTACACTGCTTGCCTCAAATTGATTTAAAAAAAAAACAACTCATAGATTTGTTTTATTCGGCACCCATTCTTTCAGATTCCTGTGTTGGCTTTTGTTGTAGGCTTCCAACAGAAGCTGGCCGCTGCTCAATTGAACGAGTAGAATGTGCAAATAATAATTGACAAAACATTCATGACTCGTTAAAGTAACAACCCTTTGGAAACAGAATAAAACAATGGTATGCACTGAAAGTGTTGTAAAACACAGTTAAATCTCTCCAAGGTAATGGCAAATCAGAGGGGCTGTCACATCTTGTGTGTCACTCAATGTCTGAAATAAATGATATCAGCTTTCTTAACCCCGGAGTTGATTTTAACGCAAAACAATGTGGCTCCACACCAAGTTACAATAAAATGCAAATGGTCGTCCAGCCTTGTACCTTTCCAAGATTGTGGCTGAAGACTAAAGAAGCGGAATCCCACCGAGCCTTACTGGCAACGCACAATCAACATTTTAAAGAATTAAGCACCAATAAAGCAGAAATCAATTTGGATTTCGGTGTAAGTTGTACGTGTTGAAAAAAAGTAGCATTGCTCTGTTGCAGTTTCGGTTTTTTGTTTTTTATCACTGAAACCATGACATTAAGGAATATGGCTCTGCCGAATTCTTAAACTGAGGATTTTGGTTATGGTTTGGTTTGGACGTTTGGTTATTTTTGCACTTGTCAAAGGCATGACCGTTGATTCGAGCTGATAATACTGCTCCTGTTCCCTTACGAGTTTAAAGGAACCAGACTGTATAAACTACCAACTAGACCCAAAGAGCGATTTTTTTTTTTAAATAACGGCTTTCCTAGCAAACACTGGAAACAATGTAAAAATATATCAATAAGGAAAATGTTAAAATACAGCATATAATTAAGTAAAAAAATGTGCAGAACAATATATATAATACCCTAAGAGTTATAAAAAAAAGAATATTCTAGATGCATACATTCACAGGCTTCAAACTGTAACAAGGGCTCCACAGGAAGAGGAAATAGTGGGGGGAGGGGGCACAAAAGGGAGGATTCCTGTATTATTTTGAAGTTAGTTATTAAGAAGCAAACAAAACCAAGTGCAAACAAGCAAACAAGAACCCCGAGGCTCCTAAACTAGTCACAGTAGTAGTAGTTCCCTACTGCTGCCCCAATAAAAAAGCGCAGCCTCAGGCTTGAACAACAGAGATTTGGTTTCTCACAGTTCTGGAGGCTGGGAGTCTGAGAGAGCGGGGTGTGGGCAGGCTTGGTTTCTCCTGAGGCCTCTCTCGTTGGCGGCGTTTCTTCCCTTTGTCTTCTCGTGTGGCCTTTTCTCTGTGTGGGTGCTCATCCCCGGGGCTCCCCCTGTGTGTGCTAATCTCGACTCATAAGAACACCAGTCCTGTGGGTCTCAGGCCCGCCCTATAGGCAGCCTTGTGGCTTGAATCCCCTCTCTGAAGATCGTATCTGTCTCCGGTCTGGTCCCGGGGCCTTAGGGGTGAGGACTTCAACGGACGAATTTGGTAGGGGGACACCATTCAGCCCGTACCACAGGATGTCCATTTTCTTGTATTTATTTTATGGGAATTCAGGCTGCTTCTATCAAATGCCACACAATTTTAATAAACCCCACGAGGAGAGCAATTCTTCATGAACACCTGAACGCTGATTAGAGCCTTGCTTCAAGACATTTCCAAAACAATTTAAATTAAAATTGTACTCTTACCATGACTGATTATTTGAAACTTCTAGTATTTTCATTTTAAATTCCAGACCGGACTGTGTGGGTTCCACAGCCTATCACCTCTGACGATGACAACGACGTAGTTTTACTCTATAGAGAGGCCAAAAGATACGCCAAAGAGGACTTTAAACATGTGTTCTGGTAAATAAAATCTCAGACACTCCAGTCCCCCTCAGCTTCACTAACATGCAACTTAGGGGGCCCCTAATTCAAAATGACCGGTGTCCTTAAAAAAAGGGAAGATTTGGACCCAGGCATGCAGATAGAGAGAACCCCACCCACGTGACGGTGAAGATTTCCGTCGGGGTAATCCTTCTACAAGCCACAGAGCATCAAAGATGGCCAGCCAACCCAAGAAGCTGGGAGAGAGGCATGGAATAAATTCTCCCTCATGGTCTCAGAAGGAACCAGTCCTGCCAGTGCCTTGATCTTGGACTTCTGGCCCCCAGAACTGGGAGACAATCAGTTTCTGTGTGTAAGGCACCCAGTCTGTGGTATTTTCTGGCAGTTCTGGAAAACTGACACAGTGTGTATCAATAAATAGAATGAAAAAAAGCCCTATGGAAAATGTCCTCGGGCAGCAGGCATCCCCGGGACACGTGGCTCCCCTTCCTCTAAGTATCTGTGGAATGGGATTCTCTTCAGTGGCTTGTCCCTTGGGGACTGTCTCTCCTCCTGACAAGATGGCGCCGGCAGGAAGAAGGCCTGTTTCTGGCGCCGCCCAGAGCACCTCATTCTCCCTCTGGGGAATCAAACGTTTGTGTTTGAGCGCTGCTGAAGTTGTCATTCGCTCCGAGACATGCCTAACCCAAAGAAGGCTTCAGATGAGGAGACATGAGCTTTATACCTCAAATTTAGCCGCGCAAACTTACTTGCGGGCATAGATTTTCAACGAGGGCAGCATGCGTTCCCGGGCCTGGCTCTGGGTCCTTCTGGCTCTCACGCTTGTTTATCAGCTCAGAGAACGTTCTGGACGCTTTGCAGCCACAGCTACATTTCTTCCTTGGGAGCTGGCCTTGGAGATCCCCATAGCAGTTTTGGGGAACTGAGATAGAGACCCAATTTGCATTTGTGGTTCATGCACTTACCTCATCCGGTTGAGGGCTAGCTTCTGAATGTTCTCTTGCTTACAAGTCATGTATCCCAGCAGCTTTGGGCCAAGCACCAGAAAGTCCTGATGTTAACGGTGAAATTTTTGTTCACGATGGATGCCTCACGGGTACCTGCAAACGCACCCTTGAGCAAAACAGCTAGGATGGGTTCGTTTAAAAAAGAAAAAAGAAAAGGAATTCACATCTTTAGAGCACACACCAGGTGTGGGTTTCTGTGCAGACGTTAGCTCATTGAATCACGACAAAGATAAAACCCACTTGGAGACTAGGTACTGTGTCTCTATTTTCACATGGAGAAATGGATGTTTACATAAGTTAAATTGCGTGCCCACATTCATTTGACTCGTTCATGGTAAGCCACGGATTCAAAAACCGCATCTGCCTGACGGTGGGGCCTGTGCCTTTTCCACATTCCTGACAGAGTTACATAAATGCTGGGCGGCCGTGCAGACAAGGAGAAAAGCAGGCTAGAGATCGTTGCTGTAAATGGGTATAAAATAGAGCTGAGAGTTTCCAGGCAGCCAAGGAACAGATTGCTGGGCTCTCATCTGATAAATAGGTCAAAGCAATTCATCAAGAAAAAGAGACTTTCTGAGAAATTCACTCAATGGTCTTTGGTAATTATGGCGCTGATAGAATTAAGTCCGACATCCCCCACAGCTCAGGAACTGACTGATCTCCCTCCCTTGGAAAGCGGGGGCCATGAGGGAGTGGGTTCAGTTGTGGGAGGTGCCCAGGGAGTGTGGGCAGTGTGGGGAGGTGGGTGGCAAGCCCCGGAAGCAGGGTACCAAGGAGATGCCGGGCCGGAGTCAGAACGAACCGGCCGGTGCGGGGGCTCCAAGTCACGTGGGGTTGGACACCGGGGGCACGTGTGTGTGCGCATGTGCGCGCGCAAACGCAGGAACCAGAGCTCGGAAAGGTCAAACCAGATGAAAACAGGGCAAATCTGGAGTCGTCCCGGACCCAAAGGTAATCTGCTTATGTGCTTTGTTTATTTTAAGTAGCCGCTTTGGGGTACATATATAAAGACGTATAAGTAAACAGGCATCAACATTTTACAGCTGGCCACTCTTTACATGAGTTTACCCCAGTCTAGTTCTAGGAAGCCCTTCCTGCGGGTGGCTCGAGTCACCGGATGTGGCCCTTGGGTGCAGAGCCATCTAAAAAGAGCTGGGACAAATGGGTATAAAAGCAGCTGTGCAGGTACGGGGTCCCCGTGTCCTTGGGCGGCCTGCTGAACGTGCCTGCAGATGGGCTCTGAGTTTATTCCTCTGTGGCAGCCCGTCCTCCCGGTGGCCACAGAGCCCCTGCGGGGGCCAGGGAATCGGAGCAGCCTGTTTCTGTAGCAGAAGGGCCGTTGGTGGCGTCCCTTTGGCCCCTGGCTCACCAGGTCGGTCACCCCCAGCTCACTCAGGGGCGTTCCTCGGCGCTGACCTTCGCGGAGCCACGGTGGCCAGAGCCCTGACGTCCGGGCCTGGTCGCCCGTGTGCCGTGGAACACGTACTGAGAGCTTGTCGCGGACCCTCCCGGGCCACTCCCGGCCGGGGGCCTGAGGAGCTGGGCGGACAAGCTGGGTAACGGGACGCATGCGCGCTGCTCACTTGGTCCAGAACACGGTGACCGTGCTGAGGACAAATGGAATTGTTAAGCAAGAATTCTGCTCTCATCCCTGGGTTCCTGGCTCTGCCGGCTGCAGGGATTTCTTCCCAGCAATTAAACAATCCCACATGTGCACAGCCGACCTTGGGGAAAAGGTGTCGGGAAATCAAGATGCCACAGAATTTGAAATAAAGTGTGTTTAAGAGCAGCTTGGCTCTCGACTTGGGAAGTGGCTTTTCTGCGAGGTTTAGAGTCTTAACGACTTTGGAACTGGAAGAGAAAGCACTGCTCATGCGGTCAGGCCTCCGTTTCACGGCAGAGGAAAGGGAGGACTAGTTTTTCTGGGATCACAACTGGAACAGAAGAGCTGAGACCGTGGCCTGCTCTGTGGGTGTGGTGCTCCCCTGTCCAGGGAAGAGGATCAGTGGGGACCACGGTGGGGGGGGGGAGCAAAGCTTCGAGGGAGACCCGGCTAGCTCTGGATCTGGAATTGGAGGCCCCGGGGAGGGAGTTAGCCCCCAGGCACCGGGCAGGGGCACATAGGGTGCTCCCGGGGCCAGAGGGGAGGCCAGCCTGGGGAGAAGGGAGAAGTCGAGCTGAGTGGTATGGGTCAGAGGTGACGACTGCAGAAGCCAGGGCCCAGGCTAGCTGGGTAAGCAGAGGGGATGCAGCGGCCCGTACAACTCAGGGATTGGAAAGGAGAAGCACGTTGTTTCTGAGCGGAGCCTTCCAAAGGACTCCTGCAGCCTTGCCACGACCCGGGCTCCAGGGGAGCTGAGGCCTCGGTCAGGATCAGAAAGCTGCCAGACAAGACGCTGCCACAGGGCAGGCAGTCACGGCTCCCAGACCAGAACCCACCCACGTACCTCACTTCTGCATGGAAATCCGGGGTGCCTCCTCCTCCGACAGAGGGTACCTAAATCAGAGCTGGAACCCAGCTGTGCGGGAGTCTGGAAAATGTGGTTTTAGCCTTCACTCGTGCAGCTGAGGGAGGAATGCTAGGAGGGTTTTAGCAGTCGTTGATGAGCGCTTGGCCAGAGGGGAGGCAGGAAGACGTGATTTATTTTATTTTATTTTGTTTTGTTTTATTTTATATTTTTCAATTACTTAAATTTTAGTTAGTGAACATACAGTGCCATATTGATATCTGGAGTAGAATTTAGTGATTCATCACTTACAACACCCAGTGCTCATCATAACAAGTGCCCTCCCTAATAGCCATCCCCCATCTTGCCCCTCCCCCCATCCCTCCATCAACCCTCAGATTATTTTCTATCATTAAGAGTCTCTTATGGTTTGTTTCCCTCTCTCCTTTTTTTTGTTCCCCCTTCCCATATGTTCATCTGTTTTCTTTCTTAAATTCCACATGAGTGAGAGCATATGGCATTTGTCTTTCTCTGACTTATTTCACTTAGCATAATACACTCTAGTTTTATCCGCATTGTTCCAAATGGCAAGATTTCATTCTTTCTGATGGCTGAGTAATACTGTAGTGTGTGTGTGTGTGTGTGTGTGTGTCTGTGTGTGTGTGTCTGTGTGTGTGTGTATACATAAACCACATCTTCTTTATCCATGGACTTCTTTATTGTGGAACAGTTGGGCTCTTTCCCTAGTTGAACTATTGTTGCTGATGCTGCTGTAAACATCGGGATGCATATACCCTTTCGAATCTGTGTTTTAGGAAGCCAGTGATTTTGAAAAGACTTAACCTAAAAACATTCTTCAGACTAGATTTGTCTCCAAGAAGTCTTGGGTAAAAAGGACTGCGCAGGAGATCATTGCTGTAATATTCTCAAGTCAAAGATACTGACAGCACAGAGTGGGGGTGATGGGGGTAGAGAGGAGGAGAATAATAACTAACAGCAAGTTGAGAATATGTGATGACTGACGAGGTGGGTAAGAAAATGAATCCTAAATTGCGTACAGAGACTGTATCACCTGTCCTTGAACTCTTAGTGTTTCCCCCAATGCGTGGCTTGTAGTAGGTGTTCAATATATGATTTATGTGTGAACGAGAAGGGTAAGTCAGAGATGGCGCAAAGACGGCAGGTGAGCAAATAACTACTTGAAACAATGAGTCAGTCAGTGCTGCTCTTATCCCCTCTTTGTTTCCAGTAGCCTGAGAAGCGAACAGAAAGAGCACTTTACAAAGAGTCAAGGGGGAGACTGAGGAGCTTGAGGGGTAGAGAAAGAGGAGAAAGGAACCAATGCAGCTGATTCTACAGCAGAAATGAGAATCCCAGGACTATGTCTAAATTGGGAGAGCAGCCTGAACCCTGAGGGCAGCCCCACATGGGAGTACACAGCAGCCCCAGCCAGATGGAGGGAACCCTGACTCCAGACCCTCAGCGACATGCCGACATGCCGGCGGAGAGGGCAGGGGGGAACTTCTCCACAGGACTGCACGCCGCTGCCGCTGAGCTTTCTTTCCTTCCACTCCCCCCCACCTTCCTGCCCCCTTCCCCAAACTCCAGAGCATCATAATTAGAGAACTAAGGTGTACATTTAAAAACCAAAGGACCAGACATAGCTGAAAATCGAAATGCTGACACAGAAGGAAGTCTTGCGGTAATCTCAGCGAATGCAAACGAAGACACAAATCGTAAAGCAAACAGGGAAGATAATAGACGTGGTGCAGACGTGAAGGTAATCCAACATAAGAATAATGGGTGTCCCTGAAATACAGGATTGACCAATGAAGCCAAAGATGTACTCGAAGATACGGAAAAACCTCCCAGACAGAACGGATTCTGCAGGTTAACAGCAAACTCCACGTTCCTGGAGATTTTCACACTCTAGGCTGTGTTCCAAGGCGTCCTCTGGAGAAGCTTTTGAACTGTAGGCACCATGAAGAAACCTCTGGGCACCCAGAAGAACACCATCAACTATAAAAGAAACACGAGACTGACCTCCAAGCGCCTGACAGCTGTCAGAGCCTCACGCAGTGGATCAGTGTCTTCCAAGCTCTGAAAGAGAGTGAGACCGAAGATTATTACAACCTCTCCAGATGCCTTTCAAATGGAAAGGCAACAGACCTCTTTAGACACATCATGAGTCTTCGTTTAAAAAACTTTACGTGAAAACCTTACCAAATGATACATAACTCATGGTTTCAAAACAAACAAAACCTATTAAGGGTGAGGAAGCTCTGATAAAAGACTGACAAGTGAATATGGAATTCACTTAAATATAGAGTCAAAACTAAATAATTATGAGAACACATAATTATAAGCACAGTGTATGCCTTAGGAATCTGGAAAATACTGAAATTATCCCACAACTTACAAAATTCAGAGGGTGTCGAATAGAAGAAGTATGAACATTTTCATCTATTAGAGAAAGGTGTCAATCAGTATTATCTGAAACTGATAGATAAAGTTACAGAAATAAACAATAACCCAGCCTCTTCTTTCTCCTTCACAATCACTTTCTTTTTAATCCTTCAGGGATCTTTGGGAAAGAGCCCTCTTGTGCTGAAAAACTTTTGTATGACCTTAATAGGTCTTTTTTTTTTTTTTAAGATCTTATTTATTTATTTGACAGAGAGAGAGATCACAAGTAGGCAGAGAGGCAGGCAGAGAGGGGGGAAGCAGGCTCCCTGCTGAGCAGAAAGCCCGACGCGGGGCTCGATCCCAGGACCCTGAGATCATGACCTGAGCCGAAGGCAGAGGCTTTAACCCACTGAGCCACCCAGGCACCCCAAGACCTTAGTAATTCTTCCAGCTTCACTTCGATTTATTTTATCAAAGGCAACTAAAATTAAGTACCTAAGAAAATTAAAGACAGCTTCTATGATATGATCCCAAGTGTATAAAAGTGATTTTGCTCATTAACTGTCTCCACCAACTATAAAATAGAAAATACTCAGATCATGTTCTTATTTGTGAGTGAGGGGCTTGAGGTTGTCTCTGCATTAGGACTGTTTGAATTCTTCATAATAAAACCTTTTTTGTTTTGTTTTGTTTGGCTTTTAAAATCTTTAAATTTGAGTAGAGTTGACACATAACGGTACTTTCAGGTGTAAACAGAGTGATTGGACAACTCTGTGTGGGATGCCGGGCTCCCCGCAAGCAGAGCTCCCATCAGTCACCACGCAGTGCTCTCCCAACACCATTGACTGTATTCCCTGTGCGGTGCCTTTCATCTCCAGGACTTACTCCTTCCACACCCGGAAGCCTATGTATCCCACTCTCTTGTACCCATTTTCCCCATCCCTCCTCCCTTCTGGCAACCATCGGTTTGTTCTCTGTGTTTATAGGTTGAGATCAGATAATAAGCACTTTTTTAAACAAAAACAATCATTTATAATTTATTACGATAGAAAGGCTGGCAGGAATTATGCCAAGATGATGACGGGAGTTCATTCTGGATGATGCGAATGTGGATGATACCTAATTGATCAACCACCTCCAGAAAAAGTCCAAAGTCATTCGCAGGGCTGCCTAGGTCCCCCAGGTCACAGTCCCTGCAGATCTTTGCACTCTCTACTTTCTTTATTCCTCCATCAAGGTCATGCCTTCCATGCTCTAGGCATATTGAGCCACTCATAATTTCCTGGCCAGGTGGCTCACTCTCGTGGCCTCTTCATTTCTGATTGTGCCCGCTTCTGTCCTCCCTTTCGGATGCTCCGCCATGTTCCTTTTCCTAGATTATGCTTACTCCTCTTTTTGAAAATCCTTTGTTACTATTTTTTATGGTGGTAAAATATATATGAACATGAAATTTATCTTTTCAACCATTTTTAAGTGTGCAATTAAGGGGCCCCGTGTATATTGACTCCGCTGTGCCACCATCACCACCGTCCATCGCTAGGACTCTTTCCATCTTCCCAAACTGAATTTCTGTCCCCACTAAGCACTAACTCCCCTTTCCCCGCTCCCCTCAGCCTCTAGCAACCTTTATTCTACTTTTTATCTCCACATATTTGCCTATTCAAGGTCCTTCATGTAAGCGGAATCATGCAGCGTTTGTCCTTCTGTGTCTGCTTCCTTCCCTGGGAATGGAGCCTTCTAGGCTCATCCACGCTGTAGCACGTGTCAAAATGTCCTTCCTTTGCAAGGCTGAGTAGTATTCCATTGGATGGAAATACCACCTTTTACTCTTCCATTCATCTGTTGATGGACATCTGTATAGTTTCCACCTTTGGGGTATTGTGAGCAAGGCTGACAACGCTGGTTTACAAACCTACTCATTTAAAGATCCTACTTGGACGTTATCTTCTCCCAAGAAGCCATCCCTGAATGGTACCTGCCCATTGCGTTCTCATACCTATACCCTCGTATCTCTCAGGTTGCACCACAGTTGCTGATGTGTAAGGTCTGCTTCACATCTTTCTCCACTAGACTATTGGCTTCTTTAGAGCAGGAGTCATTCCATTTGACTCAGGATCCCTGGTGGCTTACCAAATGCTGGGACACAGGCAACACTCGATTATATTTAGGAAAGGGGTTTCTTGGCCATGATTGCAGCATATTCTAGTAACATGGTTGGACCACTGATGTCCAAGAATATAAGAATCCCACAGACATTCTAATATGCAGACCTACCAGAGTTCAAACCTGCTACGGAAAGGGGACAACAAAAATAAAGAACTAAACAAAAAAGAAATAGTGAGCTAGGAATCTCTAAAGATGTCATATCCCTGGGAGCTGTCATTGTAGCAGCCCCACACCCATGTGGCTGAGTCTTTAACCCTTTTAAGAATTATCGGCTGCATAGTACGTTGCAATTCTCTGGAGAGACATAACCAATAGGATGTACGTACATGTAGAGACAGGAATTTATTATAAGGAACGGATTCATGCAGTTAGGGAGGCTGGCAAGTCTTAAGATCTCAAGTTGGCAATCTGGAGACCCGGAGAAGCTGATGGTATAGTTCCAGTCCAAAAGCCAGCAGATTTGAAATGCAGGAACTACGGTTTCAGTTGCAGTCAAAAGGCAGGGAAAAAAGCCAATGTCCAGTTTGAAGGCCATCAGGCAGGAAGAATTCTCTCTCACTCTGGGGATGGGCAGCTTTTTGTTCTATTCAGACCTTCAACTGATTGGACCAGGCCCACCCATATCACAGAAAGCAATCTGCTTGACTCAGTCTACTGATCTAAATGTTAATCTCATCCAAAACAATCCTCACAGAAATAGCCAGCATAATTGGTTACCCCACAGTCCACGGTCAAGTTGACATACAAAATTAGTCATCACACACAGCTTCCCAAGTCATACACGTGCCCAATTTTCTGATCCAACATGGGGGTGAGACAGGGAAATGACATTAGAAGAATGTGTTTGTCCTTAAAATACACGTACAGGAATCTTCATGTCCTCTTTATTCGTAAACAAGAAGCAACCCAAATGGATTTTTAATTGCGGTATATTCGAACAACACAGATGTTCTGCACCCTGCTGCCAGGAGCCAGCGATGGGGAAATGATCTGGAAGGAAAACATGTATGCACCAGGCTCCGTACAGGAGGCTGGGCTCCTTATATTCCATGGCTTTACTTTCCTCTCACTTTTCTCCAATTTTGCTTAACTCAATTTTAGAATATAATATTCTCAGAATAAGATTCCAAAGCAATAATAGCACTCGGGGTAGTTTGTTTCCTATTTTTAGATGTGCTTTCCTAGGCAGCTGTGCTCATGGGTCCCAGAACCTGAGTGTGATGGGTGGCCTGTGTACGCGGCCGTGGGTGCAGACTGAGGAACTCTGAGCTCCTCTCTCCGCTTCCAGCGGGCAGAAATCCATTTCCCTGCAGTGCGGTTGGGGATACAAAAAAAAGGCTAGTGAAAAAAAAAAGAAAAAGGCTAGTGGATACTCTTGCCTGATGGCAGGAGAGCCACAGCTGGGGAGGGACAATGGTCCCTCAGGGGCAAGGGGGACAGGGAGGCAGGGGTAAAAAGACTCCAAAGTCTCTCGAGAGGCTGCACAACTAGCCTGGACCCTTCAATAATATCAATGTCTTGAAAGACAAAAACCACGGGGGATTTCCCTGGGAGTAGGAAGATTCAGGTGACATGACAAATGACATGTATGACACTTGATCGATGCGGGGGGGGTGCAACTTAACAGGTGTTATTGGGACAATTGTGGAGATTTCAATATTGGCTGTCTTATAAGTAATATACTTTAAATCAGTTAAATTTCCTGAATATGAAAGGAATTTCCTGAATATTTCTTAGAAAAGAGATGCCATAGGATTTCGGGGTAAAGAGGCACGAGATCTGCACTTTCAAAGGACTCAGGACTCACCCCCAAATCTTCGTTTCTTTGTATTCCAAGTACCTCTTTCTCTATACGGATATATATAGAGAAAGCAAATGTGGCAAAATGGTAACAAATGATGGATATGTTGATGAAGGATATGCACATTTTCATTGGACCGTTTTTGCAACTTTTCTGTAGGTTTGGAATTTTTCAAATACAAAGTTGGGGAAATTTTTAAAATTTGCATTCTTCACAGAGTCAAGCATTTGACATTTTCTTAGTAATTTCTTTTTTCTTCTTTTTTTTTGTTTTGTTTTTTTGAGAAAGAGAGAGAGAGTGCATGCACGCATTGCAGGGAGGGGCGGAAGGAGAGGGAGAGAGAGAGAATCTCAAGCAGACTCCACACCCGGCATGGAGCCTGACACGGGGTTTGATCCCAGGACCCCAAGATCATGACCTGAGCTGAAATCAAGAGTTGGACACTTAACTGACCGAGCCATCTGGGTGCCCCTCTTTGTAATTTCTTGTATTGGTTTATGTGTAGAAATGTTTGAAATTGCCTACATGTCCATAATTAGATGCCTGGGTGAGGGGCAGGAAGCTCAGAGGTGGCCTGGGCTGACTCTGCCCTACATCCCCAGTGCTCTGTGTGTTTCCAGGGGTGAGTGTTTTCAGTGTGCATTCAATATTTCTTAGTTTTTATGGAGGCCTAACTTATATCCAGAAATTACATACAGGAAAGTACATAAGCCTTAACTGAATAGCATAACTAATTTTTTGCCTTGTAACCATTTCAAGATAAAGAACATTTTCAGCACCCTTCGAAGACCCCCCCCTTTCTTTCTCCTAGGTAGTAGCACCCCTTCCCAGCAAAGAGTGACATTATTCTGACTCTGTCACCAAAGACGAGCTTTGCCCATTTGTGAACTTTATTTAAATGAGCTCATACAGTGTGTAATTCTTCCATGTCTGGCTTCTTCCTTTAATAATGCTATTGCACGTAGCAGACCAGTGGTTTGTTGTTTTATGCTGCTTAATGATATTTCATTGTATGAATATTCCATAATTTAAAAACCCATTCTACCATTGATGGACACCTGGGTTGCTTCTTGTTTATGAATAAAGTGGCTATAAAGATCCTTGTATGTGTATTTTATGGACAAACACATTCTTTTCCGTTGGGTATTTATCTAGGAGTAGAATTTTTAGGTCACAAGATATACATATTTTTAGCTTTGGTAGATACTACAAAATAGTTTTGTACAACAGTTGTTCTAAATTACATTCTCACCAAGAATATATGAGGATTGCTTCAAATCCTTGCCAACTCTTGATATGGTCATTCCTTTTACTGTAGCCATTCTGGTGAGCGTGTAGTGCTATTCCATTGTAATTTTAATATTATACATTTATTAAATGCATATGTGAAAAATATACGCCTATAAAGTGGAGTATTACATAGCTATCAACAAATGTGTTTTCAAAGATTTAATATTCTGGGAATGTATTATGTCAAAGAAGAAAAATAGTATATAAACTTGGTATACAGTGTCTATTGTTTTTATTTGAATGTGTCCATATTAATAAAGAGGACTAGAAGAAATTCGCCAAGATACTAGTTGTTGGTTCTGGATGATGATATCAGTTTCTTTTTCCTCATACTTTTCTGTAGTCATGAGATGTTCTACAATGGGCAAAGATTAATTTTAGAAACAAAAAGGAACAACAAAGAATATTTTCGGAAACAGTCTCTGCCCAGGGAAGTGAACCTCGATGTTCAAAAAATAAACTATACTTCTCTGGGCCTGTTTTGTCACCTGTCGCATGAGCCCAGGTCAGGAGCATAGAGTGGTGCTTGTGACCAAGCAAGCACTCAATGGCCACTTTTGAAAACACAGTACTTCTAGGACTGGGGGCGCGGGGGGAGGGGGGGAGGGGGGTTGGACCCTCAAGGGAGGGTTCGAAGATGAAAGAGAACTTCATCTTCAACGTGGCAGACTTCTGCGGATTTTGGATTCCGCAGGGCCAGGTGGCAGGGTTTCTGGAATGAGGAGAGGAAATGGGGAACACAAAGCAGCATTCTAGGCACATGGGGATTGGGGATCGCAGGGAGGATACCGAGAGGGCTGTCTGGACCTCCTCGTGGTCGTGGTCGCGGAAGGGGGTGCAGGGGGTGACCATGGGCGAGGGCCAGCAGGAGTGGAGGGGGTCTGGGGCTCCCCCTCCACTCCTGACAACAGGACGGGATCGGCCTGCGCCTGCGTTCCCTTAGAATCGGGAAACGTGCGTGGTCTGGGTCTGGGGTCTTGAGCCCATGGGAGCCAGGAAGCCCCTGCTTCCTGTCTCCACCGTCTCGCTGGGTTTCCGGTCCCGCTTGAACTGTACTGACTCCTGCTCCTTCCCTCGTATTCTTGGTATTGAAATGGTTCTGGTTTTGGTCGTCAGCAGAAATTCAGGTGACAGCTCCAAGCCGCAAGTGTGCACATTTAATTTGGCTGATGTGAGAGGCCTAGCATCGATATTTAAAAAAACTATATATATATATATATATATATATATATATATATATATATGAAAATTCCCTCAGTGATTCTAAGGTGCAGCCAGAGTTGACAACCAGGGGTGTATCCCTGCTTTGTTCTTGTTTCGAACACAGTGAACATGTACTTTTTATTATTTTCTGTCAACTCCAGCTCATTCCAGGCCTTTCTGACACGCGCAGGGGTGTTTGACACTTACTGTCTCCATCTTTGATCTGTATGTCCAAACTCTCAATTTTCTGCTTGTGACTTTTAAAAAATTACGATTGGGGAGCCGGCCTGCGGTCATGATGGGGTTTCAAGAGGTCCCTGTTTCCCTTCACCATCAGGATAATTGGCAACTATCTAGTCAGAGATTTATTTTTGAGAGATGTGACCACAGAATCATCAATTTTTTTTTCTTTTTGCAAGCTAGTATCATAAAGTTGGAGAATATGTTGCTGTCTAGCATTCCCTTCTATGTATCATTAGGGACGTCTTTGAGGGGACGTGGGGAAAAACCCCAATAAATATACGAGATGGCCTCTCAGGTCTAGAGTCTGGGCTCCACACGGGCAAACCCCGCAGCCCTGCCACGCCCTCCGGGGCCGGGTGCTTTTCTCGCCCTCTGCTCCGCAACTTCGGGGCACCTGCCTTGCCCCCAGGCCACAGCGGCTTCGGTCAGGACATCCAGACCGAATCATGTCCAGAGGCAATAGTTTCTTGGAAGGTCGCTTTGGATGTGAGAACTTTCTCCAGAAACTCCATCAGCAGAGTTCCCTTCAAGTTTCATTTGCCAGGGTTGGTCCCATGCCCGCTCCCAAACCCATCACACCAAAGGGACTGGGCTTTTTAAGCCCTGGTGATGGGAGAAGGGCACACTTCCCCGAGCCACACGGAGGGGTAGGGGCAAATAGTGTAAAAACATCAGAGCCCAGCCAGTGTGCAAGAGGGGAGTGTGTTGGGAGAAGCACTCTGCACTGTCTGCCTTACTTTTTTTAAAATTTATTTGAGAGAGAAAGCACAAGCAGGGGAAGCAGAAGGCAGAGGGAGAGGGAGAAGCAGGCTCCCCACTGAGCCAAGAACCCGACTCAGGGCTTGATCCCAGAACCCTGGGATCATGACCTGAGCTGAAGACAAATGCTTAACCGACCGAGCCACCCAGGTGTCCCTACGCTGTAGTTCTTGAAAGTTGTGATTTTGAAAAAGAGGCAGAACATACAAAATAATATTAAAAGATGAACATTTGACATAGGATGGTCAAAGACCACCAAGTAATAAGTGAAAGGTTTTCATATTCTAGTGCTGGTTTAAACTTGACTCTCCAAGGCTTGTATGTTTCTCATTAATTTTGCTGGTGAACTCTTCCAGAAGACAAGCCCCTCCCACCAAGTCCGTAATAGAGCTTCATGTGTGTTACAGTCTTGGGAAGAAAGCGCACCAGGAGGCTGGGGGGCGGGCACAGTGGTCACCTGCTGCCCCAGCCAAGAAGCCCACTGCCCCCAGGCCAGGGAGACCATGCTTAGCAGCCAGAGGCCTGCGGCTGTTTCGGCCATAATTCTAGGTTATATACTCTTCTCTCAAGCCCTCCTCCCACCTGTTTGCTGTTCAGCTAACAAGCGACTGTATTACAAAGTGGTAATGGAAAAAAACTGAAGATGTGCCCGTGACGATGACCAATAAGGATGGTGTCAAGGCATGCTGAATTTTGATTGATCATTTCTCTTTGATTTTGGTTAAAATGAAAGAATAAAGGCTGGTGCAGGGTGATTTTACTAGAGAATGTAATAAAAATAAATTGAAGGGAAAAGAAGAGAAAAGCAATAGAGACAAAGAACAGGGAAATACACCAAAATTACAAATAGAAGTCATTTAAAAGAAGAAAATATTCTACAACAGATGAAGAAAGTTTTAATTTCTTTTCACATTAAACATTGTTTACCACAATCAGCTAACAGAAATTACTGCAACATTGGTCAAGATGACATAAAACTAAGGATAAACGTTTGTTATGAGAAAACCTCATTTAATGTGATATTAGATACTCTATTTTTCATGATAGGATAAGATACAACCTATCTTGAACAGAAAGCAAATAATTCAGATCAAGGAGACATGCTGAGGTTTTAATAAAGAAGAAAAGCTTTGCCTTGTCCAGAACACTTAACAAAGTCTAGGATAATTTAGGTAAAAGAGGTGAGTTAGATACCAAGCGCTGGGCAGGGTCACAGGCCCATAATTCCGGCTTTATGTACATTATGGATCTATGCAGCCTTTACCTCTCGGTAAGTGAGCTGTTATTTTTGGCAGAGGGATCTTCAGTAGTAGCCTTGGATATGATTAATCATATTTCAACCTCAGGCAGTCCAAGGAACTATTTTCAAAGGGATAGTTGAGTATTTTCATGGATATACTATTAAGGCATCTAAATTTTTGGTGTTTTCAGTATATAATTTTACTGCTATTTTTATTTTTTTCTCCATTTTACACAACAATGTTATCAGGAATTAAGTGACATAATTCCTTCTCTACTAATGAACCGGTTTATCCATTTTCCAACTTTAAATTGAGGTCTTGTAAAAGGGAAATTTATAACATGGGAACACGCAAAAAAATCTATTGAAAACCAATAGAGAATTACTTTTTAAACCATCATAAAAATTCAATCATAATTAACTGATAGTCTTTAACTCTGGAAAGACAGAAGAGTAATTAGAATTAAAATAGGTATTAGAAATAATTACCAGTGGTTTGTTTTACAAAAGAAGAATAGACCCATAAATGGCTTAATTGCTCAATTAAGTAACTATCAGATTCCTCTTTAGTCAACACTAACAGAATTCACATTTGAGCTAGTCAACAAAGCATATAAATATTTAACATCCGAATACACCATTTTGGTGATAACAGAGACTGCATAATGCTATCCATCGTTGCTCTGTGCGCAAATTAATCAGGTTAAATATCAAAGATACACTGTGAATACTCCTGAAACTAATGAGAATATTAAACAAATTTCTTAAAGATTCAGAAACAAAAGTAGAAAACAAATTTTAACATGGATGAGACGGTGCTTAAACAATAATTGACTTAATCAAGACCTTTAAAATTAGCACTGAAATGTACTACAATATTTTTTTTAGTTTACAGAAAGAATCTATAAGTACAGGTTGCAGAAAGAAAATGTTTAGTGCTATTTACATTCATTTTAAAACTCTGCTCTATACAAATTTAATTCTGATCAGTATGAACAATATTTTCGTAGATCTACTGCATATAAAGCCTTTTCATCAAAGCAATGACAATGAACAAAATAACCTGATTACCTTTAGACAAAGCTGACCATTTGAGACCATTTACACTGAATGTTTTTAAGGGCCATGGACGCTTACTTAAGTACAGAACATAATGTCAGCCTGCAACTTCATTTTTATAAAGGCTAAAGTTATTTATATGGAATATTGTTCTATATACTACACGCCAATCTATATTTAAGTTCTACAGTTAGGTATTTTATAAGTTTTTTTATTAAATATATTCTACACATATTTGTAATTTCATCCAGGAAGAATTACTTCCCAGTGAAAAAATATAAAATCTTTTATATTTTTACAGGTTTAGATGAAACTAGCTCATGCTTTAGTGCTGTGCAAATTGGTTTAGCATATCAATTTTTAAATTATTGGTACAAAACAAAAGAATGGCATCCTTAATCACGTAGTATGCCTTAAAAGTCAGCTTTTGATTTTAATACAATTGCAAGCACTAATACCAAATGCAAACTACATAAAGAAACAAAATTAGTTACTATGGAGAATTATTTTAAGAATTCATCTGAACTCTAATGAGTGAGTGTGACACTGGACACGGTTACAGACGAGCAATAATTATGGAAAAATTCAATTTGCTGATCTTCAAATACATAAAACTGATGAGTAAATGAGGTTTTCTATTATCTCTGCGCGGCAATGCAAGTCTACGAGTATGGAATTGACCCTCCCACGTTAAGGCTAGGAAGCGCACTCGCACCCCTTTTGTGCTGTGTGGACAAGCACTCGGTGACCGCGTGACTGAGGAGTGCGTGTGAAAGGAAAAGCAATTGGTTTCATCAGCTCTCCGCTGAGTGCTTTAAACAACAGGCACATTTTGTTTTTCCATTTGTTGCAGTGAAAATAGTCACACTCAGTTTTGTATTCTGTGCCAGTGCAGCCACCATGGCTGACTCTGATAGAATTCCCCCAACATTTCAGTTTCTTTTCCATTTTTCCCTCTCCAGGTGGCCCACTAATTAACTTCATTAATTGCTGAGTGTTTTCCAGTGTGGAATATTGTATTTCTGAGCATTTCTAGGTGCCATAAACCATGTTGTAACTTCTGCTGATGAAGAAAATAATGTCAATCTTTTTTAGTGCAAACTACATTGATTTGTTAGTTCTGGTGATGGAAATTTCTGTGGCAGCAAAATGGCTTCCGCTAGGAAAGAGAACTTGTTAACTCTGCCCCCGGAGATTGACAGCATTCAAAAACCAATATATTGTAAAGCTGCTCAACATAAACAAAGATACTAGAAATAAAAAATCGTAGTGAAAAACGTTCTTGGTTCTTTTTACTTTGATGCGAGAAGATGACGGTGTTCGTGAGATCATTCGGTTCCATGGATTTACAGGCAGACTCTTCCTAAGGGTTTCTGAAGCAATGCTGGGCCTCCTCTGTCCCAGCAGCATGAAAGACGAAGACTACATCACAGCGCACGCAGCACACAGTGTTTACAGGATTACACAACAATTACTCTCTCCAGTCTTTTCGCGATTCCTCTGACCTGGAGAAAATGCAGAAAAGCCTTGTTTATAAAAATGCTCAAATTAGGGGGAGGGGAGAGGGCTGGCATCCAAACATAGTAAGAATTTTTTTTAATGTTTGCAATTTTTTTTTTTATTAAAAAGCTATGATGATAATTATAGCCTGTTTTAATTATAGCCCGTTTCCAGGATGTCTGGTTATTTGCTTAACAAGCTCTGTTCATAAACAATGAAAACTTCCTTTCCCTCAGAAAGTCCAAAAACACGGAACCAGTTTTGAGCGCCTGTCTCCGTAGCTTGAGTGAGAAGCCTCTGCATGTGAGGATTACCTTGAGAGTTTGGCTCTGGCAATGTCTCTCTGGCCACCAAATGCATAACCGTTGTTTTGCCAAAAGGAAGTTTTAATGCTATGGGAAAAGCAGAAGATAGTTACATGTATGCTGACCTACTGAAATCACTAATCAGAATTGAAACCATTTAAAGAACTGATTGCTTTTTGTAGGACCTCCTCAAAAGACTGAACTTCTTACCAGTTAGAGCATCTCTTACAAAATGAAATCAGGTTACTATTATCAGAAACAATTCAGAAATTATCCTGCTCAGCTATGGCCCTTAGCCTGACACCAATAACCATACTGTTGAAGGAAGGGGACGAGAGAAAATACATAATTAATTAATATTGGAAATAACCTTCAGAGGAGAAAAGGAACTAAAAAAAGTTTCCAAGAATACCTTTTCTAGATTAGGGAAAAGTTTAGATTAAGAGACATTTGTTTCTGAATCTAATTATCCGTCTAATAGGCAGTCACCTAATAAAATTACTGCACCGAACAAGCCACTATAATGTAGAAATAGAACAAACAACAAACTCAATTTTAAATATTTATTCTCAACCCTATATTTTTCAGTGAGAAAATAATTTTCTTTAAAAGGTTACTTTAAGAGAACCACTATCTTGGCATTATTAATAATCACTGTTTTCTAATCAAGTCTTAAAAGGTTTTCTCATTCATAATAAAAAAATTTATTATGAACTACTTCAGACATAGAATAAAACATAGATAAAACAGTCACCATGTATCCATGAACCACTTTAGCAAATACAGACATTAAGTTTCATGGTGAATCTCTTTGTTATCCTATGTGTAAAATTAGAAAAAGCCAGTATATATAACTTATAAAGTTATTTCCTTAGTTGAGATGATTCCGTTCTGACATCCAGCACTACTTTCTCCTCACTAACTACAAACTTAAGGCAGGCTTAAGATCATCACTTAGCAAGTATGATCCTCCCGCTACCTGCTTCTTAAGTCTTGCTCCATACGATGATGGTTAACATGTAGATTAAAAAAGACTCCTAAATATCTTCAATATTATTCATAATCAAGGTGAGTTTCTATCTTACTTAAAGTTGGCCAGCCATTATTTGGTCTATTTCTTTAACTTCTCAAGTTCAAATAAAGTACGATGGCCCATAAATACACACTCTGATGAAATAAGAGGAGGGCCTTTTTTGGATAATCTCCTAGGGCTGATTTAACATTAAAATGCAAATAAAACTTTATATTATAAAATTTTTCATTAAATGTACTGGGAAAGACTGACTGAACTTCAAGTTGCATGTCACTCTCCTATCATCTCCTGGACTCTAGTAAGCCGGATCCGGGTTGAAAATCACGTCTCCATTACTTGCCAATGTGAGATGAGTCATGAGCGAGTCATCTACCTACTCCCCCGGCCTCAGTTTCCTCTACCCAAATAGAGACAGTAATTCTATCACCTGTCCTTTATAGATGTATTGACTAAATGAAATGATCCAAGGATTACTGCTTAGTTCAGGGCTTGGCACAAAGAAAACATGCAGTAAATATTACCCTCTTCATCATCATCATTTTGAGAAAGCAAGGTAGATAGATCTCAGAAAACAGGTAAGTGAACGGAGAGGTACATTTAGAGAAGTGTGGACAGGCCTGGAAAGTTGCTGAGTGGCTTACCATTTGCAGCTACAAATTTGATTGATGGGGATTATTATTTTTCTTCTCCATTTGAATTTTAACTGGAAATAGGAGATGTGGAGGATAACAGTTTCAAAGAACGAAAAGGAAGAAGGATACAAGAATTTAAAAGGTTTTCTCTTTCCTTCACCGTGGATGCTTCTGCTTTCTACTATGACTCTGTACAATATCTAGAACAGGACTTTTTTTTCTTTTAAAGATTTTATTTATTCATTTGAGAGAGAGGGAGAGAAACAGCAAGAGAGAGTACGAGTTGGGAGGGGGGAGGCAGAGGGAGAAGGGGAGAAACAGACTCCCCGCTGAGCAGGGAGCTCTATCCTGGGCTGGATCCCAGGACCCTGGGATCATGACCTGAGCAGAAGGCAGATGCTTAACCAGCTGAGCCACCCAGGTGCTCCCAGAACAGGAGTTTTCAACCTCACATAAAAATCACCCAGGATTTCAATTCAGTAGTACACTGGGAGATGGGGAAAAGGGGAGGAGAAAAGAAAGGGGGAAGGGGAGGGAGGAAGAGAGAGAAAGGGGAGGGACGGAGGGAGGGAGGGAATAAAGTAGGGAGAGAGACAGAGCTCTCCTCCAACCAGCCAGCATGTAGAAATCTGCATTTCGAAATAAGTATCCCAATTCCTGATTGGATGCCACAGTCTCCATCACATTTTGGAAAAGAATGAACAGCAATGTATTGAGTGTCAAACTTGTAGCTGATCCTCTTAATCCTTAGTAAAACTGTTATCACATCTTTTCTTTAATAGTCTGAAATTCTATGGAACCAAAAAGTTATATCTCAAAAAAGGGGATTCAGGACTATGTTTTAAGAAACCTGGTAACAAAGAAATTAAACCTGAAACTTACTGGAACCATAAAATCCTAAGAGTGGCAAAGAATGCCCAGGTCTCGGGGTTTAGCCATCCACAAAATAACTGAACCCCACCCATGGCTGTATCTCCTGCTTGTATGTAACCGATAACAAGGATTTCACTCTTTTCCCTCAGTGGTCTATTCTTTCTTTAGGCAGCTTGACACGCTCAAATAATTTTTTCTTGGATTGAATAGTAATCTGTCTGCTTTTGATTCCCAGCTGTTGGTCCTAAGTCTAATTCAAGGTTATACAGAGCAAGTCTCAAGCCATGCAAAGCTAGCCTACTCCTTCTCCACACTAGCCATTCCAGTATTTGAAGATAATTACCATGACCCTGTGTACTGTCTCCTTTAGTATTTACACTCAAGAACACAGGGAAACTAAAAAGAAAAATTGTGACCAAAAAACCCCATAGCTGAATGTTATTCAACCTTTATCAAACATCCAGATATATTGATCTATTTCATTGTTGGGTTTAGAGAAAAAAAGTCAGACTATATTTAAACAAAAATATTAAAGTGGATCACTTCATTTGCCTACCTACAAATTTCTAATTATCAGAATATATTTGAAATACAGGTACTAAAATCAAAATAAACCCTGCTGATGGTAGAGAATGTACCCCATAAGGGGGCACTATTGAGCTATATTTCTCTAATCACATATAAAGAGCGGGGATACCAAAGAAGTGTTCACTGTGTGCCAAGCACTGTTCTAAGTGCTTTGAATATATAATTAACCCTCTTAACCTAGGAGGTAGGCACTATTGTTAGCCCATTTTATCAATGAGGAAAGTTAAATACCTTCCCCAAGATTCCACAGCAGGAAGCAGTGGAGCCAGGATACAACTAGGATAACTAGGTTCTAAGTCTACTCTTTTAATCCTCACAGTACAAGGTCTCTCTAACGTAACTCATTTACCTTCGTTCTTGCAAGAAGGGCAATTATAACAGAGTCAAACTGAAAATCCATCATCATAAACTTTGCCTACTCTGTGTGTCTGGCTTTAACTTAAAAATATTACATCTAATTTATATTATCCAGAAGAATAATAAAATTACATTTACAAAATAATAGGTATGGATTCCTATGTCTAATGAGATAGAGTTTATTTCATAAAGGAGTAAACACTTATCACAGTGCTAAAATGAAATTTAACAATGCAAAATGTAAAGGAGTTACCAAAATAGGCAGAATTAATGAGTTCGAAATAATTTTTTTTGTAAAATCAGCCAACAGCATTGAAACAAACAAATGAATGCCACCGCCATGAGACAGATATTAAATCCATTACAAAGGTGACTATTACCTCCTAATGTGACATTTCCATGCAGAAATCGTCCTTGATAAATAAGTCGTAGAATATTTGGACTGCTGACCTGCTCTTCTTCCCAGTCTAAAAAGAAGCAGTGAACTTGTTAGGTATATTTCAAGACAGCGTTAAGGTATTATGCATTGTTTAGAGTCCTGAAGTTTAAAGATTAAAATGAATGAGTTGGGAAAAATTTAATCCTAGGTAAAGAGAAATGCCATTTGAAAATTAATTACTATTACCAGTAATTAACGGAAAATACTATTATGTTCCAATATTTGTACCTGTTAAAATATATATTTGAAGCTAGAGACAATAAGTTTAACAAAGATATTAATACACTGATATAGGGAATAACAAAAAAATTATACCTCAATAAAACTGGAGAACACCAATTTTAAAAATAACAAAAAATTAACAATGTTTACTTTTGGATAATATTGATTTATTCCTTTGTCTTCTGAAGCCAAATGATTAACATTATAGAAGACACAACTTTAAGTTCACTTTACCCAAAATATTAAGAAGAAACTTGAAAAATATTACAAGGTACTACACAAATATGCTTATGAAGAAAATCAAAAAACAAACTGGTGAGTAGGATGGGTAGCAGAAGATTTCATTTTGTGTACAACTTTTGTTATAGTGAAATATGGAATACTACTCTGTTAAAATAAGGATTTAAAGACACTGATATCATG
The DNA here is from genome assembly GCA_028534135.1 of Potos flavus. Lineage (NCBI taxonomy): Eukaryota > Metazoa > Chordata > Mammalia > Carnivora > Procyonidae > Potos > Potos flavus. Next base: position 64,453,609 of record CM052883.1, on the reverse strand, counting down.
ATAGGGTACAGGGTTAGTGATTTCACTAGCTGGTAGATAAAATAATTTAAGCTCCGATTGTGACAAAGATTTGAGAATTCCATTATCATCTTTCTCAAGAATTCTTGTATGATGTGTTTGTTACCTAAAGAAACTCCTATAATCCGGAGCTGTCAACACAAGGATGAGTTTAGAATATCCTAAGGAGAAGTGACAGAATAGAGGTAAGTAGAGCACTTTTCCTTTTGAGTGTTCAAAATGATGAATATGAATTTGATAAAAGCATGCCTCCCACTGACTCAGTGCAACAGAAATGGGACAGGAGAAATGAATCGTAGCCCTTTCTTCTCTAGCCCCCTGGTGCTTTTTCTCCTGGTCCTTCCGCCCCCACTTGCATGCCTCTGCTGCCTTCTGACACTAGTGCTCCCAGGTCCCTCTTCTAGAAGAAAGATCAACTAAGCCTCTAACACCTTAGTATGGATTACTTTGAATTCATTGCTCCCAAAATTACTGTTTAATAGACTATTTCTGGTCAAGATGGAAGTGTCCATACATATAAAGACAAATGACAGTGTCTAATTCACTAGAAAAAAATATTCTAAAAATCTTTAAGTATTTTTTTGAGATGCAAAACTTGAAGCTACATACTTCATTATTTTATACAGATTGTTGTGATTTCCACGTACTTCATTGGGTTTAATATGCTATCTACCTTTCCCTCTCAGAGAATCTGTAATTTAGAGAGACCTATAGAAGAACAATGTTTTAAGGAGGAATTTCAGCAACTAGTAACATATATTTAGTGGATATTTTTTTTGGACCTCTGAGCTGGTAAGAGCTATTCTACCTATTAACTACATTCCACTAAACTGCCTAAGAGAAGACCAAGAAAAACTCTTTCCAAAAATATATTGCACCAAGTGTTTTCTTCTACTGATGTAGTATTTACTATACTTTCATCATTAGCACCAACAAATATTTACATTCGCTGACCTATTATGAGATAAAATGTAGAACTAGATTGTTAATTTAAATATTTAAGGTAAAATAAAAATTTATTTTTTTCCCCTGCATTGTCTAAAGTTGCTGGGTAGAAGCAGCAAACTTAGGAAAGGCTGGGCTCAAAAATTTGTGTGTGAAAATAAGTAATGTAGGATTGATACAGTCAATTTCCAATGCTGGTAGATGGCTGGCTCATTCATTTGGGACACTATTTATGGCAAACACCTGCACTTGAGTCCTGCCTTCGGTTACTATTAATCAGGATTTTTAAGGAATTAAAAGTAATTTTAATATCTAAGTCAAACAATTATGAAGGTAAAAGTACTTTTTTTAATCACAAGTTCTAATGCTGCTCCCTAAAAATAAATTTTTGAGAGGAACTGCCCTTTTTTGTCTTGTGTAATCTTTTCTACAATACCATAGATGTCAAAACTGATCTTTACCCTCTCCTCCCCAAATCACAAAAGTAATCTTCTACATCATATTTAGTGCAACATCACTATTAGACAAGTATTTAAAAATGCTTTTCCTAGTGATAGTTACTGTCGTGCCTGGCTACAAGGAAATTCCCGTATTCTAAGAGCCCCAAGTTTAGTCTACTTCAGCTTTTCTGAAATTCCTTCTTACCTCTAACCTTTCACTTTAGTCCCTCCCTGATTTAGGAACTAACACTGACTAGTCCCTTAATTATCAATAGAAGAAAGATCCAGTCATTTGAAAGTATTTGTCCAAATCAGTTTTTCTTAAATGCATGTCCATGAATCCTGAGTTCATAACAACAGAGCCATGGTTCTGAAAGTCCTCCTCGAGAATTTTTAAACCGTGTTTTCATTTTTAATGATAATCTGGAAGAGATTATCTAGATTATTCAAATAATCACCTTATAACCAACTACAGTCTTGGGATTTATTGCCCACATATGCAGTTTATGATTGTATTGGCGCCAAGCAGTACTTCTGTAATTGTCAAGAGGCTAGTAAGAAAAGAACAGAGGTTGACTAAATACATAAACAATGCATTCTTGCTAAGTGAAGGCTAAATGACAATCGGGTACACTGTGTGAATGAAGGTTTTGTGGTGACTCTGCAGATAACTGGGTCTTCATATAGCAAGCAGGAGCACAGGCATGCCAAACTCAACAGTACTATATTCATGGTACAAGCAGTGAGTTGGTTTTAGCAAAAATATATCATCTGGCACGTTAATGTTGTTAATTTGAACATTATTGGTTTTAGAATTATATTCGCATTTTCTTTTTAGATCTGTTTTAGTTTTATGATTGTGTATGAGTTAGTAAGGCTAAAGCATCTTAAATGGGTTTTATGTTTCTATCTTTAAAAAAAATTATAATAAAACTAATTTAAGTCAGCACTAGGGAATCTACAAGAATTTTCTTCCTCTAAAGGAGTTCCATATATTATTTAAGGTTGAGAAACACTGATCTGATTGATTCATTTTGAATACACTGTGTTCTTTGTCGAAATGAGTCTTGTCCCTTAAAAGTCCAAATTGCTCTGGCTAGTAAAATTAAGTTAAATCAGCTGAAACATTGATACTACTACAATACATGCCCTGAAAAGGACCAAGCTGACTTAGGGAAAGGTCAAAGGAAAAATACAAGCTGAAGACTCACTTTAGGATGGCAAGACAAAGTCCCATTACATGGAAAAGAATCAGAGAAAGGAAGGAATACCACTCCCCTACTCCCTCAAATTTTGTTTGTCATGAATACTGGCTTGAAAATACAATGCATAAATGGATTTTATAACCATTAGTAGTTATGAGGACATAACTAGTTCAGAGGACACATGTGACATGAATTAGAAATTAACTTTATGTCAAACTCAATTTTAAATAGGTTATAGATAGGATAGACCAATGAGAATATATTTTAATTTGTTAAAAATAGTTTTTATTATCATTTACTTTGTGTTTTGGTATAAACAGATTTACTGATATGAAAGTTAAGTGCATGTGTTAGCTACTTTGTGTTTTTCTTTTTACAAACAATTTTCATTCACATTAAAATGGTTCTAAGGCAAAAACAAATTTTGCATACTGGCTCCTTCCCTATTTTGCAATGAAGTAGCTGAAGAACAAAGTGACAGACACAGTGTTCCTTCCCCTTTAACTCTGAAGACTAATCCCTCAATTATTCGGCTTTTTTAAAATCTTTATAACTTTTTCAAAATTTTTGTGAAACAAGGTAGGGTATAAAGAATTAACATTATTCATTCTCAAGAGAAAAACACCACTCACCCATTGGCCAATTGTCATACACATGCTTTGCAATGTCAGAAGCAGAATCATTAGGAGAAAACAGGAACTCTTTTGTTTTCCCGCTTACCAAGATGAGGCGCAAATTTATCTGAAAGAAGACAAGGATTCTTTTAATATAAATCTTGAAATTTTGAAAGTAAAAAAAAAGACTCCTAGGCTTTTCATTTCAATCACATTCTGAACTACTACTAAAGCCATTTTCTGGTTTTATCTATTTAAATTCTGTAAAGACTTTTTTTTTTAAAGAATGAGAATTTGGCATATGATTTCATTTCCATTATTTAATATATATGGGGGGCAGATATGTTTGCCTTAACAAATAAACAAAGGAAAACCAAAATTCATCATGCTTTTATATTTTAACTACTCCAACAATGTTCAGAGTTGGACTTTTGTAAGTTATCACTATTACTTTAGTATACATATTTTCCATTGAAAAACTAACAAAAGTGGTGATGCTGCAGGTCATATCACTAAACAGAAGAAAAATTTAGTTGATAATCTACTTAGAAAAAATAAAGGGGAAACAATGAATTATATATAACTCTTTATCCTACAAAAATTATTCAAACGTAAACAAATTAACCAGAAACAATAAAGAACTTTACGATGGCTGAAGGAGAAATCAATAGTAATCATTATGTTAAACCCAAATGCACGATCATTTATTTTGGGAGAGCATAGGAGAAGCTATGTGTGACAAAGGACAGAGATTCATCCTCAGTGAATAACCTAAGGTAAATAATGGAATTAAAATTTTTGAGGTCCAATGAATTTACACTTCCAAGTAAATATGTTTGTTTATACCTTTTGTAAAACATTTCTAAATGTTCATTTTTTAATTTTTTTCTCTATCCATAATTAACTTGATGTTACTTTTAAAAACCATGACATCACTCATTTCCCTGTAAGTTACAGAAATGCAAGCGGGATTTTTCTATACTTCTGGGCCTCTCTTAAGAGAGCAAATAAGACCTTCCCAAAAGTTGGGTCTAGTCCAGAGCTGAGTCCTGGGACTAGCCCAGCTTCTTTATATATAAAGAATAGAGAATGTCATTGTTCCAGTTTGAATTGTGCCTGGTCCCAGGATAGCCAAGCTCTCATCTTCAGTTACCAATACTTTTTTCTTCTAAAAAAATACCAGAACATCTTTAAGATGGCCAAGTCTACAATGAATAAATTGGTGTCTATCGCAGTGCCATTTAGAGACCAGGTCACTGATTTACTATCTACCACCAACATGGCCAATGCCATTCCCAGTGCCTCAAATGTACTGAAAGTTATCAGAATCGTCTTTTAAGTTTAAAATTAATTTCTATTGGGCTTTTATTCAAATTATAATGTTTAAAAATAACAAAGAAAAAGGGGGGGAAGGACTTAATTCTTAGAATCTGCAAAGACAATGCCAAAGTGTACTTCAGACTTTCCCTATTATCCAACAATATGGAAATGGAAAAATATCTGATGGTATATCCTTACTATGGAAATCTGTAGTTATTAAACAACATGAGGTATAGATCTATATGATTTGACATACAAAGGTATCCACAATATATTAAACTAAATAATACACACCGCCCACACCATAAATGGGTTCATGCAGCAAATTTCCCAGCATTTCTTATTTTAAAATTAATATATATCACTGTCACCAGTAAACTGATATTTTTGTATTTCAAAATCAATGGTCTAAAGAATTTATGTGCATCTACATTTTCAGAACGTTGGAAACTTTTGGCCTCTAGCTGTGTTTCACAGATTTAAAAACATTTTTTTTAATGTTTACAGGGGGACATAAACTTTTTAGTTTGACACAGACCCTACTGAGCCCTACTTACTTACCCTGGCCTACTTATGATACCTGCCTGGCCCCAGAAAACATTAGTTTATAACTCATGGTAGAGCTCTGGGCTACAAATTCATAACAAGATGCAAAGTAAGATTTCAAAATCTACTGAGAACCTAATTACCCCTTTGGGTAGGGAAAAAAGAAAATATGAAAACTCTTAAGTCTATAAATACATAACTCTAAGAAATCATCAAATATTACATTTAAAACTATCTAAAACTGACAATAACAGTTAAAGACTGCTTCGGGAAGGAAGTTTATGTCCCAAATTAAAAATAACAGCAATAAAAAAAAATAACAGCAATAAACCCACAAACTTAAATTGCTGAGTAAAGTCACACATTGCCTGAAACACTTCTGGTGCCTAGTACAATGGCTGGCATATAGTAGGTGTTCAATATTTGTTGACTGAATAATATTTCAGTTTCTTTAGTTTCAGTATGCAAGTGGAAATGTAGACTGGAAAGGTCAACACTAAGAGTCAAATGAAGGTTTCAGCATTCTGGGCATTTTATCAAATGCTGTGGTATGTGGAATGGGAGGGGGCACCTGGGTGGCTCAGTCGGTTAAGGGTCTGACTCTCGATTTCAGCTCAGGTCATGAATTCAGGGGTGGTGAGATGGAGCCCAGCATCGGGCTCCATGCTCAGCAGGGACTCTCCTTGAGATTCTCTCTCTCCCTCTCCCACCCCCCACTCTAAAAATAATAAATAAAATAAATCTTAAAAAAAAAAAAAAAAAGAATAGGAATGGTTAATAATCATTTTTTGGTAGTCATATGGACATGTGGATAGTTCCAACATGTAAACAGCTCAGTGCTTAATTTGTTAGGTTCTGGATCTTCATTGTCAGTAATACGCCACAGTTTATATAAAATACTATAACTTAGTAAGGCATTTTCTAAAGTAAAATTAATTCTGATTGTTCCTAATTTTTAAATGAAGCTAAAGACAGGGTTATTGATATGGAAGATTAATGGATGAGTCTGGACTTGTTCCTATGTTTATGTCTGTGTGACAACCTTGCTCCTAGACTAGAAGTATGTATCTGCCCCAGTACATAGGCAAGTGTATCTTAGGACTGTAACACCAAAGGAGGAAAACACTAAATTTCCACGCTTTTTTAGGAAAAAATCTTGAAAGCAATCACCCAGATACACATCTGGATACACAGGGTGGACAGTAGTTAATTACTCCTATATCATAGTAAGAACTTTCTCAAGCTTATTCAGATAAACAATGTCAATTATAGTTCCTCTCCATAAATGTATGGCAATTCCTATAAATGTGAGCTAGTTTCCTTTAAAAGATTATGTTCCATTTATTTAAATATTAATGAAAGATCTTTTTACTTCTTGGAAGCCATGCTAAGTCAATCTATAAAATACCTTAAAAGAACTTTCGCTTGTGGGGTAGTAGAATTCTTGACACATTGACAGTGGATTAAAAACAACTCTTATTTACGGCTTAAAATGTGATACACTACATGTACATACTTGTCTAAAAATAAAACTGTTAATCAAGACTCCAAATGACTTGATATGAAATGGAGCTCCTATTATGTAATAGAATTCCCAAGAGATGGTGTTCAGATTATCCAAATGAATGATACATTTCATAGTTACTTTTGAGGCAAAACAAATCCAAACAAGACTTTCAGTGAGGTAGCAACCTTAATCATTTCCTGTAAGGCCAATAGAAATGACAAGAACTCTCCTATGCATGTATTTCAAGTTAAAAAAAATAAGTTTTTAGTCAAATTGCCAGATTTGTCATCTATTTGTCAGATTATAACAATTTGGAGAACTCTCTAGAACTTAATTCACACAATTTGTTTTCAATTCGTTGAAAAAAGAGGAAGTAAACAGGGAGAATGGAAGATGGAATTAATTGGAGTGGTCTTTGGAAATAAAACAGACAAGTATGGAGATGGGCCATGCCCTGTAAAAGAAATATGACTATTTTCTACCGAGAGATCAACAGGTTGATCAGAAAAGGAATTCTGCTCCCCCCCACTTGTATGTTCTCTCTATCAAATAAATAAATAAAATCTTAAAAAAAATCTTAATAAAAAGGAAAGAAAAAGAAAAGGAAAGGAAAGGAAGAAAAAAAAGGAATCCCCAACTTCTCCTCTGAGTCTGGTAAGATTAAAAGGAGTACTGAGGTACTCTACTTCACATTCAAGTGAAGAACCTCTTTGCCTTTGTAGTGCTCATTCCTGCCTTTTTTTGCTAAAGGGCAAGCACAAGTGGCCAGTGGAAAGATGTTAGACTTTCTTTGCTAGTCACTTTTTTAAAAGCTCTCAATTTACCTCAAGGGGATTATACAGAGTAACTAAAGCCAACCTCAAAAGGTTACATACTGTACGATTCCAAATATATAATATTCTTGAAATGACAAAACTATGGCATGGAGAATAGGTTAGTGGTAGAGAGGTTTTAGGAAGAGGGAAAGGGGGAGGAGTGGCTGTTATCTATAAAAGGGAAGCACAAGGGACGCTCGTGATGAACTGCTCTGTCTCTTACTGGGGTGAGCGGTCATATGAATCTGCACATGTGATAAAACTGCACAGAACTAAATGCATACACACAAACAAGTGCATGAAAAACTGGAGAAATCTGAATGAAGTCTGTGGACTTTGAGACGGTACTACAGTCATTATGTAAGATGACAGTACCAACAAGGAAACCCAGGTGAAGGGGATATGGGATTTCTCTGTACTATTTCTTACAAGTGCATGTGAATCTATAAATATCTCCAAATAAGATGTTTTAAAAAACTGGCACTCAACTGGCTAAAGATTTATATGGTATCAGATGTCTGTCTTATTCTTATTTGCATCTGAAGATGAATAATGCTTTTTAAAAAATAACATTGTATGAAAATAGCTACTTGATCTAGAAAAAAGGATATAAGTCTATCAGTTACTTATTTTAAGACAATGTATAAATTTTAAAATAGATAGGCATGTTTTCTTGTTCCTAGAGTTACGGATTTGTAAATGGCATATTTTGAATTTTTGCTAAACATTACAGAAAAATGGAATGAGGCAGAAATGTGCTCATTTTTTTTACATAGGACTGATTTAAAACAAATTATTCAAACAACTGCAGTGCTAAAATACGGTAATCATATATATCATAAACTTTCTTTTAGTTGTTCATTTATACAAACATTTTCTGAAACAGACACTGTGCTTGGTGCCTGGATTACAAAAGATTGAATATGAAAACCTTTGAGAATTTTGTAACCTTGAAGCTGTGAGAGAGACATAAAAACATAATTATGGGGGAGAGAGTAGCTAGGATAATAAAATTTTAAGTGCTCATAAATATTAGCTGAATGAATTTTTAAATAAACAAAAGGAGGACCTGTGAGTCTGACATTCCAGAGTAGGGTCTATGGCACAGTGAATGAAGACGGAGAAATGCTAACACTTGCCATTTATTGTGTGGCTTTACTGTATTTCGGGTATTGCCCTTTGTTATGACTCATCTAGCCCACTGCTGAAGCAGGTATTACTACCCCATTTCAGAGTTGTACGAATGAATTTAGAGACTTTAGTAAGTGGATACGCTGAGATTTGAACTGGATGTGCTAACACCACGATATTTGATGTTCACCACTTGGGTCAAGTGAGCCAGGTGGTCCCAGCAAATTCCTTACCATGGTCTCCATATTATTCTCCATCAACATCTCAACCACTCTTGCCCTCACTATGGTCCAACCACAGGCACCTTTTCTCAGTTCCTCAAAACTGCCAAGTTCTTACTTGCCTTACGGCCTTTACACAGGTGCTTTCTTGTGCATGGAATGCTTGGTGCCCCACACTCCCCACCCCAAACCACACAGACTCTGGTTTACATGTATTTGAGATAGGACAGCATAAATAAAGCCTCCTGAGCCTCATCCTCCTGGATGAAATAATGAAACTAAATTTTTGAAGAAACAGTAGAAAAAGAATTTCAATACAGAATTAGAGAAGCTAAGAAAGCATTCCTATTCCCCACTGAAATGAAGCAGCAATCCTATTTATGAAGAAGTTATATAAAGCATCCATGGAAACAGATTTTTAACTTCTAAGAAAATACACCTGAATTCTTGTCTATGAATTTACTTGCATTATGGAGTCATAAACAAAGGTACACTGGGATTTGCTAAATGGGTTGAAACTACTACAGGATCTTTTTCTATATTCTTTTTAGTACTCAGCATGATGTTGATTCTAATATACATGAAATATGAAATCTTTATAGGTAAAAACTCAGTGGAATTCCTTTTTATTTGTAAAAACACTTACCTTCCCTGAACGATAGGCAAAGGGGAGGCTAGACAGTTCTCCTGTTTAAGTTCCCAAGTAAAACTTTTAGGACATCTCACTTTAGTTGGAATGTGAATTTCCAGAACATTTAACTCATTTTAAAATGTAGGTAGAGAACAACATTCCAAAGCAACATTTAATGCTTTTTAAATTATATGACCCTGTCAACTATTTATTCATTAAATTATTTTTTGATCACTGAATACAAACAAGAAACTGTTGAGTTATACAAATGAATTAACAATGATATTAAATTAGCCTACTTGCCTTCTAGAAAATGTAGATTGATTATTTTTCCTCATCACTGAAGAAACAAAGAAACCATTGGGTTCTTATAAGTACAGTTCAGAATCAAATAATGTAACTCAAACTTTATAAGGCATTTGGTGCCTGGAACACAGTCAGTGCCTAATTAGCTATTATCATAAGTTATCTATCATTGTCGTCATCATAACCATCACTAGTTTAGTAGATCACATTATACTAACTACACAATGCTCTCTCTTTAAATACTTTATAATACACGTTTATTTTAAAATAAGTTTGGGAGACTTTTTTAAAATTAAAATTTCATGTGAAGACTGAATAATGTATTTTCCTGAGAAACCCTGCAAATTATTCTTAAAATTATAATTTTTCAAATTCCAAATCCTATAAACTTAGAAAACATGTTGGTTCTGAAATTGAATTAGTTCTATATCACCTTAAAACCTGACTGTAGGATACAAACCAGCTGCTTTAACCAGATTTCAATATGCAAGTGTAGTAGTCTAATTTCCTATACATACTATCAACTAAATAGTGAATTTGAATGAAACTAAAGTAGTCTCTCTGGGACACTGGATCTGTATCTAGGGAAACCTTTGTTTTGAGAAAAGACTTTCAGGTCTTATGACGCACTTAATTAAGAACAACAGTTCAGTACAACTGTTTCTGTCAACCAAGCACTGAAGATATTAAATTATAGATAGGAGAAAGGGAACTGGCAAAGGCAAAGCAATAAAGAGGACATTGGGAAAGGGAGAGAGTACCTTTCCCTATATTCATAACATTATGTTCACATATTTCAGGAGGATGACAATTTCTTTTCTCTCTCCATCTCCTGTTGTTAGTAGAAATAGGATGGTTTACATTTTTTGGCTAAAAGCCTAATAAAGTCATGGGGAAGGAAATTAGTACTTATTGAATATCAACTATGCACCAGAAGTTTTCCTTACATACAGTATCTCATTTGAGTAGTTCTAGAACACATCCTATTTTAGTATCTATTATATAGTTCTTTCTCTTGTCTCTAATCACCTAGAACTATGATAAAACAGGGTAGGACACAGGATGAATCTATATCTCTTATATTTGTCTGGGCTTGCCATTATTTGAGTCTTGTACCATATTCGCCTTGAGATGAGTGCTTGCCCTTTTGCTGGGGGTATCAATTCCTAGATTCTTTCCCTCATACTTCTTCTATGCTATTATCAAATTCTCAGTACTACTTTAAATCTCATGCCTTTTACAATTTTCCTCAATCATTCGACTTTTAAGATTGGAAGGAGTCTCAGAATTCATCCAGTTCGCAGACAGCGAATAGACAAGGGAAAAGAGGCCCCGGGGGGCTAGCTAGTTAGCGGCGAAGCAGAATAGCACAGCCCAGGCTTTCTCTCTGAGGTCAGGGTTTGTTCTAGCACACTTCAGTGTCTCCCCAAACACCCTCCCAAGCTCCCCCTACATCCTCCTAAATATTGCACTTACGTCTTATTCAAATAGCCACTCCAGAAGGTCTTTTCTCTTAGGATTCACACAACTTTTGAGACAAAATACTCCTTAATCTGCTACACACTAGCTGAAAACTAATTCTGTTTCTCTGAGTGACAAAACTTCTAGGGAATATAAGTAAATGTTAAGAGAAAAAAAGCATTCCTATATACTGTAAAATAAATGTGGAAATGCCAGGTTAAAAATTCAAACAAGGTGTCTGCCAAGAGCTGGGGGGAAGGGAAATGGAGAGTTAATGTCTAATGATTACAGACTTTCAGTTTTGCCAGACGAAAAGAGTTCTGGAAATGGGATGGCAGTGATGGTTGTGCATTACATTCGTAATGTATACTGAACATTTAAATGTACACTGAACTGTACTTTTAAAATCGGCTAAGATCACAAAGACAATGATTTGTTGAAAAACTAACTTTCCATTAATAATTAATCTTGATCCTCTGATGTTTTAAATTACTGAAATATAATAAAACAGTTGGAGAGAAATCTCGGCTAGGTAATTCTTATATAATAAAGTATTTCATTTTATACAAAGTATAAAAATGGTTAGGATGGTAAATATTATGTGTATTTTACTACAATCTGAAAGCCAAAAATATTTACCAAAAAATTCGAAGTTTCTTCACTGCAAAACTTCTCAGAATCTTTCATATGCCAAAATGACTGTGAATCTTTAAGGGGAAGAGGGACCTATGATTCTACTTTCCGATGACACTTCAAATGATTAAACACACAAAAGTTTACTAAACAAGGTACTATGCCAGATGCCGAAGAAGAAACAAAGATGATCAAAGCATTATCAGTACTTAGAATTTGCTATAAAGCATTCAGTTGCCTCAGGAGGCAGTGGGGCTAACACAGGCAGGCTACTGAAAAAGTTTTTTTACTGAATTTCAAATTTGTTGGGCATAATATGTTGATGTGGAGCCTCATTTGCGTCTAATGAAAAATCAGTCATCAGTCTTAACGGCATAATATTTTATCATAAAAAATGTTGAAACGGGGCGCCTGGGTGGCTCAGTGGGTTAAAGCCTCTGCCTTCGGCTCAGGTCATGATCTCAGGGTCCTGGGATAGAGCCCCGCATCGGGCTCTCTGCTCAGTGGGGAGCCTGCTTCCCCCTCTCTCTCTGCCTGCCTCTCTGCCTGCTTGTGATCTCTCTCTGTGTCAAATAAATAAATAAAATCTTTTAAAAAAATGTTGAAACAGTTTTAACTAAAATAACCTATTTATACCTATTGTTAGAGGATGCCAAAGTGACTTTTTTTTGGTAGTGTAACTGTAAATTAAATATTTGCATCACTGCTGTATGAAAGGATATTTCCAGAGTTGGTCTTTAATATTAGACTAAAACTCACATTAAGATGGACATCTTGAAAACACACATTTGAAAAGGCACATTTTTCCATAAACTTTTTTTGGAAAATAGCTTAGACTTGATGACATGGCTGTGGCTAGAAAACAAAATAATTTTAATGTGTGCCTTTGCCCTATAAAAGTGAAACTAATGGTTCTCTGAGGGACTGTCCTAGATGACGGTTAAAAGTCCCTTCCAGCTCTAATATAAAAAGGGCATGTTATTTAGAAATATAACAATTCTATTATGTATGATAAAAAAAATATGCGTAGAATACAAAGCATTCAGTAATGACCAAGTTATTCCAATCAGTCACTTTTTATTTGAGTTAATAGAGGTGGAATGATGCAAACCCAGTGCCTTCATTTCCTCATAGCTAACTCGGATCTTTAATTCCCTATAAATCTGCCTATTGAAACCACACTTACTGAACCATACTCTTGAAGGTCACTTACAACCATCTAATAAAAAACATCAAATAGCTCCTTCGCATTTCTCATCTTCCTTAATCTCTCTGTAACATCTGACACAGTTTATTTTCCTTCCTCCTTGAAAGTCTTTCCTCATTAGGTTTCTGTAATTCCCCAAATGTATTTTCTGAAACACTACCCTCCATGAAGTATTCTGGGAGAGAAAACAGTTCAGTGGTCAGGTGGATTTGCAAACGGTGCTTCATATATTTCTGTCTTGGAAATTTGCCATGTATGTTAATATATTAAAAACCCAGAGAATTCTTGCAGTGAACAAATTCATCTAACTTTAACACAGTTGCAATATTTAACCAGAGAACTAATTTTTCTTCTTCATATTACCTGTTACCATCCCACAGATCTAGGTTTTGGTAAAACATACTTTGGGGAATACTACTATTCCTGCTTTTGACCCTCTCTTTTAGTTGTTCTTTTTCCTCTTGTACTCCACATACGGGCTTTCCAAGGTTCCCTCATCAATCTTTTCTTTCCCCAACACTGTATTAGAGATCTCATCTACCCTCAGGCTTCAACTGCCACATATGTGGAACATTCCCAAACTAATTCTCCATGGGGCACAAATTTCATTTCTCCAACTGCCTGCTGTCCCTTCAAAATTGATCTGTTTAAACTTCTTTCTTCCTAATTAAGATGTATCCCTCCTAACTTATTTATTTCTGCTAAATTCTCCTGGTCTCCCAGTTACTCAGACCTGAAGGCTCAGCATCGTCATTTACTCTACTCTTTTTTTCCCTTTACTGAGTTACTAAATTCTTTCAAATTCTCTTTGCTGCCTTTCTCACCCCCAAACTTCATCTTGCACATTGCCAGACAATTCGGACAGTTTAAAATTTTGTGATTGTGCTCCAGGTAGCTAACCTTTACTGACCACTTACAAGCAGTATACAGTACTTTGCATGAGGTATACAGTTAACTGTTACACAACCCTAGGAGCTAGGTACTACCACCTCCCTGTTGTGGTAGGGATGCTGAGGTTAAGTAACTTAAGATCACATAGTTCATAGTGCAAACTTCTCAGTCCAATCCAATACTACTATTTCCCTAACAAATTTCTATTTCGGCCAATTTGATAAATTCATTATAAATCCTATCCTGCCAAGAATCACAAGAATGAATTCCTGATTTCGCTCATTCAGTTCTAATGCCTCCTTTGAAGCCTATGTGACCACTCTCACCTCCACTGTGCCTTCCTCACTCAGAGCTTCTATCCAATCATGGGCATGTGCTGAAGCAGTCCTATATGTCCATGTTTGCCTGGGACAATTCTGATTTACACTTGTGGTATTACTATTCTGATGAACATTGCTCCCTTTTACTCTCAAAAGTATCTCAACCTACATAATAGATTATAAGGTCATCCTACATATCATATCATTTATTGTAGCAAGATACATTTTATAAATATGTCTTAACTCTCCAATTAAATCATGGTCTTTGGTGGTGGTAAATCAATCTTGAAACTTCTTTATAGTTCTCTTCTTTCAGAAGTTGCTAACATATCAACAAGAACAGTTGTGGAGATGAGGCGCCTTTGGCTGTTTTTTGTTTCCCAATTAAATCTTCATTTTAGATCAAAAGAAGAAAAATGAATATTAAATTAATTCATGTAGTTAACCTCATATGATTTACTGTGCCTGAAAAATAGTGGGTACTTAATATGCTGGAAGATGAAGGAATAATGCACCAGAATATGTCAGACTACAGACATTATTCTTAAAATATTTCGATAATGTGTCTGTAACAGTATAACCAGGAAGCTGATCTACCAATAATTACCAAGAAAAAATTTATTTTAGTATTTTTTACTGTTACACAGTTAGGTGATGATAGGCTCACTATTTTCCATATACAATCATTATGGACTATAAGCCCTGAAACAGACCACAGTGATAATGAAAAACAGTTGCTCTGAAGAGGGAAGAAAGAAAAAGACATTTAAAAAAATCATTCTATTCTTTACAATATGTTTGTCAGTTAACTCATCATTCAAAAGTGATAGCAAGCTCTCCTATTTAGGAAGAATACATTTTGTCTGTCCATGAAGAAAACAATTGTTCCAGGCTGCCTGTGCTTCGCAGTCCTATTCAGCTTGCACAGACAATTTGCATCAACCTGTGACTAGTGATACTGTCACTTAGTGGTGCCCCAGATAGCCATGACCTCATGTGCTCTTAATATGGAGGCTTTCATTTATAAATTAATGTCTCTGGAATACTCATGGATTCTTTCTTGAATACAAGTGAGCTTTAATTATTATTTATTAAATTTTGAAATTTTAATAAATAATGTATCAGTTTACTTAGGATTAGGCTGACAAATTATTCAACAGCAGAGCTCTACGTAACAAACGGAATGAAACAAGCAAGTGTGATAAATGCATCCACATCGGCAGATAACATTAAATACAGTAATCAGTAAAATACAGCATAAGATCTATGCAGGATATACTATCTAGGAATGTTAATTAACACAATCATTGTGTGCTAGTCACTGGAGGTGAATGCATCATACTATTCATAAAAAAAACCCCCACACACAAAAACCCTGAATGTTCATAAAAGTTGTTATAAAATATAAAGCCAGCAGCATCAAAAACATTTAGTATTACAATACAGAAAGCAAAACAAATAACAGCAGATGGTTTCAAAGAGGGGAAAAAGAGAACTACAGAATAATAAAGTACAAATTACAACTAAAAGGGAAATGTTCACAAAGAAACAGTTTAGGAAAAGGTCAGGTGAACTCCTGGGAAAAAGTAAATGACTAACAGCAAAAGAAGAAATATTTATAAACAGGGAAGACTGTTATGAGCAGATTAGATAATTATCAAAAATACATGGACAATAGAAAAGAGCAGGAAGTATCATTGCCAGAGAATTAATTCAAGAACTAAAGGACTCCTGGCCCTGAGCTGAAAATACCACATTATACTTTTTGCAAATTTAGAAACTTAGGTTCAGAGATAAAGAAGATTCGTGTAAGGTTATGAAGAAACCAGGAGATAGAAATCTTCAATTGATGCAGTTCAGTTAAGTACGACAGCCCTCGGACTTGGACTAGACGCTGAGCAATGTTTTGGGGCTTTTTTTAACCAGTGAAATAGCCTATGTTCCTGTCTATTAAACACCATCTGCAGGAATATGTGAAAAATTTCAGAAGTTGCTAACTTATATCAACAATAACTCACAGTAACTAACACCATAAAACATATATAAAAGTCTGGGAAAGATATTTAATGAGTCTCTGGACCTCTTATTATAAGAACTAATGACAGTGTTCCTATCACTTTCATTTCCTAAATCAGATTTTATTTTCAAAATATTCATGACGTTCACGTTCGAATAATTACCAATCCCTAAGGTACTGTCCTTAATTTATCTTCAATATGACTATTGGCATAAAAGCTGCTATCTTAGGTAATATAATAAAATCATTTTTTCCCAATTTTCTGCAGAAACAATTCAACAATGCTAAGAGGCACTCCCTATTAACACCACTCCCCCAACTCCCCCATCACATACACACACACACACACACACACACACACACACACACACGCCCACATGTACGTTGACCTTTTCTGGCCTTAGTTCTGTTTGTTAGGTGAAAAGTAAGTACTCAGGTAAAGGTTAACGTAGAGAATATGATAATGAATCTAGAAGTTAGAAGAAGATATGAAGAACATGGATGCCTCAACAAGGGAGGCTGCTAATGAATATGATTTTAAATGTTATTTTGATCACAATTATTTTTTCCATAGCTACTCAGTTACCAGGTTTTATTAATTTTTCTTCTGCAGTGTTTACTGTATCTATTCTTTCCCCATCCCTCGCCCCCATTCCCTCTGTCAACATCCTACTTTAGACCATTATCACGAGTTCTCTACTCACTGGTCTTCCTGGGTATTCTGTGCCCCCTTCTCCCATGCTTAATCCTATGTATGATAACTCATCCATATAACAAATATTTACTGGGCACTTATCATAGGCCTACTATGTGAATCCTTAAATATTCAAGACCTACAAAAGCAAGAGAAATTAGCAGGTACACTTTAGTATGTGCTTCTAAGATCATGAAATTGGCTTATGCATGTAATTATGTTTTCTGACAGTTTTGGGGAAAAAGTAAATGGATCAGGCCTACAAAATAACAAAGGTACAATTCTATCTGAAGTTACTGTTATAGTTCTTACCTACTGAAGCCAAAATAATTTTTTCTTGGCACTCTTAAACTTTGAACACTGAAAATATTCATTTCACATTCAAGTATTCAGGCTATTTGCTCACGAATGGAGTTGGTGATTTTGATCACATATACTTATACATAAGCTTTTATGTATATAGGACCTCATGCCTTCGGGGAACAACTACTATTAACGGCTTTAATTTAGCAAATACTAAATAATTTGGATCCTAACCAATTCTAATTTACAAACTTTTATGTTTCATTTGTATATGAAGGTTTCATATACAATGAACCTTTCATTTACATATGAACCATATACATATGAACCTTTCAATCCAAGGTTTCATTTGTAAATCTATTGTTTGTAACCTAGATTACCTTTCTGTAGAAAAAAAGTCTATATATGGCTTGTCGATTTCCCAGAGAATTCCTAAGAGTCTATTTTATTCTAATAATATGACTAAAATATACCTAATATGCAGTGAAAAGTAGTAACACTTTTAATAATCACCAACACATATAACTTCCTATGTGCGTTTGCACCTCTTCTATGTGTCTTACCTGTATCTACCATTTACTCTTCATAGCAACCCTATAGGAAAGTTACTAGCATGATGCCCATGTTTCAGAGGAGGAAACTGAAACAGAGATTCAAGAAGCTGCCCAAGGTCTAAGAGCTAAGAAGTACCAGAACTGGGTTTCAATTCAACCCTGCTTTCAGCCACTATGTTACATTACCTGCAACTATTAAAAAGTTTTAGTTAGTTTAGCCTGCAGAGCATTCAAATTTTTTAGAGTACATCATGGTTTTACTTCAGATGACTCATCTGATATTTCAGGGTCTTCTGAAGTTGAATGGTTTTATTACTTCCCTCATTGTTATTTACTGAATTGCTCACATACATAATATACAGAATTTACTTCAGGATCACTATATAGTCAAAGCCTCTGAGTAAGCTGAAGCTCTCAGACTGCCCCATTCATCTCCAAAACATATGCTTCCTAAATAAATAAATCTGACTTGTTCTGGCTTTAAAAACAAAAAACAAAAAAATCTGTTAGGAAGTTAACTGTAAGGGCAAATATTGCCACGACTTTTATAAATCGCTCTAGAAAGATACTGAATTAACTTTTGATTCCAATTCTTAGTGTTGTCTTGTATGTCTTGTATTTACTGGAGGCAGGGTTATAGCTTGATATTTTCATTGGTTCATTTTCTGTAAATTTCCCTCCAAAACTGACTGCTCTTGGTAATACAAATCTTGGTAGCATCATCTCCTCACCCCAAGAAACAGAGATTCAAACAAATTACTAACATAAGTTCAAATCATAAAAATTTGTTGCTATGCATATGGGATGGTTTTGGGCTAGTTTTTCCATGAAGACAAGAATACTGGGGCAGCGGTGAAGGGCTGGAAAATGGTGAGAAAGCTCAGTGATGATTCAAACAAGAGAGAAAGAAATGAAAAGACAGAGTCCCCAAATGAGAGGGAAAAGAAATCACTGATGCGAAGACCAGAGGTGCAGTATGGACTATTTGTTGATCTCATAACTCGTGGACAATTGAGGTCAACAATCCTGGATACCTGGGCCACCTTGTGTGGGGACACAAGTGTGAAATAAAAATCTTGTTCTCAACCCAGGTATAAGTGAACAGACCAGTGGGAAATTTCCCTACATGTGGAAGAGCAGTGGACACATGACTGATCACACTGTATGAACCCTCAAATTAGGAACAATGCTTCTTTCTTGCCTTGAGACTTGACTTCAGAGTAACCAAATCTATCTAAAAACAGTATGTAATTCCTTGGGAAATCATACTCGTATTCTTGAAATTGCTTCTTTTAAGTATATACAGTTGTGATCCTTGAACAATGCAGGGGGTAGGGGCACCAATCTCCTCACCCCGACGTGTCAAAAATCCATATGTAACTTTTGACCTCCCCAAAAACTTTACTAATAGCCTGCTGTTGACCAGGAGCCTTGCCAATAACATAAACAATTAACACACATTCTGCATGTTATATGTATTACTGTATTCTTACAATAAACTAGAGAAAAGAAAATGTTATTAAGGAAATCATAAGAAAAAATACATTTACAGTATTGTATTATATTTATCAATACTGTAAGTTTATGTCATCTATTTAAAGATGAATCTTCTGTCAGTACCTACATCACTACTATTTTATATGATACAAAACACAATAAATATTATATGTATTACTAACAATAGATATCAAAAATGGAAAGATAATGTGAAACAGGAGGTGGCTATAAAATTATTACAGTAGCACAGTACATACTACAGTTAATTTTATAAAGTTATGATTTAATACTGCATCTTTGTTTACATTTCTCTTAACTGAATGGCACCACATATGGTCTGCGTTTGTGTGCATAAGTTTTGATAAATTTTAACTTTTTATAATAGATTTTTGCATATTTTCTGGTACTAAGTGATAAAACAGTATAGTATCTATATATATTCTATGTATTCATGGCAAAGCAAATTTTTAAAAAGTACTTCTAGGCTATGCAGTTCATCTGCAAGACTTTCTTCAAACTGTCACATATCTCCAAAAGGTTTTCCAATATATTTACTTTTTTAAAAAAGATTTTATGTATTTATTTGAGAGAGAGAGAGCACACAAGCAGGGGGAGGGGCAGAGAGAGAGGGAGGAGACTCCTCACTGAGCAGGGAGCCCGGACCCATGAAGGGCTTGATTCTAGGACCCTGAGATCATGACCTGAGCCGAAGGCAGACGCTTAACCAACTGAGCCACCCAGGCGTCCTCAATATATATACTTTTTAAAAATCTGCGTATAAGTGGACTCATGCAATTCAAACCTGTGTTGTTCAAGGGTCAACTGTAACCTATCCAATATTGCTCCAAGCCAAGTAACTAGGTCAGTCACAAGTTAAACTAAAACTTCAAGCTCTCTACCAAGTCAAAGCTTCCATCTAGCTATAAAATTAATACTGAGGACCATTTTTTTAAAGTGTGGTAGCAGTGGTAGGTGTTTGGGTTTTGTTTTGTTTTTAAAGTCTTTATTTTTAATGACATCGAAAATAATTTAGTTCTGCTGTTCAATTCTTACGATAGAAAAAAAAAGAAAACAAAAGATACAGCTTAAAAAAAAAATCCATTGCAAAGGAAGAGGCATGTTAGAGCTTGCCTAATAGAAATAATTAGATGATAAAAAATTAAGCCATGTGCTAAAAGGTTAAAGATTTGAGTTGTTTTTGGAACCCTCAGAGGTAGCTTCTGTGGCAGGGGTAGTTTTTATACACGGAAAATTCTTTTAAAAGTTTACTTAAGTTTTGGTTTTTTAAATTGATCAGTCGGTTAAGTGCCTGACTCTTGGTTTTGCCTCAGGTCATGATCTCAGGGTCATGGGACTGGGCCCCACTTTGGGCTCTGTGCTCAGTGGGTAATCTGCTTGAGATTCTCTCTCTCTCCTTCTGTCCCTCCCCCTACTTGCACACTCATGCTCACACACGCTGTCAAATAAATAAATCTTAAAAAAAAAAAGAGTTACCTGGTGAACATTGCTAATCTTCTTTAAGGTCTCCTAACACATTTATGTCCACTGGCCAGGGCAGTGCTGGAGACAGACTATTACTCTTCTAATTCCACACAGATATTCCCCAATACATGTTCAAATCCACAATTTAATTCACATTACATACATTACATACATACAAGCTCTTTAAGAACTGTTACTTTACCTATTATGGCTACTGCAAAGATCGAATAAAATAAGTATGAGCATTTACAGTAAATTCTAAGACCTTAAAGTGCCATTAGACTCATATAAAAGAAATAATCAGCTACAATAAAATAAAATGGCAATCCTCGATTTATCCTTTTCCTAACCTTGCTCAGTTATTTCCTACCTTGTATGTGAAGTCTGAAATACACTTAGGGCTATAAATCCTTTGAATATTAATTAAACATGTAAGTAAGTTATATCTCCTCAATTAGATTATAAACTCCTCAAGGGCAAGAATCACAATACCATCTGTTGCTTTTGTGTCTTTACTTCCTTCTACTTCCTCTCACCATTAGCCAGTGTTTCACAGAGTGGGTATTTGTGGTAGCACTATTAAATATCCTTAATGAAGGCATGGTACAAGTACTGAAGCAGCTGATTATCTTCCCCAATGTGCGTCAATAAATTCATCAGGGGGCCATTAGAGAGGAAGAGAAAAATACCATGATTACCATGATCGCCAATGCAGTCTCTATTGCAACCACAGAAGGGGTAGCTCTAAAAAGAGGCAGCTACAGTCCATATGCTTACTAGCAATCCTTATTCCAAAGACTCGAGGTCCTCTGAACATCTACGATCATTCCATAAATATTTGTCTTTAAACAATAATTACTCTGATAATTTAAATCTGAATAAGGTAGCTTGAAGCACATATAATAAGAAAATATACAGAAAACAAAACCTGTTAAGTATGCTATAGCGCAGCTATTACACAGAGAATATATAAATGAATTACTTTTCAAATGAGGGAATTCAGCAAAGAAACTGAACTGTATGATCTTCATTAAATACTCATTTAACTTTACCATTTTAGTAATTTTTGACATGTTTGATATTACTGTTGGTGGTGCTCATAATAACAATTATAAGATTTACTGACTGCTTACCGTATGTCAGAAACCATGCTAACTACAATTACATAAAACAGGTATTATTATCTTTATTTTCCAGATGAGAAAACTAAGGCTTAACTGAGGTTAAACACCTTGCCAAGGTAAAGTGGAAGACTGAATACAGCTCTGACTACCTCTGAGCCCAAGATCTGAGGCTAAGACGGGACTTTTTAACCTCGGCATGAATGGCATTTTAGAATGAACAACTCTTTGTTGTGAGGGGCTGTTTTGTGCATTAAAGGTTATGTAGTATCACCACTAGTCTCTCCCTACTGGATGCCAGTGGGACCTTGCCTTCTCTGAAGTAATGGCAATACAAAAAAAGTCCCCAGACACTGCCAGACATCTCCTAGGGGGCAATATCACTTTGGTTAAGGAACACTTGACTAACCATTTTAACTTGTTGAATCATCAAGACCACATTCTTGGAGAAATCCAGGGCAATGGAGTCACTTCATCTTTTAAACTACACAGCAAAAAAGGGTTATTTCAAATCATTTGAAAATAAGACCAACTGAAAAAAAATACTAACTGAAGATATTCTATGGTTAAGTAAAAATGTTTTAATGGTATTTAAACTCAATAAATTACACTGTTGTATTTTATTTTCTTTGCTTCCATATAGAAAGACCATAAAATTATGAGTCTGTAACAAAAAAAAAAAAAAAATAGAACTTTTTACATGCAGATGAGTGTCAAGTAACCCTTTAAATGGAATATATGCGACTGCTGCCATGGGGGGGCTTGGAAATAAAAATTTGCATTTTGGAAGTATTTTCAGACCCAGATAAGGCCTACTTTTCTCTTTTGTTCTTTATCACCTCCTTTCCATAACATATACATACACAAATTTTGCCTTATTATTTTACCTATCATGTTTGGCTTTTTCTTTTAGCCTAGAGAAATATTTTACAGTTAATCATCATTTTATTTCAGACTTTGTTTTCAATGACTTTTGCTTGCTTTCAAAATAAACCCAAATCTTAAAGGACAAGGCTTGCCACAACTACGGATCCTGAAAGAAAAAGTCCAAAGAGTAAAAGTATTTAATACAATGGTAGAATAAATGGATTAAGGATTAAACTTCCTAAAATGATTCTGGGATGAGGGGGAAAGGGAAGGAATGACTATAATAATATCCAAAAGTTTCAAGAGTTTATTTCAAAGTCCAACTGCTGAACAGTCATTCTTTGTCATGTTTATATTTATGATCATATAAGGGTTTTATTTCTCCAAATACTCTACAGCCAATTCAAACAGATAAATCATTGAATTTCACAAACTATTTTTTTTTAAGAATTTTTTAAATTTATTTGACACAGAGAGAGTTCAAGCAGAGAGAGAGAGTACAAGCAGGCAGAGGGAGAGAGAGAAGCAGACTCCTGGCTAAGCAGGGAGCCCAATGCAGGACTCAATCCCAGGACCCTGGGATCATGACCTGAGCTGAAGGCAGCTGCTTAACCCACTGAGCCACCCAAGCGCCCAGAATTTCACAATTTTAAAATGTCTTTGAAATACTACTTTTGACATCTTCCTCTACTATATATATGACAAGAGATACCAAAAAAGTAATACGACTGACAGATTTAAATTTCAACTTATTTCCCCCTCTCACCCTAACTGCATGAATGAGAAGTGGTTTACATTTCAGCTTCTTAGTTCTGCTTCTGAACCTAGACACGTGAATGAATGAGCTCTGATGGCCAATGGTTGGACAAATTTCAGGAGAGAGAGGGGCTCAGACAGTGTAAACCCTTCTGGAAAATCATTTGTTGATTAATATCATAATCTGTAAAAAATGTTCCTCCTCTTTTACTCATCGATTCCACTCCTATAAATTCATTTGATAGAAGGCATTAAGAAATAAAAGCAGAAGAAACAAAGGTATGACATAAAAATCTTTGCCTCTAAAAACCTTAAAAATGAAAAGGAAAGTCTGGTTTTAATACATCCAAAAAAAAAAAAAAAAAGATAAAGAAGAATATGGCAGACCAACTTGATGGAACATTATACAGCCATAAAAATTTATAAAATATGGAAAAATATGGATGGAAAAAGTCAAGTCAATCTTTTGGTATAATAATACATGCCAGTCTGTCAAATTACTGTAGCAACAGTGCCCTACAGACACACATTCATTCAAATAAATGATGTTCTTTTAATTAGCACACTGAGGCTGAGGGGAAAAAAGCTCACACGCCAATCTCTAGGCAGACACCAAAGAACCACTACCAAAAAAAGATTATCATATATTTTATATGATATATTCTATGATATATAATATATTTTAGTTATAAAACTAGTTTCTTTTCAGTTTTTTGCTTTAGCTTATGACTATAGTTAACTGGCATTTAGCTATCTAAATGTAATGAGCATGTGTTAGAAATCCTAAGAGATGAGCAGTCAGAAATCAACCTAAATAAACTTGTGACCAAATGCTGCCTGAACTGGATGGTTACATTGTTCATGTTTAGGTGGCATGATTTTAAAAATTTGAATGTAAAAATTCAGTGACTAGATTATTATTATGAGTTACTCCATATAGAGGGGAGAAAAAGAGTTGAAAAAAAAATTTTTTTTAACTTTCTGTGAATGAAAAGGCTAGAACTGTCTCAGATTCATCTGGTATTAGAAAGGAAAATGCTGAAAATGCAAAATTTGTATTAAAAATTGAATTCTGGTATGTTTTAATTCTTTAAAAACTAATAAAGAGCTATAGATATTAAGCACTTAGATCTTTTAAAGTAAAGGTAATTACGATTTTTAAAATATGTATTCTGCACAGAAAGAACAGTAGAAATAGAAGGGGAAACCCCACAACTTATCAGAACTGGGATCAAACAGAATATTACATTAAGCTATGATTAAAATTATTTAAGAATAACTAGAACCTATAAAAGAAAAGATCTGTTACAAAAAGGGGAGACTGGGTTAACTGACCTTATTCTGATTTTTTTTTAATTATGTTTATAAGTAAAATAAAAGTAGAAGATGGGTAAACAGAGATGCAAAAATGGGAAAGCAGACATGAAAGCTACCTTCATAAGGACTTGAAAGTCTGTCACTAAGGAATGTATATGGACTAATTCTTGGTAGTTCTCAGGGCATTCCTGAGACCAATGGGAGGTGATTATAGGAAAGCAAATCATCAGAGCCAGAAATAAAAGAAACAGGCTAGCTTATGAAGTATTGAGTTTCCCTTCCTGATAAGTATGCTTGCAGAGGGCAAGATAATAACTACTTGTTTGATGTACTACCTAGAATAATGAACCAGACTCAAGATAATCCGTAGACCTTTCCAACCCTAAGGGAACTTATATTTGTTTCATGTTTATTAATGTGTCAAACACTATGCTAGACATTTTATATATATTTCTTATGAAAATAAGGCTCAATAATTGTTTTTTTTAATAATTGTGTTTTTAAAGAATATTTAGTATCCTGAAAAAATGAATATTCCAAAATGCTAATTTTAAAAAACAAAACATGAAACTATTTATAGCATGACAGAGAGACAAATAAGGGAACATGTAAAATATTAATAGCTCTTATTTCTGGGATACTATGAATACTTGTGTACTAAGGATATCTGTGATAGGATAATTAGTGATTTTGAAATTCTACTTTATCCTTTTCTGCATTTTCCTAAACTTCTAAAATGAGCATGGGTATACTTTTATAAACAACAAAGATTACGAAAACAGTTTATGATATATTCAATCATTCTACATTGCACTGACCTGACATAAAAAATGTAAGTGTATCTGGCCCCACAAATAGATTTATGTACACACATAACAACTTGGTTACATATAATCTTGTATTGCAAGCATTAGAATTAACTCAAAAGAACCAGAAAATTAAATATCAAAACTGTCATCTGATTCAGAAGCACAGGACCATTTCAATTAAGCTAAACTAACAACTAAAAAAAAAAAGCTTCATAGAGACTACAATTAAAATATATTTAAAATCTCAAAAACACTAATATTTATATAAAACATATACGTCAAACCAAACATATGTCTGCTATTTCATGACAATAGAACAATTAAATAAATGGCCCATCAGCTTTCCACAGTAATTCTCACCTTAAAATGCTGCCTGAAAAACAAACTCAAATATTAATTTTCCAGCTAGATTTTTAAAATTCCCAAATCTCAGGAGTCCTTCGGGCAGTAGAGATTTAAAATCATCTAGGGAGATTTTTCAAATTATATTTATAGGCTGGACCCCCTCTTGAGAAATTTTCATGTGTCCTCTTGGATGAAATCCTGGCCATTTCTACTTTGAAAAAGGCCCTTAAATACTGCCTTCTTTTTGAGAAACATGACTACATATCTTTGCTTCTTTTCATAAAAGTTAGTCTCCTTTAATTTGAGAAAGAAAATGACTCCTTTAGTACAACTGAAATATTATGAATTCCATTGCTCTTAAATTTCCAGATAATTTGTCCTGCCATAGTTTGTATTGAATGAATGTTTGAAACCTCACAACATTCAAGAAGTTGAAATGATAGAGCATGATTTAAAAATCTCATTGTATACCATTTTCATTCAATTAATCCAACATTAAATTATACACAGGTTCAATTTAAAAATAAATTCTTAACAAGCAATTGTACTTTTAAAAAAAACTATTAAGGGTTTACAAAAAATTAGGAACATTAGAAATCCCTTTCTAGAATAAACTGGTGGGCATCCTAAGTAGCATCTTGCATCCTATGTTAGTAAATAGCATGGAAGTCATTCAATTAGATAAAATTGTGTCATGGAGGAAAAAAAGCCTTTTACTCAGTTAGTGGGTTGTTATTTACTCTTTCATGGTTATTGATGACATACTAATCTTTACATTAGTCTACTTTAGAAAAGAAAATAACCAGAAAATATCTAATGCCAGGCTGGAAAATGGGGTTTAGAACTCTTGCCAATTCCTACCGATTTATAGCAGATGCCAAAACTGCTCTATTAAGAAGGATTCTGAAGCCATCTCGGGGCTTAGTATAACATGAGTAGTGACTGATTACCCCCACATCTGTCACAGACAAAGTATAGAGCTGGGGGAACCACAGGGGTAGGCAAAGCTAAAATGTAAGGATGCCATATATTTACTGATCCCAGTCTAATGCCTTTTTTAATTGTACCAAAATATTTGCTTCATTATAAATACTAAGTGAGGCATTCGTTAGCTTTAATACAGATTGTATTTTAAAAAGTATTAAAAAACACTTTCTTCATTCTAAAATTTGCTTCTGTGTATAACATGGCCAGTGCCTGAAAAGATGTATTGTCCTTGGCTTTGTCATCTCTCTTGACCCAGTGATACATGTGCATACTCATAATTCATTTTTTTGTTTTGTGATTGGTAATGCTTTATTCAGTAGCTTCTGTGTCAATGAAGCAATTTTAGGCTTTACTGTAATAACCTTTTTTTTTCCTACTGTGAAGCTGCATTTCTCAATAACATTTAATATATCCCATATTATATTACCTCAATTATAATTACCAATGTAAATTTTATGAAATCTAAATACAGACTGAGTTATTTCTGATGAATATTTAACATCTAAATTGAGATATGCTATAAACAGACTTCAAAGACTTGGTATAAAAAATGTAAAATACCATTAATAATTTTATTTTAATTAACTGTTGAAACAGTATTTTATATATTGGGTTAAAAATATTATTAAAATTAATTTCGCCCATTTACTTTTTAAATGTGGAGACCAGAAAATTTAAAATTATATATGTTTGGTTGCATTATATTTTTACTGACAGTGCTATTCTTTAAATAATCATTTTTAAACAAATTGTGAATAGGATTTATGACATTCAAAACTCCCTATTATATTTACTTGGAGAAAGCTACTTACTATGTCACTTGATGTCTGTTTTATAAAGGCCTATGTCAGAAATTTCACACATAGTGCCAGGAAAAACAATCTCCTTTTCCTAAGCAACTGGTAAAGTTTTGCTTTACAATGTTAATCTTACTATAAATGAGGTACCCATTTTTTGCTTTGCCCATAGGAAGCTCAGAGCCAAATAAAAGCCAGACTTTAATAAAAGAGTCTACAGGAACAGGACTCTACCTACCCTTACTTAGTATTCTCCCTTACTTTTTTTTTTTTTTTTGCTCAGATTTTATTTTTCTTTTTGAAAGACACATCTTTTTTTGTCATGAGTTAAGAAGTAACGTTGAATAAGAATCAAAGCGTGGATAAACACTAAAAACAATTCAAGGCAAAGGCAAGCTCAGTTAAGGAAAATATAAAAAATTGTATTCAATGCCTCAAAACGCTATTTGTCATTTTCTAATTCTCTCTGCATAGTTCATTTATTTCAGTGAAAATAAAGCAACTTTAATCAACATACAACAATACTCTCATATATTTTGGAGAAGGACCAAAATCATTTTTGAAATAAGATGAAGATCCTTAGAGGAAAGGTGTCATCAGTGAATATCAGTGACACTTCTGCCTATCTAATGAAATAATGTTTACCATAACAAAAGAAAGAATCCAAATCAGGCTCCTCAATTTATTCATGGGAATTCATTCCTATTCTGAGTGAATATACCCAACCTAAGGGGAAAGAGGAGTTTTGGGTCTTACAAACTTTAGTGGGAAAAAAAAAATTGTGTGCTGTTATTTGGATATAGATTTTGTGAAATTATTTATTTTACAGCCAATATGAATAAATATAGGATTATTTAATTACCTCAAGTATCATATGTAGCAACAAAATCTTTACATATTCACATATTTTACTCTTCAGTTCTTAACTAAAACTGAGTCCACCTGCTGGCTTACAAAAAAAATAAATTTCTGGGGCGCCTAGGTGGCTCAGGTCATGATCCTAGAGTCCTGGGATGGAGAGGAGCTTGCTCCTCTCTCCCACTTGTGCTCTCTTCTCCACTCTCTCTCAAATAAATAAAATCTAAAAAAAAAAAAAAAAAAAAAAGAAAAAGAAAATAAACTTCTATTCTACCAAAAAGAAAACTTAATCTAGAAAAGAAACTCTTGATAACAACCTGAAAGTTTGCTCAAAGCTTTCTATTCTTCACATAAATAGATCACTTAATATACAGAGATACATACTAATATGTAATAAGGAACAATGATGAAAATTTTACTTCTGAAATTCCAAGCCAAATTTTGTACAGGGTACCAGGGAGAAAAACTAATACTCTTTCAACGGTTACTCAAATATTTACTGAACATCCACTCTTTTCTAAGCTGCATGTGTCCTATGCTCTCACTGGAGAGACCAGAGTCTGATGAAAACATGGCCCAGGTAGGCTGTTGTCTAGGAATTCAGATCTACAGGGGACACTAACGCACCACTGGAATACACTGGCCATATTGCAGTCAGCTCAAGTTCCACAAGTGGACAGTTAGAGATTTTTTCTAAATTTTAAATGCCCTTTAGAAAGTTGTCTGGTTTCGGGGCGCCTGGGTGGCTCAGTGGGTTAAAGCCTCTGCCTTCGGCTCAGGTCATGATCTCAGGGTCCTGGGATGGAGCCCCGCATCGGGCTCTCTGCTTGGCGGGGGGCCTGCTTCCTCCTCTCTCTCTGCTTACTTGTGATCTCTTTCTCTCTGCCAAATAAATAAATAAAAATAAAAAAATAATAAAATTTCAAAAAGAATATGAATGAAAGCATTTTGTAAATTGTAAAGCGCTCTAAATATACTACAATTTTTTGGTATTACTTAATAATATTAATGTTACTGTTATTATGTTATTTTGCATAAGGTCCCTTCTTCCCCTTGGCTAAAGTAATGTGGTACTGAAGAAACTGGCTAGATTATGGAATATAATAACAGAATTTAGGGAATTTACTTTTGGAACCAATAAATAATAGTAAGGAGTTTTTTCACAGAAGATGCCTGCTGGGCACCATTCCTGTCTTACCTAGAGAGCGTATCTCTTACGATGGGCTGAGATAATCAGTTTTAAACTGTGTCTAAAATGAGAGCAACTATGCCATCAATGCTGAACTCTGACATCTTCCAGTAATAAACTTTATCAATTTGGTTACAAGAATTGGTGTGATTTTTTTTTTGCTGTTTGGAGAACTTTGCTGCTCTTTTGTTGGTCTTGACTAAGCTGTAGGTAGCAGAGATTGCTATAGAGATAAACAGTAGGCAAATTAGGGATTATCTATTTTATGTTGCATCATTTCTTGATTCAAGATATGGAACACAAGTTACCTAGAGCACATGCAACATCCTCAAGAGCAAGACAAAGCCTGTGGTAATGCTGCTATGCTGTGTCCTCTTTATCCCTGGACATTCTGTGCGGAGGACTGTTCAATTCCAAGCTACAGTGCCAAACGCTAAGCCACTTCTATCTGAAAATCATGAGTAGAAGGTGAAAACATAAATTTAATCTGTCTGCTATACTGCATGCATTCTGGAATAAAGGAACAAAAGTATTTTCTAGTTTAGATTTTGAAGGTCAATATGAGGAAAGACTATTAGTTACCATAGTAGTATGCTAAATGCTTAGAATGAAAATATAAATTGTAATAATTAAATTTCAGTGTCCCTGTTTACTTTGCTTCCTGTGTGGTAGGCATGTAGAGGCAGCAGAAACCCTAAATTTTTAAAAATATGATTTAAGCCATTTTAGGCTTGTTCTTATATTTTAGTCACTGCTTTAGTCCCTTACCCACCTTGGGGGTGGAGGATATAGGGTTATGATGCAAAGGCTAGTTGCAGTGATGGGAACGAGAGAACAGGGTCAAGGGAGGCACAAGAAGAGGCCATAAACAAAACAGTTCAAATGTATTAGGACAAGATTTCTAGAGGTTTTTAATTTTTTAAATGTCAATCTGATTCAACTGGAAAAGCGGAAAGTAATCACAGAAAAAAATAATCTCTAGTCAACAGAAGATCAATTTTGTTAAATTCACATGTACATGCGGCCAATTCCTACTCCAGTCCAGAAATGGTCAAGGTTTTGAGAGATGGGAAAGCAGGAGCCTGGTAAATGGCAACTAGACATAAAGAACTGCTTTCTCTGTAGGCCAAGAATTCCAAATTAAATTTGATTCAGAGTATTTTTTAAACACTTGCATTTATTCAGTTTAAAGTTACACAAAAAATAACTCTAATTTGAGCTGTTTGTAAACGTTTATATTTAGCTCTCCATTCACCCTTAACTGCATCAAGGAGTGAAAAAAGGAAGTTAAGCAGAAAAAGCGAAGAATTAAGAATATAGCCATATTTTACCTCTAGTTCACATACATTCACAAGCTTTTTAATTCATGATCAAGAAGTCTAAATTTAGACTAAAAGTAAAAAAGATACTATCATGCACATCCTCCAGTCAGGAAGAGAAAGTTAATAGTATCTGGAAAGCCTTCAAACCACAGGAATTCAGGGACACTTAACATCAATTATTTAAATAAATACTAATCTATTAGCAAAGGAAAAAGAGAACAAACTATTTAGGTCACTTGACCAGAGATAAATATACTATTTATTTTCTTCCTTTTCCTCTCAATAAAAAAGGAAGACAGCAACCTAATGACTTCCCAAATTAAAGCCAATCAATCATTAGAAAGAAATTTCTCTGTTCCAGAACTATTTCTAAATCTTGAGGGAATTTTTTTAGCCTTTCGAAGTTTGTTACTTTTTTAAAAAAATTCCTACTTTACAAAATACATATGTCACAAGTTTGTATGTGCTTGACATTAGTGGGCAATGAATATATTCTGACAGTAAAGTCAAAATACTTTTTTTTTACTTCTTTCTGATGTAAGATAGAAAAACTGAGAACTCTAAAAATATCGTCTAAAGTGGGATTAAAAAAGAACTTTCCTATGGATTTTCTATTTCTCAATGTTCATAAGACAAAAACCACTTTAATGCTAAACACATTTTGCAATGTTAATTTCAGTGTCTTCAGTTCAAATTGCTAAAAGGTAGCAAAAAAATCTGTCTTTGTATGTTTTATATGTGTAATATTTGGTAATATTAGGTAATTATTGCTAATTCTGAAGCTGTGATGAGTATTGTAGTAGTTTTTAAAGAGTCATTATTCTATATCTCATATATATATATATACATATATATATATCAAATATCACACATAATATTTGGTATTTGTTTCCAAATAATCCAGGAGGAGCCTAAGTAGAGCAGGTTTACAGATAATACATTATTGACCATGGGCTGCTAACTGTTGAAGGTGGGACATGGATACAGGTGATTTCATCATACTATTCTCTCCATTTTTCTCAATGTTATAATCTTAAAGAGTTGGGTCAAACTGTCCGCCGATCATTTAGCTTTGGGACAGAAAATGTGCAGTCACTGTAAAATTGAAGAGAAAGGCCAAGCAAGGCCAACTATTTTGTTGCAGTATGTATCCATTCCAGAAGTCCTGGAATAAAGAAACATGGTTATAGAGTTCAAAAGAAACACAGCCATCTGTGAACACAAGATTCTGCCAAGTCCATAAACTGAGGAGATGGTTTTAATAGGACTAAAAATTTGGAAAAAATTAACCCACCTATTCATGGAATTAGAAGACCTGATATAATAAAGTAGTTACATTTTCTGTAACCAATCCTGGATAACTACTGCTTACTTATAATAATAAATTAAAATTCTAGAGTACTGCAAATTAAGTAGATTTCTTTTTCTATGAGCAGTTTTCTAAAGTAAAATGTGCTCTTCTTTCCACCAGGACAGACATCATTAAAAAAAGGGGGGGGGGAGGAGTTAAGAGAGAATCGTATTAACAATTTAGAGAGAAACAATTTAGAAAGAATCCAAACTCCTCAAAAGAATGTGCAACATTCATTAATGTTAAAGGCTAATTAAAAGATGAGAGACTTCCATTACAGGGAAGGACAATGATCCCTTTCCCCTACCCCCTTTCCCCCAGATTTTTCTATATACAACTGCAAGGATGAAATATCAACCACTTCGGAAATGTAAAAGATCTGACGAATAAACTTAATAGAATTATTTTTGGTGTTTGGATAAGCCTAACAATGTCTCTTAACTTATAGTACTTCTAACACATGGCATTTTATTTCTGGAAAGAAGCTTCTTTAATGAAGACCCTAGTGTTAGTGTAGGGACTCTGCGGAAAAGATGGACCAGAGATGAGCAGCATCTCACTGAGAGGTCCTCAGACTTTTTATAGTAACATAAAATGAATTCTAGATTTAGGCTAGGATCTCAGATTCCTTGCAGTCCTGGAGTTTATTTTACAATCATGGTTCCTATATTTGAAATGGTATTAGACATTTTAAAAGATTATATTAAAGGTTTTTTTTTTCTTTCTTGAGTTACCTTCCACCGTACTTTTGTTCTTCCAATCTAAAAAATCAACCATGGACATTGCTCAAATCAACATGTTAGGTTACAGCCATGATATAAACAGTAAACTGCATGCTAAAGATAATAAAGTCAGCCCTTTAGCTTTGTAAATTGAACTGCATACTACAGATATTAAAGTCAAGCCTTTAGCTTTTTTGCTATTATTTGTTAAATCAATGCTGCCATATTGCTCTGTAATATTACCACACGCATATAT
The DNA here is from genome assembly GCA_028534135.1 of Potos flavus. Taxonomy (NCBI): domain Eukaryota; kingdom Metazoa; phylum Chordata; class Mammalia; order Carnivora; family Procyonidae; genus Potos; species Potos flavus. The sequence continues at coordinate 64,420,154 of CM052883.1, read as the reverse complement.
AAAATGAACTGCTTCATTTCTAATATATGTAGTATTTAATAATACAGCATGACTTCCCAGAAATCCAGACATGTTACATTGTCACATAATAGGCTCTAGAAACAGAAGGACTGGGTCTGAATCCTGACTCCACCAGATACAAGCAAATTACTTAATTTCTCCATGTTTCAGTTTCCTTATCTGTAAAACCGGGATAACAGCAATACCCGGCTCACGGCACTGTTAGGGAAATTTTATTGAATTAATATGTGTGATGCACTTAGAACAGTGCCCACCTGGCCACTCAATACGTGCTAATCTAAACTGTATTTACATATTGAAAATAACACAAATCGGACAAGAAGGCTTACTGACTTATGCTCCAAAACCCTGAAATCTGAGTAGTGTTTCAATATATCTGAGGCTTGTGTGCTTTTTAAATCTATTATTTGTAGATGACATATATGATTTATTACACTAAATTCATCACAGAGAAAAAGAAAATACTTTCCTTATCACATAGCAAAGCTGTACACATATCAGGATTGAGTTTATGTTTACTATTTACAGCTCTACTATGCCATTTCATAGTAATCACGGTTTTTGGGTAGTTAATCAAATTGCTTAGAAAGCCATTCTGCAAAAGTTTATTAGGTAGACCTAACTTTAAAACCTTTCAAATTGGGGCGCCTGGGTGGCTCAGTGGGTTGAAGCCTCTGCCTTCGGCTCAGATCATGATCTCAGGGTCCTGGGATGGAGCCCCACATCGGGCTCTCTGCTCAGCGGAAGCCTGCTTCTCCCTCTCTCTTGCCTGCCTCTCTGCCTGCTTATGATCTCTCTCCTCTCTGTCAAATAAATAAAATCTTTGAAAAAAAAAAACCTCTCAAATAAACATTGTGATACTTTAAAACCTTTCAAATAAATATTGTGCTACTACTACTTTGCAGATCTTAAATTTCACCTGGAACTTGAAGACTCTGTCCTTTCCAAAAGAACATGCTAACTTCTTTGACTGAATTTTCTACCAGCTTTCTTGTTTATTCTTTAATCATTGAATGTATCCTTTATTTATTGAATATATATTCCACGGATAGTAAGGTTTAGTACGCCAATTTTACTTCCTTAATATTTCTCTAGTACAAGGCTACATAAAAACTTTAACTTTCTTTAAACTTGCTTTTGGTTAATGGTATGGTACTGACATGATAAAGAAATACATAATCTGAATTACCTGATTGCACATAAATTCCCAAAACAGAATCATTAACAAACATGCTCTTTAGGAATTTAGATGTAACCAAAAGTATTTTATAAGTACTCACCAGGTGACTGCAACTGGTCTTTTTAAAGCCCTTTGTTAAATTACTTCCATTAGAAGATGTAGAAATTCCTCACTCAGGATTACTGAGAAACAGTGCTGATGTTATTGATTTTGATATAATTAGCAATACCACCACTGGAATACACTGCCTTGGCTGAATATATCTGGCAAGCAAAGTAGCTCATAAACTGGCAGAAACTAAACTCAGTAAGTCAATGATCTTTACGTAAGCAAACATGATTTCTAAAAAGTAAATACAAGGTATAAATTTTGTAAAGCATACATTTAGAAATTTGTTTTCACTTTATTTTTGACAAGAGGACAGGGGAGTAAATAAACTATAGCAAAATTCAAAGTATAAGATTGTTTTAAAAAAATCTTGTGTACTATAAAGATACATAGAGATCTTATATACCATATATGTATTTCCAAACTAGAAATAGGATAAAGCAAAGTACTAAGTGGAAAGGGTAAAAAAAAAAAAAAAAAGAAAGTTGAGTCCTTTGGTGAGATCGGAAAGCCATTAAATAAGCATTTCTACAAATCTCAAATATAGATAAACTCGAACTCCTCCTCCTTTTGACTCTACTAAAGTACCCTGTTTTAGGTGAATTTTTGCTTTGATTTGACTTCAGGGAAATTACTGAATTAAAATTAGCAAAATGCTTTCAGGCACATTCATATCAGACTCTACAGAATGCCCACAAAGACTTCATCTTAAAAAAAAGTAATGGTACAGATATGATGTGTTAAAAAGAAACTTACTTCATTCTTTGGACAAACTCAAAGACTTTAAAGGTTTTTTAATGAGTCAATGTAAACTGACTACACATAGTTAAATTTGATCTTTAAGACCTCTCCAAATCAGAACGTTCTAAAATGAATCAACTGTATACACACACACACACACACACACACACACACACACGCACACACCACACAAAAAGTCTAGAAGGTAGAAAGCAAAAACATTTAGCATTTGTAATTTGTACTAATGGTTTATAAATGGCATTATTTTCTTTAAAATGTTTTCTTTTTTACAAGTTTAACAATAATTCTACTGCTTTCTAATTAGGTATAAAATTAGAATAAAACAGTAATAAAACAATGGAATTCAGATTTGTAAATGCAAACACATAAAATAAATAGATTATGGCCAAAAAATGGTGAAATAAGAAAACCAGATAAATACTTCCCTTTAGAAAACACTGGTCAGGTAAATCAAGAGATCACAGAAAGAGGGTGCCTGGGTGGCTCACTCAGTTAAGTGTTAGACTCTTCATTTCCACTCAGGTCAGGATTTCAGGGTCCTGGGACAGAGCTCCACATTGGGCTCTGAGTTGTGCTCTGTGCCCTCAGCACGGGTCTCCTTGGGATTCTCTCTCTGTCCCCTACTTATACTCCTCCCCCATGTGCACATGCACCCACTTCCTCTCTCTAAAATAGTTAAATAAATCTTATAAAAAAGAGATCACAGAAAGGATAAACACCATTTCATTTTACTATGTAAGATGTTATATTCATTTACTACTGAGTGACAAGCTCATTAACCTACTTGATAATGCATAATTATGGTTACCTTTCCTTCTAAATAGTTTATTCAAAAAAAGAGATGCTAAGACTAACAAAACAAGGATGGTCAAATTAGGAAAGTTATTCTTTAGCTAAAATTAATATATTGTGCTGTTTTCAAATAGAATGGAAGTGGTGGACACTACTCTTCTTGCCACTTTACTATCTGATGTACCTATTCTCAGACCTATTCTCTTTCGCACTTGTGATTCTATCTGGTGCATTTCCAGATAACTGTAACTTATATAAGTTAGTCAAGTCGCCTGGGAAAAAAGAAAACAGTTTTACAAATTCAGGGCAGACTGCTCTCCCTTGCGTCCAACAGGGATGGCTACTTGAACTATTCTAGAAAGATTTCAGCTGTATATGTAGTGGTTCTAACTGAGAAACAAAGACTTCAAAAATGACTCATGTGTTGGCATAATTTGAAAATAAAAATACAATAAGCTTCCATCTGCAGTATGCACAACCTAAGAGTGAATTCTTCTCTACTTTAGAATAAAGATATGTAGGAAAAATATTTTCCTCATTTTTTTCCCTTGGTTGCCTGTCCTAAGTCTCAAAGGAGTAAGGTAAACAACACTTTGGGAAATGAAAGAGCCATTTGCTTGCTTCCTATGCCAGCTGGAATGTGACAGCACTTCTAAGAGGAAAGATGCCCCAATTTTTAGCAAAACTGTCTTTCTCTGGGTATGGAGAATTTAACGAGAAACAGTATCTCTTAGTAAACCCTGCATCAAAGCATGAACTGAATGATCACTACTGAAACAACAGCCCTACTATTAGGTAATAGAGAAATTCACCTGTACAGGATTTAAAAGAATCAATTTTAGAGCAAAAAGTACTATTAATGCCTATCCAAATTATATACTAGCAAAGCAAAACATTTTGACAGATAGAAAGGGTTGAGAAAAGGTAGCTGTGGACACAGAAACTAAAAAAATAGTAATGACTTCAAAAAGAGTGACCATAATGAATCCTTCTATGCTTAGCACTTCAATATGGAAGAATTACAAGGAAAACACTGTTTTAACCACAGTGAAATACTTGACAATGAGTTAAGATCCATTTAGCCTTCACCACATTACCCCAAATAGACTTCAATTAGTCCTTATTCTTCACCTCCCTGCAATATCTGCTGTTGTCCACCACTATTCCTCTTTGAGTTTTTCCTGGCACGGCTTTCACAATAATCAAACTTAAAAAAATTTCCTTTAACTCTGTTCCTGTTCTCACTTTTTAAATTCTCCTATCTCTAAATGGAGGCACTGTACTTTTGGGTTGTCCCACCTCCCCTTTGGTGAATTCATGTAATGTCATATTGATAGGATTTTTCCTTCAATTGAATGTGCACACTAATTTATATTTTTAGCCCTCTCTTCTTTCCTAAGGGCTAATTTCACATTCTTACTGGGGTTAAAGAGAGGTCAAAGACAACTCCTAGGTTCCTACACTATTTGCTCTTTTTAAAGAGAATGCTATAAGCCTGATTACATGTCTTTCTATGCCACTTAGACTAAAATCTAAAAAGCTAAAAGAAAGGCTGATGACAGTATACATAATGAGAACAGCAAAAAATTAATGCTGACACCGAGAGAACAGAAAAATCACAAAAAATAAAACCAAATGCTCAGTAATTTGGGACCATTTGGAAGATAAGCCAAAAAAAAAAAAAAAAAAAAGGAAAAAAAACCCAGAGATCTTTTTAACCCACTGAGAGAATTATGTAAACCATATATAACTGCACTGTCCAATACAGTACCCATTAGCCACACATAGCTATTTACATTTAAGTTAATTAAAATGAAATTTAAAAATTTAGTTCCTCAGTCACAATAGCCGCTTTGCAAGTGCTCAAAAGCCACATGCAGCCAGTAGCTACCTTACTGGACAGCACAGATATTTTGATCAATGCAGAAAGTTCTACTGGACAAAGCCGCAGTGCTAATTCAATATTCACTGAGTATTCTCTATATAATAGGCACTGTGCTAGGTACAGGAGTATAGAAAGATGAGTAAGATAAGGCTTCTCTCTTCCCTCAAAAGCAGATCGTCTGTCTAGTAGAAGAAACAGCTAAAAATATTTACAAGTTCTAGAGCGGAGGTAGTAAGATTTATTCCAGCCCAATTACCTAGGATTCCAAACATTTACCTAGCGCTTCTGTAGACGTGGCCTTGTTCATCTGGTGTTATGAGGCACAGCAAGAAATGCTCAGACTCATCACTACCTAGAAATCTCTGGACTCAGAACCAGAGGTGCTAAGCCCTAAACAGGATTTAAGCCCCATCTGTCTGGACTTGGTGCTTTACACTGCTGCCAACACTTGACGGAAAAAATCTGTCCTGCTACTCTGGCTATTTTCCCTGGTCCCTCCTAGAAGGCAGCTTTGCCTCAACTATCACTTGGTTTGGAGCCTCCAGCATGTGCTATACTTATGGTGACTGAGTGCCTGACAAAGTTATAAGATATTACCAAAGAATTAGCACTGCAATTGAGAACAAGTCTCAGGTACAAATGGAGCAAGAAGGGGGAGGAACAGTGCATTCTATAAAGAAAGAGAAGTCTACACAAGGTTAAAAGAGAGAAGCATAAAAGTTAACAGAAAGATGTGTGGCAAGCAGGGGGTTCATCACAACACAAAGGGTAGTAAAAGCAAGAGATGAGGATGGATGGAAGCCAACTGCTAAGAGCCTTAATGCCACCACCTAAGGAGCTTGGCCAGGATTGGCCTCTAAGTGATAGCCAGCCATTATTAAGAATAGTCAAAGGATGAGATCTGTATTTTTCAAAAGACAAACCTGGGTGAAAGGTGGATAGCAGTGGATAAAGGGGACCAATGTCTGGATGAAGACTTCGTTGAAGGTGGTGGGAGATAAAGAAGAGGAAACTGACTTGAGAGACCCTAGATAAAATTGATCGGCTCTAACTATTGACAGAATCTATCTGGCACAATGGAATCCAATAAATGTTGCAAAAAAAATTGTGAGGGAGGTAATAATCACTTAGTTCACACAGAAGGGAAAAAAACAAAAACCATTTTTTGTTTTGTGAGAAACACAAAAATTTAAGGCAAGGGCTGGCAGAAGAAACAGTGAGACAAACAAAAAAATAACAAAGAAATCAAATGAGGCAGTATTCCCACAGCCTGAAATGTGATTTCTTAAGATATCTGGATGGCCTGTTCCCCATCTTCTTCAGGTCCATATAAAAATGTCATTATCCTAGTGAGCTCTTCCCTGAACACAATATTTAAAACTGACCAAGACAAGCATACTCTCCTAGCATTCTCTAACCCCCTTTCCTGCCTTATTTTTCTCTGTAGTACTTACCAACACCTACTATACTCTACATTTTACTTACTTGCTTAATGTCATCTCCCTACTACTTAAATGTAAGCTCCATTAGGGGAGGAACTTTGTTTCATGCCACTGTACACCAAAGCCTAAAATAGTGCCTGGCATATAGCATATGCTCAACAAATACTTGTTGATTAAGTGAGTGAATAATGCAAGGAAATAAAAAGGGCAGGGTTATTACATCAGACTAATAAGTATAGATATAAAATGATATCTAACATGGAAATTTTATTATTTTGAGTGTTAAAAAAATCTGTATAACTGAATAGTCCTTTAAGTAAAAAAGACAAAATGTTTTCTTTAAATATGTATTTAATATATATAATATATTCAGATATATGTAATTAATTATAACAGTCTATTTACAGTCATAAAATAATGAGAGATTTTATAGCCTGAAAAAATCACTCACCATACTTGATAGCCACACTAAAAATCTACCACTTCAAGTATTTAAGTCCTATTAACATTTTCTCAACTTCCATTATAAACTCACTAATTTCTTTTCTGACATTTTAGCAATTATTAAATGTTAAGCAAAGGTAAGAAGCTTAAGTTAAAATACCAGAATATTTGTATAATCACAGAAATTAGCCTTAAAACATAGTGAAGAGGATATGCCATAAGTAAGGAAATAATGGTCCCAAAGTTAGAGAAGTAAAAAACAATCCAAGAACACAAAAAGCCCACTTAGCTGGTAGCTTTAGGAAAATTACCAAACATCTTAAATCCCACTTTCCTTATGAATAAAATACCACTAACACTAGAACCTACCTACCTAACAGGCTTGTTCTGAGAATTTTCTTGGAGGATTAAATCTCTTGAGTAATAAGCTTGGTACATGGCCTGTAACAGTCATTTATTCCTTTAATCCACAACTATTCACAAAGAACTTACTATACAAAAGGTACCATACTAGATACTAGCTATAGTGACAAATGACAGATACATATCTACTCTCATAGACTCTATGGTCTACTGGGAAAGACAAATAAATACAAAGTGTGACAGGTTCTATGGAGGATGCTAATGAGTCCAGAGGCATAAACCAAGAGAGCAAGGGACTTCAACTTTAGATATGGTCAGGAAGTATCCCTGTGGACAGAAAAAATAAGAAGGCATTAATCATATACAAAGGGCACAGAAGTATACTAATAAGTGTTTTAAGCACAGGGATTGAAATATACAAAGACTAAGTCTAGCTGTGGAAAAGAGCTTGTAGCTTATTTGAGGAACTGAGAGGAACTCAGCATTACCGAAGCCTCATAAGTCAAATGAGAGATCTCAGGGACAGGAAGGAGCCAGATGATGACTCTGAAGGACCATGGTAAGGTTTTGTGACTTTATTCTATGGGAATTTATTCTTCAGTGGAAAGCTGCTTAAGTTTTCTGTTCTTCAGAGGGAAAAGATAATGCAACTTATGTCTTATAAACATCACTCAAGCTGTTTTTAGAAGTGTATTTAGGGTATGTGAATGGAAATGGAACAATGAGTTCTAAGACTAACGCACTAGTCCAGGAGAGAGAGATGATGCTTGCACCAGAGTAGTGGTACAGAGACAAAGAGCGTTGATGGATTCCAGATATATTTTGTAATGGACTAGATCTGGGGGTGAGGGAAAGGGAGGATTCAAAGATGATTCCTAGATGTCTGACTTAAAGCAACTGCTTGGGTGATGGTGGCATAGTAAGTAACATACTTAAGTATTTAATTGTAGCTATTTTTAGCTACTTTCAGAATAAAAGAGAAGTGGTGAGTGTATAGCCAAAATTGAAGAAAAAAAAAAAAAGCAATTAGTCAAGCTACGAGGGAACAGCAGTATCAATCATATTGCCCACCGAAAACTATAAAAGACAGTAAAATACAAAACAAACAAACCCACCTATTTGAAGGCATAGAAAAAGCAACCAAGAGAACCAGGGTGTTAAGAGCCAAGAGCCCAGAGAAAAGGAAAACACACTGAGATCTCTACTTTTTCCCCTTGGGTTATTTGCCAACTACCAGTACAGGGCATAAAGGCCAAGCAGAAAGCAGCATCCTGGAGTTTGTATCATTCTCAGTGGACTGGGAAGACAGAAACTGGAATTCTGTACTTCCAAGATAGCCAGGAATTGAGGATCTCAGATAAAAAGGAATTTCAAAGAACAAGCCCAACATTCTGCTCAGTTTTTGCCCTCCAGAAACGTGCTGAATCATAAACAACATGGACTGAAATACAGGAAAACCCAACAAAAAGATGTTGCAAAGAAACTAAAAAGCTAAACAGGCCTTTCATCAGCCTCACAATACAGGTGACCCTTGAACAACATGGGGGTCAGGGGTGCTGATCCCTGTGCAGTCAAAAACCTGTATATAACTTTTAACAAAAGCTTTACTAATAGCCTACTATTGACCAGAAGCCTTACCAATAATTTGTAAGTTAGGGGCACCTGAGTGGCTCAGTGGGTTAAAGCCTCTGCCTTCCGCTCAGGTCATGATCTCAGGGTCCTGGGATCCAGCCCCGCATCAAGCTCTCTGCTCAGCGGGGAGCCTGCTTCCCCCTCTCTCTCTGCCTGCCTCTCTGCCTACTTGTGATCTCTCTCTCTGTCAAATAAATAAATAAAATCTTTAAATAATAATAATAATTTGTAAGTTAATAGTATTATATATGTATTCTTATAAATTAAGTAAGCTAGAGAAAAGAAAATGTTATTAAGAAAATCACAAGGAAGGGACGCCTGGGTGGCTCAGTTGGTTAAACGGCTGCCTTCGGCTCAGGTCATGATCCCAGGGTCCTGGGATCGAGTCCCACATCGGGCTCCTTGCTCGGCAGGGAGCCTGCTTCTCCCTCTGCCTCTGCCTGCCTCTCTGCCTACTTGTGATCTCTCTCTCACTCTCTCTCTGACAAATAAATAAATAAAAAAAATTTTTCAAAGAAAATCACAAGGAAGAAAAAATACATTTATAGTACTGTACTGTAAAAATGTATAAGTGGACCTGTGCAGCTCAAACCTGTGTTGTTCAAGGGTCAACTGTACTTAAAATTGCCAAGGCTTATCAAAAAAGCAGCATCTTGGTAATTACTCCAAACTTTCAAGTTAGACCATAGAAGGGCTATGAACTAGGAGTGAGGCTATTTGAATTTCCTGATAGCCCAAAATTCAGCCTCAGGTCATATCAATCACTGATGAATCAAAGTGACCAATGTTTTTCTAACTGCCTGCCAGAGAATATTAAAGCCTACCTGGAGAAAGATAACATCATTCAGATCCTCTATAATTTTTCATCACAATGTTAATTAACATTACCAGGTGTCCTAGAAAAAAGGATCAAATGATCAAAAACCAGGCAAGAGAAATAAGCTCACAGGTAATCTAGGTATCAAAGTCATCAAACAGGAACATTACAATGACTAATACACTCAAGAAAATTGATGAAACCATTGTGAGAACTTAAACCTTTGTAAATTTTGGGCCTGAAATACAAAATACAAAACTGAAATTAAGAACTAGATAATTGGGTATAACTGGACATTGGACAGAGAAGATATGGTAACTGACCTTGAAATCAGTAAAATATATCCAAACTAATACAGAGTAGGGTGGGAGTAGAAACTATGAAATGACCTAATATACATATAACTGTAGTCTCAGAATGAAAGGAGAGAACTGGATAGAAACAATATTTAAAGAATACCAGCTAAGAAAATTCCCAAAGAAACAAAGGATAACAAGCCATAGACTCAAGATGCTCTACAAACTCTACAAATAATTACAATAAAAGTCATACATCAGTACACAATAGTAAAATTGCTGAAAACCAAAGACAAAGATAACGTCTTAAACATAGCCAAAGGAAAACACGTTAACTTCAAAGAAGCAACAGTAAAACCAAAAGCTGACCTAACAGAAACAGAGGGAGCCAGAAGTCATAAAGTAACTTGAAGGTACAGAAAGAAGAGACCCCTTAAAAAATAAGGTAAAACAAATACATTTTTAAGGCATATAAAGACAGAGAATTTATCACCAGAAGACCTGCACTAAAAGTAATACTAAAGGGAGTTCTTTATATCAAAGGAAAATGACGCAGAGGTAAATGCAGTAAAACAGGAAGAAATGAAGGCTTCCAGAAAGGGTAAATGTAAGGATAAAGTGAAATGAGTAATGGCTATTTTAATAACAATATTATTATTATTACTATTAGTGTTACTATTATCTCAACAGGAACAACAGTGATGTCTTTGGAGGTTTAAAATAAAACAAAGCATAGAAGAGAGAAATGGGATTCAAGTATTTAAGGCCTTTGCATTTTCCTGGAAGCCGTAAAGGAAGTAACTGATGGCAGACTCAAGTCAAAGATGTATATTGCAAACTTAAGGTTACCTGTAAGGAGATAATAAAAGAATTTTTAACAAACAAGCTAAGAGGAAGAATATGAGGGGGGGGAAAGTTTGATTAATCCAAAAGAAAGCAAGAAATAAGGGGGGATGTTATAAAGGAATGACAGTACAAGTAGAAAACAAATTATAAAATGGTCAATTTAAACCCCAAAAAATGTATTAAGGCAATTAAATGTAGAACACAGATTATCAAGTTTAATAAAAAACAAAACCCAACTATATGACACTTGAAGAGATTCATCTTCATCTCTAAGGACAAAGAAAGGTTTTAAGAAAAGAGATGGAAAAAGAAACCAAAAGAAAAGTATATACTACATCCAAAAAAATAAGTTTGTTTTCTTTTTTTAATATTTTATTTATTTATTTGACAGAGAGAAAGAGATCACAAGTAAGCAGAGAGGCAGGCAGAGAGAGAGAGGAGGAAGCAGAGAGCTGAGCAGAGCAGAGCTCTGAGAGCTGAGCAGAGAGCCTGATGCGGGGCTCGATCCCAGGACCCTGAGACCATGACCCAAGCCGAAGGCAGAGGTTTCAACCCACTGAGCCACCCAGGCGCCCCCAAAAAAGTAAGTTTTAAAACAAAGATTATTACTACAGAATGACAGTAACAGGAAGATATAATTGTACATTTATTTGCAGTCAATAACTTAGTCTCGAAATATATAAGGCAAAATTTGAGAGAACGAAAAGGACACAGAGATTTTACTATAATTCTCTCAATTGAGTGAAAAAAAGAAAAAAGTAGCAATATAGTGGATTTGAACATGATTAATATAATTGACTTAAGTGACATTGAGTACAGCACACTCAAATTTTCTAAAACTTGACCATAAAGCAAGTGTCAATGAATTGCCCACAAATAAATATCACAGAATAATCCTAGACCACAGTTGTATTAAACTGGATATTGACAACAAAAAATATAGCTAGAAAATCCCCAAATGTTTAGATACTATGTAATATATTTCTGGATAACCCATGGATCAAAGAAGAAACCACAAAGGAAATCCGAAAATATTCTGAATTGAGTGATAAATAAAAATATGATATATCAAACTTGTGAGATCCAGCTAAAGTTGCACTTAGAGGGTAATTTCATAGACTTAAATACATACATTTAAAAAAGAAGGCTGATAGTTCATGATTTGAGTATCCATCTCAAGAAACTTGAAAAAGAACAGCAAATTAAAAAAAAAAAAAAAAAAAACCCAGAAGGAAAGAAAGCAAGCTAAAAACAGAACCAATTAGAAAATAAAGAACATTTTAAATCTGAAAATTAGCTCTCTGAAAACTAATCAAGATGAAGAGGAAGCACAAACTACCAATAAGCAGATTTAAAAAGCAGGTATCACTAGACACTATGAACATCAAAATAGATACATAAAAAGGGTGTAAAATTATAAACCAAGTTGGAAATTTCAGATAAAATGGACAAATCTCTTGAAAAGCAAAACTTGTCAAAACTGACACAAAAGTAATAGAAAATGTGAATAGTCATATATATATGTATGTGTATGTGTGTGTGTGTGTATATATATATATATGAAATAGATTCAACAACCCCCACAACAATCCCCTCCAGACGGCTTCACCAGTGAATTCTTTCAAACATTTATGGATGAAATAAAATTAATCTTCACAATCTTTTATTCCAAAGAACAAAAACATTTCCCAGCCCATTTTTTTTTTTAAGATTTTATTTATTTATTTGACAGAGAGAGATCACAAGTAGGCAGAGAGGCAGGCAGAGAAAGAGGGGGAAGTAGGCTCTCCACTGAGCAGAGAGCCCCATGAGGGGCTGGATCCCAGGACCCTGAGATCATGACCTGAGCCGAAGGCAGAGACTTTAACTGAGCCACCCAGGCGCCCCTCCCAGCCCATTTTATGAAGACATCATAAGTGTGATAACTAAATCTTTACTAGTCAATCTTTTTCATAAACAAAAATGCACACATTGTAAATGAAATGTAATGTAGCATATTAATAGGATAATGCATAAAAACAAGTTAAGATTACCCAGAAATTCAAGGATGCTTTAAACTTAATATGTATCTCTCCTCCTCCCCAAATTTTAACACGTATCTAACACAGAGCAACGATATTCCTAAGAATTTTATCCTAAGAAAATAATCAGGGGTGTGTGGGTGGTTCAGTGGGTTAAGCGTCAGACCCTTGATTTTTGCTCAGGTCATGATCTCAGGGTTGCAAGATCCATCGGAACTGTGGGCTCCACGCTCAGCAGGGAGTCTGCTTGGGATTCTCTCCCTCTTCCTCTGCTGGGAACATGCTCACGCTAGCAGGCTCTTTCTCTCCCCCTCTCAAATAAATAAATAAATCTTAAAAAAAAAAGAAAAAAAAAGAATGAGTCAAGGCATAGAGTTATTTTTTAAAATATGCATTATATCATTGCTTATAATAAGCTTTTAAATGCCCATGGGTATGGAATTAGCTAAATAATTTATGTACATCTATTAGAATCAGTTCAAAATTATAATATGGTTCTATACTTATTTGTATGGATAGCTGTTCGTGAATATACAACTGAATGAAAAAAGCAGCACACAAAAGTAGGAATATTTCTAAGGCTAAAACACTAATTTTATATGAAAGTAAAGAAAAGTGAACATATATCATGAGAACATTTTGTCTAGACACAATGAACTGACATCTTAATTTAAGTTCATAAACAAAAGACATAATGTCTAACTTAGACCATCAGCAGAAAGAACATTTTCTTCTCAAAATCTAGTCATAGAAAATTGCCCACATATATATTTTATTTACACCATAAAAAAATGCTACTGGGTTTGAATCGATCAATAGAAAATCTGCAGCACACATAAGTAGCTAGAGTACAAAAACAAAAACAAAATACTCTGAAAACATTGAATCCATTAAAAACCCGTGTTAGATATATAAGGCAATAAGTTTCTACATTCAAAGTGGTACGTTTATAGAAAAAATTCTTTTGTACTGTATTTTATTGTATGTACATAAGACTCAAAATTCCAACAAGTTTAAAGAAAACTCCCCTTAATTCTAGCAATTAATAAGACAATCCATGCTCATTAAAATCATTCCAACCCAGAGGTTACATAGCATTTTGCAAAGATATATAAAACAGGTGTCATCTCTACTCTATCATGCTAGCTGAGACCAATCAGTGGTGAATGCCTGGGGCAAGGTGTTGATAAGGAATCTAAGGTATTCTGCCTCAGGGATTTAGCAGTGTTTGCTCAGGTATGGTAGGGGAAAGGGTTTAGCATGTTTATCACTATTGCCATCAGACCCAAATTCCTATCCTGGCTCTTTTTACTAGCTTCTATAACCTCCTTATCCTCTCTGAACCTAGACTGTGAGAAAGTAAAACTCAGCTCTGCTGATAATCACACTGTGGTGTCTCTAAAAGACACAGACAAGGCCAACAGAAGACCAAGAGGCAACAAAAATTTCTCCCATGGCCACACTAGCGTTCCAAAATGAGTAACATCTGCCCCAGTCCCCTTCATTTCTCCTGCCTCCTAAACAAAGAATGCTGACAGATCCAATTACTAAACCCATCTCCACTTCATGGCCCATAGTACACAATCCAGAGCTAGTCTCTACTTCCCCTGGTTTCTCATTAGAATCGTTCAGCACAACCCAAACCCTACCTCAAACTTCTCGCATTTCCTGTTACTGAGGCTAGGTAGGCATGGTTTCTCAGGCATGTGCTCTTCCTTGCTACAGCAAGTCATTAACCTTATTTGTTTCACTACAGATGCATTCCTGGTCTCCTCCTGGTAGGCACTAGCAGCTTCTTTACCTACATAACAACTATATTTATCCAGGGTCACTGTGAGGATTAAACAAAATGTTATCATGTGAAATGCCAAGGAGCTGCCTGGTAGAGCAGCAAGTGCACAACAAATACTACCGTCTCTCTCTTATGCACTCAAAATAAAGCTATACATGTAATTTTATTTTTTAAATCATCTACCTACTTCTTCACTATCAAAAATCTACAGTTCTGCAAAACACAGTTAAGAGCCAGAAAATAAGCCCTGCAAGTAAAGAGAACTCTAAGCAGCCAAAACAGACATGATTAAGTCCATGAAACAAAGATTATGCACTTCACTACAGGACAACTCCTGAAAATCCTACTTGGACACCATTTGATATTTTTAACATACTTTAATAAACTTTGAAAATCTGCTTTCCACACCCATAGCAAATTAGAATTAGCAACTGTAAATAGCTAGAGAGGAATAGGTAGTCATACTGACCACAGAAAAATATAATTGTTCAACAAGGCAAGAAACATTAAAACTGAATATCAAACACGACAACTTAAAATGCTCAGAAATCTGAAGTCATCTTATACAATGGCTTCTAATTTTTTTTATTTTTATTTTTTTAAAGATTTAACTGTTTTAGAGAGACAGAAGCTCAAGTAGACACCTGGCTGAGTGGGGAGCTCTACAGGGGTTTTGCTCTCAAGACCCTGAGATCGTGACCTGAGCTGAAATCAAGAGTTGGACGCTTAACTGACTGAGTCACCTAGGCACTCTTAAATTTCTTTGATTGAACATCCCAACTACAAGATACTTGACCATATACCTCCAGTATATGTATGTTTTTGTTTTTGGTTTTTTTTCAGTATATGTATGTTTATTTGTAAATCATATTTTATGTATATTGTAAAACAAATACTAAAACAGAAATTAAAAGATTACAATATTGTTTTAATTTTAACTATTAACTATGTTAAATATTAATTTGTTTTGATCTTGCAATCACTAAAAATGCTACTGCTATTAACATTTAAGTGAGAGCCTGTTATTCAATATGTCTATTTTTTAAAATCTTGCTTTCCTCATTTGTGAAGTTCAATGTATTTTGACATTTTAAGAGCTGTTTCAAGTCATAACTGAAAAACTTAGTTCACAAAGATGCACAGATCTTTATAGAAGAATATGTCACTTAATCGTTTGCTAAATTATATCACTTTTCTATTCTATCACCAAATACGCACAAGTTTTTGTTAAAAGTCGGTTACCAGATGTCAAGGTTATGAAAATTTTATTTTTCCTGATGTCAGTCAGATATTTTTGCAAGCTCAGTAGAATGTGTTTTTAGGTTTCTAACAAATGGGTCCAAAGTCCACTGAAATTCTCTGTAAGATTTTTCAACAGACTGGAAATGTCTAAACATGTTTTCAAAATGTTCTCTCCATAAGCTTAGTTTCTTCTGAAAAGCAGATACTTTCTCACTTATTGATTAAAATGTCAATTTTGCCTTATAGAGACAACTTAGTGTTTGTTTTCTCAAAAATATCTGCTAGGTAGCATAATATTGATAGCTTCTTGTCATCATGGAAAATATCAGCATCTATAATATTTCTCTTTTGTGAAATAAAAATGTGTAATTCAGCTTTGAATTTTACAACTTCTTTTTTTTTTTTACAACTCTTTTAAATACTGACAGTGAACCTCTGCTCCCCATTTCAATTCAAAGTATCATAGATTCTTCTAAAAAGCATTTTTTAAAGTAACTATATAATATACTGTAACAGAGAAACCACAAAAACTTTGAGAAAGTCATGGTGCTGCTGTTGGCCTCCACATTACAGAATTCACACAAGTTCCCTCAGCAAACCACACTTGTTGTAACCATCTGAATGTGGATCTAGAAAAGCCTCAGAGCCAATCCATATATTAATTCCAAAAGATTAATTCCTCCCACTTTTTGGAGCATAAAATAAATGAATAGAAATTCTAATATTTTTTATTCTCACATCTCAATTGACTTGCCTCATGTCACTTCATAAATTACTGACCCAGTGAAGGGGCATAAAGCTTTACAATCTATACTAGGTGCTCAGGGTTTGAAGTTGTAGTTTATAGCATAATGATATGTTACATAGAGAAGTACTCAACAAAGAACATACATTGAACTGAATCAATATTATTCAAATGATGGCTCTAGGTCATCAAAAATAAGTTGAATTATGTGCAGTATATCACACTCAAGTAAATAGGACAGTAGTCCAACTTGTTAGATTGGGATATTTCCAAAATAACCTTCATGTATTCAGAAAATTTATTGTTTCAGAATGACATTCCTCAGGGATTCCAGTTACCAGGAATTCTACAGTCACTTTCAGCTTTTTCCCCCAGAATGAGAGGAATTCTTAAGAATTATATTTAAGAAGCATATACTTCAGTTTCCTACAATATACTTACTGTTTAGAGCCATCATTAACCAATCATTACTTTAAAAGAATTTCAAGACTTAATATTAAAAATACATTTTTCATATTCAAAGTAGTAACAGAAGCAGACATCATACACTTCATAGTTAACACTATCATCAGTAGTAGTAATATGGAACAATATTTACTTTTTTGTAACACAGAGAATAATGCTCCATGAGTTAAGAAAATCACTCATTGGCTTTTAAACGTCTGTTTTAAAAATCATGGGAGATGTAATATAAGACAAATATACATATAAATTTGACACTGTATAAGAAGAATCTCAAACACACTGACAGAAAATGGTTCACACTTGAGGGCTGGAAATGAACTAAAAGTGGCCTTCACAGGAGAGGGACATGAGCTGGAATAGGATTCAGAGCCAGAAAGCGAAAGGCATTCAAAGCTGAGGTAAATTGTCTTCTGTTTTCTTAATGAAAAATGTCTAATTCAGAACACCAAATGTAAGACATATTCAAGTAAAACAATTTAGAAGAACATGCCATTTGAGATATATTATTTATTAAACTGTTCACCGTCACATACTTACGTAGGTAAACGTACTTATCTACCCTTTAGCTTCATAAAACTTCCCCACTTATACTTGAAATAAGAGCTCCAGCAAGAAAAAGAAAAATTAAAAGAAGCTGTAAGTAAAGAGAACATTTGGGGCATAGATCTTAATATACTCTTTCTTCAAAGTTAAAAATTTTCTTTTCTCTGTACCTTTTTCTAGCATGACATCCTCCCCTGGTATAGCTGTCATTCTGCTTTAATTTGGAAAAGTCATAAAAGTTCACTTTGAAAGGAAATTCATTTTAGTAATTTCCTGTCCACCAGAGGGCTCCCATATTTCTCCATAAATAAAAGAGATATAGCATTACAATAAAAATAATCATTAACCAATGAAAAAACTCAAATTATCATTATCTTATTTAACCCCAGACTAAAAATTGTTGCATCTATTACAATTTCTACATTAATAACTTAAAAAAGATACAGGGCTTTTCTTTGTTTTATGAACTAAAATGTTTCAAATACCAAAATTGCTTTGCTAATATTCTCACACTGTCAATTTCTTTCTTAGGGAGGGCTTTCAATTTAATAGACATCATAAAATATAATTTTAGTCCAAAGCTCTAAATAGTAGCTGAAATGTTTTCTGTAATGCTGTTATAAATAATTTATTTCTTGATAATTTTCCCACTCCAGAAAACAAAATTACCACTTTATCTATCCAGCCTTAGGCCTTGCGATTAACCAGAGAGAGTAAACATTTTCTTTCAGAAAACCTACAGTCATTAACATAATTCATCCTACAATTATTAACAATGAATACTGCCCCATCATGAATTATAATTTGGGCTGGGAAAAAAAAAATAAAGGAAGTGAATCATTTAAATACAATGTACTACAATGTATTCTCTTCAGATATTTTTAGGGTTTTTTTCACAAGTAAGTTATTATACTGGAATGTTAGTGTATCTCTTAGTTCAAACTCAGTCACTTTTTAGCAAAAGAAAAACCAATATTTTATGTAAATACACTTATATATAGGACATATTTACAGAATGTTAATTGCTAAAGTACCAACTGTAAATTTTTTTAAAGAGTATAGCAAATCCATTCACTAGGGGTACCACTCCCTCTCCAAAAAGATCAACTTGCTAAATTCAGATTATAAAAAAAAGAGACTCCTTATGGTAAACACAAAAATTTACTGAATGTTTAGAAATAAATTTGAAATGTGAGTTGTATTTACAAAACAAAAAAAGATTCTAAAAAATCAGTTTTAAAGTCAGTCACAATCATTGCCATATGAAGACTTTACCAAAAACATCAATTGATTTAGCAATTACTGTAGCTCAACAATGAATTATCTCTGATGAAAAAATGACAGAGAGGTTATAATTTCACTGCCCCACCTCATCTCCCAACTAGGATTTTCCTATACAAGGACAAGTACTATTATCATGTAAAAGAGCGTAACATTTGTTTCTACACAGCACAGACTAGCTGTCACCACTTAGAGAGTTGAACGTTTTACTGCACCTTGCAAAAATGTATGTATTCATACTTCCAAAAGTACATATCCTTATCAATTAGGAGTTATGTTGCAAAAGAAATGTTAGCTTGTGGAAGGAGGTGGGGATAGGGAGCCTAAGGTTGTTCGAGATTAGAAGTGGTGAAACAGTTCTCACTTTAAGTCATAAATGTAAACACAAACTGTCAATTATTGATACGAAGAGTTTAACAAAACAAAAAAGCATTTAGTCAACAACTTCTAACCATATTTATCATGTTATATTTCAAAAAGTTGAGAATTGCAGGCACTTAATTAAATAAAGGTATTTTTTAAGCAAAAATGCAATATAAGTAAGAGCAAATGAAGGTTTAAGAGGTTGTGACATAGAAAAAAAAAACCTCAAGACTTCCAAGTTGAGCAGTTAGAAAATGAGACATAAAAAATACTCAGAACAATCTAATCTGAGCTGTAGATTAGACATACTCTGAAACAGCATCATCAGGGCATTATATGTTTATTACATAATACTGCTTTGCCCTTGCATATCACCTTTAATCAAGGGATCTCAAAGCACCACCGAATCAAGGCCTTAAAATACAGTCTAAAACAGAAATAGTTATAGTTTATAATTGTACCTATTAATAAAACCTTGCCGCTACTTCCCGTTCCCCTGATCCGAACATTAGCTTCCAAACCTTCTTCTGACTTGGAAATGGTATTCCCCAAATCATTTCAATTTGTAACTGATGCTACGCACATCCAGCTTTTCTTCAGCACTGGGCCTAAAGAAAGTAGTGGCACTGTTTTAAAGACACAAATCTATTTCATTATAATTTCTATGACAGAATAGAGTGAACATATCTTGCACCACCAACAATATAAAATGGAGGCTTTAGAGAACAAATCTTTGCTGGAAGTGATGAGCCCAAAAAATACTCATTAGACAGGGGAAATAGCATTTTCCAACTCAGTCCACACATCCTTCCAGGTAACTTCAAGACTGGGGTAGAGGAAACCACGTCCAGCTTATCCCTAATCAGGAGACTATTCTCCCGTGTGCACACCAGGAGAGAAAGGAAAACTAAAGGGACAATGCAAGAGTTTTAAGACTCAGGCTCAGGAAAGAGAGTGTAAGTTGCTTGTGTGGCCACGCAACAGACAAAACATTGTGGTTCCTATACATTAAAATAGTACATCAAATGGCAAATCAAACATAAGCAAAATGGCTTTAAACCAAGGTCAAAATATGCCATTTACAGCCAGTTAGGTTTGTTTTTAAGTCTGTAAATGAGGTTTGCTCCTATAGAAATTATCTGACATTTTAAAATTTAATCAGCAAAGTTCAATTTTGTTTTTTCACTGGAATGCACGAACACTCAAATGCTAATGTTAACTTCAATTCTTTCATAAACAAGATCTTTAATCTTCCTGTTAATTGCATTATGTTTGTCCCTAGGACTGCAAAGTGTAATTTCAACTCACACAGACCCACCACCTCCCCTCACTGTAAGCCTGCAGGGTTCCTGTTAGTCAAAAGACTCACATTAACAAATATTAACCTTTAGAAACAGAAAGAAAAGAATCAATAAACAAGAATACTTTTTGTTTCAAGTTCTCAACATTCAAAGATCAAGGCTCAATACTGTGTTTTATTAGTTTTTAAAAGTGATGTAACACTACTAAATATCTGGTACTAAAAGTCCTGGAAATTCATAAGAAGTACCAATAGACGGTCAGTTTAGATTTCCGAAAATTCCAAAACATCTTAATATTTCTGTTGTCATAGTTGTTCGCCCAGACATTTCAAAAAGCTCACAGCAAATTCTAGCAGACTTTTTCTTGAAAACATACACGTTCCTTCTCTTGAAAATATCGAGTTTGTCTCTATTGCATTAATGATCTCGTCAGTGTCAAAGAACAAGATTCCGGTTTCCCTGCCTATCTCTGTATGTAGTAGGGACACCCGTCCTCAGCTCTGCCTCCTGTCACTGACGTTTTCAGAAGCTTTAAGATACAAATGTTCAAAGGTTTCTGGCAAAGAGGGAGATATTTTCTCCACTTCGAGCTACACCGCCACATTTCCCCTACTTCCCCATTGTCTTTAATGATTTAAAAAACGAGAAAAGCCATATTAAAAGCGGTACTTCCTAACAGAGGGAACCAGAACCTCCAACTTCTCCAAATCTCCCAGCACCGTGGCTTTTCAACAGTCCCCTGCAAACCTTCACCCCACGCCTGCATCCTTTCTGATTAAATAAGATTGGAAACCACAATTAAATCAAAGAATGTCGCAACTTATCCTTCACTTACCATATCTGCCGGGACATTACTGGACATCTTGCCGTTTGATACACACCCAGATGTTCGCCGGGGACAAAAAAATACAACAAACAAAAAGGAGCAGAACTCTTCAAGGTACAGCAATCAACCTTAACGATCTTGATTGGTTCGTGATGTGCTTTCCAAAAAAAATAAGTTATTTCAGAGCGAAAGTGCCGGCCTGGCCGAGGTTCCGAGCGAAGAGAACAATCCCCAGGAGCTGTGTGGCCGAAGCCGGAGAGAACTCCCGGGACGGCAGCAGCAGCAGCAGCGCCCGTCGTCGTCAGCAGCAGCAGCAGCAGCCCCAGGACCGGCCGCGCCAGGTAGACCGAGCCGAGTGACACACGGACATTGAGCGGGGTGGGAGGGGGTTAAATCCGCCTTCCTCCTTTCCCAGCCCGGCAGTGATTCACACTTGCTCCCGAGTCAAGTCCTCATTAAGCAGGAGGAAAATGCCCCAGCGTGGATGTACATAGATAACTATGTGGCTACACATGGACGCGTGAGCAGTGAGTGGCGGCCGCGCTGGGGCCGGCGGACGGCGCGGGGAAACAGCTCAACTCGCGCGGCCGGGGCTGGGAGCCGAGCCGCGGAAACCCGCGCTCAAGGGCATTTAACTAGTTGGGAGCCAAGGCGAAAGCCCGGGGCGGAGAGCGGGGGAAGCGGGGCGTTCGGGCCGGGCGGGAGACCCCACGGCCCCTTGGGGCTCAGGCCGCGGGCGCCTCCGGGCAGCGGCGGGTCTCGGGGCGCATCGTCTCCGGCTTCTCGGCGCTCCTCTCTTGCCTCCGCCTCCCCCCGTCGCCACCTTCCCCTCCCCTCCGACGCCGACTTCGGCTGGTCCCCGGAAGAGGCCGGGTCCTCCCTCTCCTCAGCCCGGGAATGGTTTCTTCTCGGAGCTTTGTCTCTCCTCCTCCTCCACTTTTCAGTCCCAAACGCCGCAGCCGCCTCCTGTCATCGCCTCTCAAGCCAACATGGCGGCGGCGGCGGCAGCTGCCTGAGCGCAAGTCGGGGACCCGGGGAGAGCACGGCCCCTCCTCACTGCAGCCGCCCCCGCCCCGCCTCCGCCTCCGCCTCTCTTCCCCCCCTCTCCTCCCCCCTCCGCGGACACCTAGTGCGTCACTACGGAGACCACCCTCGAGCATGATGGGAAGTGTAGTCTACGTCGTGGCGGGGGGGCGGCCTAAGGCGTCCTCACTGGACTCTCTAGCCACGCCCCTCTTAGCAACAGTTACTACGAAAGGAAAGCTTGCTTTAGCCAAGCTGCCACCCAGGAGTTAGGAGATATCTGCTACCAGGAGTGCTGTGAGCCTGCGAATTATTTGGAGAAAATCATTCTGCACAGAGAAATTCCCTCATGCGCAATATACACACAGACTGAAAATACGGTTTACTTCCAAGCACAATCATTCATTTTAATGACAGCACGCTCTCCACATCCTGCAATCTCAAAGCATTTTGTATAGTGATTTCATCTAGGTCTTTGCAACATTCCATTTGGAGGATCAGAAGCAATCATTGATTTCCAATAAGGTCATAGAAGTTCAACAGGAACAAGGATCTCATTAAGGAGGGAGAATGTTTGAACATGTGTTTCTTGAAGACCTAGGTCCATAAAGCTACAATCTAGTTAATTGAAATTACCAAAAACTATATTAGGTACAATAGTATATCATGCCAAATCTATGTCAGGAAATAGCTGCTACAAACTTCATGGGGATTCACCAGTTTACCAGGCTAGCCCCTAAATTCTATTTAACTCAAAATGTAATAATAAAAAAAAACCCTACACACCCGCAGTGATTAGCAAATAGCACAAAATCATACCATTAGTGAGACTAGACTTAGATGAAGAATATGTCTATTCCAAATTCAGGAACAAAACTCAGAAACCACCAATGTCTATCTGAATCCATATTCAGATCTCGCAGGGCTTTGGCAGAATATTTTAGCAAGGGCAGTCTCAATAAGATGCCTGTACAAGAATGCCAACGGATTTAGACTCTGAAAGCCAACCTACAGCTACGTGACCTCATCTGTAAAACAGTCTTGCTGCCTACTTTCCAGAGGAAAGGTAGGAGCAGTTGCAAGGATGTGTTAATGCATGGGAAATAAATCACTTTGTAAATAATAATGCATCATTTGATAGGAAATGTTACTACTCATTTGTTCAGCAAACACATGATCCAGGCACTCTGCTAGGCACTGGGAGTTTAAAAATGAATAATCCAGACACTGTCCTCAGGGAACTCATTGTCTAGAAACCTATGTCATTCCCCATGGCAGTCTTTCCAGTCAAGTTTGTCTCATTAGGGTGGTAACTCACAGGACGTTTAGAGTATTTGCCTCCTGAGTAGCCCAGATGGAGACGCTCCAAGCACTCCTAGCGACCTACATCAGCCTGTGGTGAGTGAGGGTGATAACCAGGAAGAAGGAGGATAGTTCAAATTCACAGAGAAACCAGAGGACAGAAAAAAAAGAGAGAGAGAGGCCCAAATCTCACAATTAGGCCTCAGGACTTGGTCTAGAAATTTCTGAATCTACAGCTACATGATTTCCATCGCCTCTGGTACATGGTTGCTCACTCTCTACCATTAGCAACCACAGAGCCCTCCCCACCAGGCCTCCTGGAAATAAGGGCAGTTGAAAATGCCTCAGTTGACCAATGAGTTCTGAAGGAATACTGGAACACATTTGGAAGGCTTTCGCTCACAATGTTAGTTATCCACCACTCTCCTAACTCCGACTTTTATCCAATGACTGCCCCAGTCAAGCCTGTGCTGGGCCTAAATGCTGCTGGAAGCAGAAGACAGAAGACGGCAGGACTTACAGAAGCTCCACCTCGCACTTCCTCTGCAGCTCTCCAACAGCCAGACAGCAAGGGGCGTTGTGACCACCACGGCCAGCCCAAGACCTTGGCATTGCTGACCCATGATGTTGCTGTTTGTTGCCAGTTACCCCTGCCCCCAATACAAAAGGCCACGTCCCTCAAAAGTGAGATCACTGCACCTAGCTGTGTTTCCAATCATTCTTCTGTGAGGGGCTGAGACATGATTCTCAATAAAACTCGTTATGACTCTTCCCCAACAGAATTAAGGCATCAGGGAGCATTACTGAACACAGTTTCAATTTTTTTCCAGTATACTCTTTTTCCTCTCTGCTTCCTAACTCAGGCGGATGTGAAGGGAGGCTGAAGAAAGAACCCAGTTGTCCTTGGTGGGGAACAGTAATATCTCCAAATACTTTTTGTCTACCGTAAGCATCAATTTGAAGAAAGTGAGGGACAGCATTTTTGTCGCAGGAAAAAGAACTTCCCAGAAAATCAAGACCTGGTTGTGTCATGAATTAGCTATGTGACTTTTGACAAGACACTCTACCTACCCGAGCCTCAATTTCTTCATCTGAGGAGGTAAGACTGAATCTCTCAGGTCCCTTCTAAGAGTCTATGAGTGTTGAGTGACACCTATGGCGTGTTAAAAATATTTTCCCCAAGTGATTGCTCATGGGTATGAGGACGGTTTTGGGGGAAGGGGGGATGGGTGATGAAAATGTTTTCAAATTAGATTATTACGATGGTTGCACGACTCTGTGTGTATACTAAAACCATTAAGTTGGACACTTTAGATTGGCAAATTTATTTTCTTATTTTACAGTTATGGTAGAATACACATAATATTGGCCATCTTAACCTTCTTTAGGTTCTTTCAGTGGCCACAGTTCAGTGGCACTCTATACATTTACTCTGTGGTACTGCCATCGCCAGCATCCGTGCACAGAACTCTTTCATCTTGCAGAATCCAAGCTCCATTCCCACTGAACAACTCCCCATTCCCTCCTCCTTCCAGCCCCTGGCAACCACCATTCTACTTTTTGTCTCTACTAATTTGGCTAGACTTATACCTTATATAAGCAGAATCATACAGTAATTGTCCTTTTGTGACTGGCTTCTTTTGCTTAAGATAATGTCTTCAAGGGTCATCCGTCTTGTAGCATGTGTCAGAATTTCCTTCCTTTTTAAAACCAAATAAATATTCCATTGTATGTATGTACCACATTTTGTTTATCCATCCATCCATTGATGGACATGTGAATCGCTTCCACCTTTTGGCTATTATAGCAAAATGGGTGAATTTGATGATATGTAAATTGTATCTCAATGAAGCCGTTAAAACTCTATCTCTCCCATCTGCCATGTAAGGGGTCTGAAATGATTCCCATCTTAGGATCATTCCTTAAGGGTCTTCTCAAGGAAACTCATGAATTTTAACTAGATGGAAGTATTACTTTCTGAGACCAGTAACCTTTAATCAAGTATTACTGTGGCTGATTATCTCATTATTCCGCCCAGTCTCAGTTATTAAAGATCTGGGACTAGGAAAATGCCACAAGAGGCAGAGGAAGGTCTGCAACAATGCCTGGGGGCAGGGGGTGGGGGAGCAAGGGGGCACAGACACAGCGGCACCGCCGAAAGTAGAAGCAAGAGCACTGAAGACAACCTTTGCCGCCTCTGTCCAACTTTGCCCAAGGCTGGCCTGGTCCTCTTTAGTTCCAGTGGAGGAATCATTTCAACGGTTCATTTTGCAAGTTAGACATTTCTTTCTCTTGAGATAATCTGCAGGAAGCCCCCTAATACCGATGTAAAGACCCCTAACGTAGAAGGGGTCTCAAGAAATGTTAATTCCCTGCCACAACTGGCCAAGGTCTTTTCTCTGAAGGTAGCAATAATTTGCTTACTGATTTAGTGATGGGCTTTCCCCCTTCAGTCTTTACTCTTCCCAGAGCAGAATGAATGTCTGTGTTCCTCTGGTTTGAGAATTGTGATCTGAAGGAGTTTGGGATCTGAAGAACAGAATTAAATTGTGTAAATCAAGGAAATGGATGGGACGCTCTGGCTGGCTTAATTTTACTCCCAGGAGCCCCCCTACACACACTGCAAATATGACCTGCCCTTTTAACCCGACACTTCCCTAACCAGAGATTCTCAGTGTGGCCTCATAAGAGTTACGAGAAGCCATTTAAGAAGACAGATGCCTGAGCCCTACCCCAGCACAACTAAGACAGACTTTCCAAGGCTGGACCTGGACCTGGTATTTTTCAAAGCTCCCCCAAGAAATTCTCATGTGCAACCATGGTAGAAACACAAGGTAAGCCAAATACCTTCAAGTCCAGCTTCCCTCCTTTCCCCCCTTCAAGTTCCCTTTATAGGACTGATAACCTGAAGATACCATGATTTGTCCAGGTGGCCTTTGGCCACAGCCATAGTGGTTTAAGGAATAATCTTTCACACTTCCCTCTCCCACCCCCCACCCCCACCCCACTCTAATCACTTAGCAACCAGGGCATTGACCTCGCCTCTGATATATCCCAAGTCTCTCTCTCTCAAGGCATTTCTCTCCTTTGCTCGGAGTCCAGTAAGAGATAGAGATAGATAACATGAAATTAAAATACCATGTGATGAGTTGAGAAATGCCATCCTAGGAATAAGCACTAGGCACTTTGTAAGCACATAGGAAACAAGGCAAATTCAGCATTGAGGTGTCTGGAGTTGAACCATGTGAATGAAGGCCACTCGAGCAGGCGGAGTGGTCGGGAAGAGAACACATGGGTCATGACCTGGCCTAGAGGCTGAGGGGTGCAGGCGGGGGAGGTGACTGAAGTTCAGGTTGCTGCTTTGGAGTAGGGGTGGGGGTGATAGAGAGAAACTGGAGGTCAGGCCCCAAGGGCTTTGCAATTTAGGCTAAGCAATTTGGATTTACCATGAGCAAGTGGAGCCAATGGGAACTGTCATGATAAGATTTGTTTTCACAGAAAGATGTAAAAAGGCCTCAAACTCTAATGGTACCTTTTGTCTGTATTGGGTTAGTTGTCCTGTTGTGTGACCTCTCGGATCCACATAACTGAAAAACTCCGAAGAGGTCTTGGAGCTTGTCAAACCCCCAGCTCTTCATTTCACAGATCGGGAACACACTAGTTTCATGGAAGACCAGAACCGACTCCTTAAACAGTGCTTGTTCGACTACTCCCTGTCTTGTCAAGAAAGTACCACAAAAACAGATTCTTTCAATCACCCTACTACATAATATATGTTCAGGCAAGGATGTATTTTCTCTCTGCTTTATTTATTTGTTTTTTTTAGATTCCGTAAATGTGAGATCATACAGTATTTTTCTTTCTCTTGGCACTTTCTTTTATTCCATTGTAGGTATTCTAGAACTAAGTCCTTTGCAAATATACTCCCCAGTTTGTAGCTTGCCTTCTCATTTTCTTAACAGTATCTTTTTATAAGTATGATTGTTTCAGTTTGATGAAATCTTAGTTACCAATATTTTTCTTCAAGGATATTCTTTCTCCCTGCTTACCTCCAGGTCATGAAGATATTATCTTGTGTTTCCTACTTGTTTCAGCTCTTATATTTATATTATTATATATTTTTATAGTTGTTCTAGCACCGTTTGATGAACTAACTTTTCTTTTTCCATTGAATTTATATGGTAGCTTTGTTTAAAATCAACTGACTCTATGAGAATAGGTCCATTCCTGGACTCAGCTACATTGATCTATCCCACTGATCTCATTGTCCATCCAAGTCAGGCAGTATATGTCCTCTAGATCTTTCTTCTCTTCTGTGATTGTTTTGGCATTCTAGATGCCTAGTATTTCCATATAAACTTCAGAGTAGAGTTGTCAATTTCAATTTTTAAAAAGCAGCCTGCTGGTATTGAGGTTCCATGGGTTCTATAGGTCAACATGGGAAGAAGTGACATCTCAACGCTATTGAGTTTCTGCTCCGTGAACATGATATGGCTCTCCATTTGTTTAGGTCTTCTTTAATTCTTCGCAGTCATGTTTGATAGTTCTCAGCATAGACATTCTACATGTCTTTTATGAAACTTATTCTTGAGATTTTATTTATTGTTGACTATTAGAAATAGTCTATTTTCTAGACTATGAGTCTATCAGACTCATAAATAGACTATTAAAAATGAATTTAAAAAATTTCCCAGTTATTTATTGCCAATATATAGAAATACAATTGGTTTTTTATATGTCGACCTTGTGTTCTGAGACCTCGCTAAACCTATGTTTTAGTTCTAGTTGTCTTTGTTTGTTTGTTTTAATTCCTAAGGACTTTCTACATAAACCATAAATCAGCAGGTTTGTCTGCTATTTCTAAACTAAAGAGTAATAGCAGTATTGTAGAAATTCAGGAAATTAGAAAAACTATCTTCACTCTTTAGTGAAAGAGTGAAAAACTCTTTCAAAAACCTTCCAGGTTTTTTGCGTACGTGACTTCATATATTTATGGTATGTATAAATTTTTCTTATAAATATTAAATAAAAATTCATTTTTTAAACATTAAAAAATATACATGTTTACAAATGGCTACCTGACCTTCCTATTCCTCACTTTTAAATGCTACATACTATTCTGTTGCATCGGTATACTACAATTTAGGAAATCATTTTCTTTTTTGGAGCACACAAAGATTTGTTCCCAATTGTTTGGTTTCTGTGCATATAAATCTTTCTGCATTTTGAATTACTTGTTCAGGCGAGAGTCCAGAAACTGTTACCACCGAGTCAAAGTCTGTGAGCATTCCTGTGGTTCTTGAACTACAGAGCCAAGTTCTTTTCCCGCTTAGAAAGCTACCTGTGAATGAGAATACTGACCACGTTAACACCTCCAACCCTTACATGTATCTATAGCTATATCTACCTGTTTCTGGTGCATACATATGCCCTTGACACAACCCCAGTGCACAGTGGTGGCAGGGAGAGGTGTGAGCCCCTCTTGGATAATTTCATCAGTTCCTCCGCACTCCGAGGAAAGATACACTCCAAGTGGAAAAGATACACTCCAAATTTTAAAAAAACAAAACAAAACAAAAAACAAAGCAAAAAACAAAACAAGACAAAACAAAAAAACAAAAAACCACTACAAATTGCATAGCAAACACAGCTTCACACCCACACCCACACCCATTCCAACCAGATAGAAAACCCCTCGTATTTAGACATTGGGGAGCTGGCCCTGCCTATCTATGCTAATTTATTAAGCTAAAAAACAAAAAACAAAACTAAACAAACAAAAAAACTCTGTGCTTTGTGGTTATTCATTTTGCATTTTGAAGATGTCAATCTTTTTTCTTTTCTTTTTTTTTTTTAAAGATTTTATTTATTTGTTTGAGAGAAAGAGAGAGCAAGAGAGAACACAGCGGGGGGGAGAGCAAAGGGAGAGAGGGAGAAGCAGACTCGCTGCCCAGCAGGGAGCCCGACGGGGAATTCAATCTGGGGCCTCTGGGATCATGACGCGAGCCCAAGGCAGACACCCAACCGACTGAGCCACCCAGATGCCCCTTCAATCTTTTCTCTGTGCCTAAGAAATAAACATTTTTGAAGGACTGACTTAAGAAAGCAGAAACAGTGCAGCAAGAGCAGTAATGTCTGGGGCAGGTGTGGGACTAAGCCCGGAAGGCCTACCTCACAACTAGGGTGTCTGCTGACCGGTCCACGACGTGGGGTGAGATGGGTGCCCTCTCCGTCCCCCTGGACCTGGGAGAGAGATGCGGGATGCAACACAAGGACAGCAGCAGAACTTCCGGTTCACCTGCTAGTTCCCCAGAAGACCACTCATTTGGGAGCTTGCTTTTGAACAAATATCAATTTGATGAAACTCTGAAGTTATGTTCCTATTTACAAAAATGTACTGACATAACACAGCCTCTTGGGCCACCGCATCAGGGATGCAGATGAGGAGACAGCGCCAAGTTTTGCTACAGATTGGCAGCTCTGTTAGTCATCTCATAGGCTATATCCACCTTTCCATCTGTTTGTGCCGTGGGTCTCCACCTACCCCAGCTACCCACTCCTGAAGGGCTAGAGCTGGGTTGTACTCATCTTTGTAACCCCAAAGCCTAACAGTGAATTATAGCACCCCCCAAAACTTGTGCATGCATACATTGAAGAGATGAACTTTTTTTTTATTTTTTATTTTTTTAAAGATCTTATTTATTTATTTGACAGAGAGAGAGATCACAAGTAGGCAGAGAGGCAGGCAGAGAGAGGGGGGGAAGCAGGCTCCCTGCTGAGCAGAGAGCCCAATGTGGGGCTCCATCCCAGGACCCTGAGATCATGACCTGAGCTGAAGGCAGAGGCTTTAACCCACTGAGCCACCCAGGTGCCCTGAAGAGATGAACTTTTAGAATTCCTTTCCTACTTCTGTGATTTCTGTAAAATCAGGGATGACCTTATCACATTATCTTCAGACCTAGAAGTGTGTCTCATTCACACAGAAATGATACTAAAGGCTTAGCTCAGTTGCCCTTCCATGACTAAGAGTATACGCCAACAGAAAGGAAGACAATTTCTGTGTGAAGGGAAAAAAAACGAAAGTTGTATTTTTTGACAGTAACATGTTTCTAGCTCTTTCTTTCTTTCCTTTTTTTTTTTTTTTGCAAACATACAACAATATGAATTGGGCAGTCTTAAGAATTCATAAGCCGCCAGAAAAGTAGTACTTGTGTTTTGCCTCCTACTGATGTCCCACAATGCCTTCCTTCCTGACCTGACCCTACATTTGCTCATGCTATTGAAGCATCCAGTGCTAAAGCTGGAAGGGACCTAGAGATGATATCATCTCCATCTTTTTTAATAAATGAAGAAATAGAACCTTCTTGATAAGGAGCCACATTTTCTCTATAATTTTCAAATATGCGTAAGAATGAGTTTCCTCCAAGATGTTCCAAGAAACAAAGAGATGAAATGGTTCCTGGTGACATTATGTAATTGTTGAATTATTTTATAATTTTGAGTTAGGTTATGACAAATACACCAAGTAAGTATAAGATGTATTATTGAATTGGTATCATAAAACACATTATTCTTGGTTTTCATTGCCATACAAATCAGCCCACCATCATAGAGTTATTCAACAAAAAAAATTTTTTAATGACAAAAGTAGTAAAACTCTATCCAATTAAAAAAAATCCTAGGGTGCCTGGGGGGCTCAGTCCATTAAGCGTCTGCCTTTGGCTCCGGTCATGATCCCAGGGTCCTGGGATGCAGTCCATTATTGGGGTCCCTGTTCAGTGAGGAGTCAGCTCCTCCCTCTCCCTCCCATGCTCTCTCTCAATTAAATAAATAAAATCTTTAAAAATAAACAAATTAAAATCCTAAATCGGCATTATATTCCCATCAGTGTCGGCAAGAGAACTCTCCTTACCACTAGTCTTGTGGCATGAACTGTAAATTCAATTTCTTTTTCACCCCGATAACCTCCACTATTAGTCATTCTTTGACACTAGTTTTTTTGAGGGATTGATCCATAATTATCCCACACCGTCCAAATTGTTTTCCTATTTACCAAGGGAGACAGTGACATTATCAACAAACATGTTGCATATTATGTTAATATTCAAGAGAGCAGAATAACGAATCAGAGAGATTTCTCCGAAGCCTTGCGTTTGCTCGTGAATGCTTCCAGTGTGCCTCGCATTGACGGGGAGCTCGCCGCAGCTGGAGAACGACCGGAGCCAGACAGTGGCCTCTGTCATCGCTGATACAGTTCTTGAGCCAGGCTTTATTGGGCCACTGCCCATGTGGCTGGATTTCACGACCACGTCTCCTAAACTGAACAATCCGGTTCGCGCATGCGTCTTCCAGCATACCCATCAGAGACTTCGCAGAGCTTCCAGGGCCTCACCGTCTCAAAGGGCCAGCGACCATCAAGGAACCGATTCCCCCTTTAATAGGGACTCTAGTCCCGCGAGCCAGCAGCCTTCACATCAGATTACTGTCTCATCTCTTTTGGGGGGGACTCAGTGGTCATTTGTATCATACTGACGACCTTTGGTTAATGCCACGGATAAAGGAGAAGACCTGAAATGAGCTTAAATCACCAGATTGTAATGAGAGAGAGCATGGGGAAGAGAACATAGTGGTTATGAGTGCAAGCCCTGAATTTAAATATTGGTTCTGCCATTTCCTAGGTGTGTGAACTTGAATGAGTTACTGGACTTTCTCATCAATTAAAAAAAAGGGGGATCCTGAAAATAGAAGAGTGTATGCATTTATATTACACTAAAACATAGATTTAAAATAGATCTCTTCCTAGCACATAGTAAGCTCTCAGTAATAAGCTGCCGTTGTAATGACAATGGAGTAGGATAGACGCTTTCAAGCATTCGTGGTGTAGATTTGTCTCATGCTATTATGCCACGGGGCTAACATTTTCATGGCCATAGTCACGGGAGTAAATCCCCTTCTCTTAGGGCACGTGTTTTCAGCTAGTGGTTCATGCTCAGCTCCAATCTATCCACACCGTCTGCCTTTTATTACGGAGACCAATGGAAACACCTATGGGAAAAGATTGGCCTCATAGCTAACAGACTGAAAAGCAAATTGAACATGAATATGAATGCTAACCTGTAACCCCGTGGCCCCTCATTTCCCAGAGAGAAGGGTCAAGCAAGAAATCTCACAAACTTATATCCAGCCCCTGGCCCAGTAGTATCTACATTTACTCTTACCTCATGGCTCTCCTGCTGTGGGGGAGGCCCTGTGGCCCTCCTTCTAGGACAGCCTCCTACCTGCCCAGAGCCACTCCCTCTGTCTCCAGAACCGTGTTCCAACAAACAACACTTCTCTCCTCTGCTTCTCCCTCTCAAGGTTCTTCTACCTAGGATGACCATATAGTATGTCGTCCTAACCAGGAAAAGCTAAAGGAAAGGGGGCATCGTTGGCAATTTTACAGGGAGGCTGGGAGTACCCAGGCAAACTCTTCTTTACTATGGTAATATGCTTACATCTCTCCCATCTCAAAAAAAAAAAAAAAGGGCTCTCTTGTTCCTCAGTGTTCTTTCTAACTCCTACCCTATCTTGTTTTTTCCCCTTAACATCAGCTTCTCTAAAGCGTACAGGAGCGTGTCCCGTGTACTCCATCTAACCCTCACCCAGGGCTGCTGCATGGGGCTGACACAACCCTAGAGGAGTGACTCCTCTTGTAATGGAGGTGACACACATTTTTCAAGACGACACATGGCAGCCTTATCCACATCAGTGTCCTTTCTGCCTTCCCTCCTCCTTCCCCCAGACTCTTAAGCTAAGATACTGAACTGCCAACTACCATGGACGCATTTCGGGCCTGGTCATCCTTGATCAGTTCTCTGAGTCCTTGATATAGTGGCTGCTCCTTTGCTCTTGGATGGGTTTGACATCAGACCTGGCGGGATTGGAGTCCAACCCTACCACTCACAGCACGGTGAACAAGTTTACTTAATCTGAGCCAAATGTGAGCATCTCAACTGTAAAATATGGTTAATAATAGTATCTTCCTCAGAGGGTTGTTCTCAGGGCTAAATGAAATCCTTTGCAAAGCACTTAGCACAATGTCTGAAAGATAAAAGGCACTCTAGAAACGTTCACTATCATTATCTTTTAAAAATTGACACACGATTTGCTACAATACCACCCTTCCCGGGTTTTCCAACTGCTACTTTGTTCCTTCTCCATCTTCTTCCCCAATTTCTGTGCTATATCTGATCCTTAAATATTGATTTTGGTCTTTGTTTCCTTAACTGGGTGGGTGTACTTCTCACCTCGGAGTATGATCGCAAGTATTCAATAAGACAATATCTGCAAAAGAATTTTATAAACTTTAAATCCCTCTACAAATATGAGGTGGTCCTATCAAAGTTTAATATCTCACCTGCTTCTTTTTATGGTGTTTTTCTCTCCTGACTGCTTATTAAAATTCTCTGGGTCAGGGGAGCTTAAGAAAATACCACTGGCTCGTCTTTCCCTGCTCTTCCCTCCCCCTTCTGCACACCCTCTACTCCAGTGGTTTCAAATACCTCACTGAACCTGATGGTGTCCGATTTTGTTTCACAAGTATAGACTGCTCTCCTGGGCTCCAGATCCATGCATTCCAATGGCCCATCAGACCTTGCCATTAGGATGGCCCACAGAAACTCAAAAGTTAACATATTACAAATCAAAGTATCACGTGTTTCTCCACTAAGCCTCCTCCTTCTCCTGAGTTGGATGTCTTTCTTCCCTTAGTCCATCCTGGACTTTTTCCATCATTCACCTCCAACATCCAACTCCTACTGACTCTGTCCTCCTAGTATTTCTTGAATCTGTCACCCCCGTCTCCATACCCATTCCCGTAACTGGGGTCCATTTCTTCACAAGCTCTTCCTGGGACCAACTGCCCCCCAGATTGCCTCCCTGCATCCAGGCTCACACCCTGTAATAAAGTCCGAATGTCAGAGGTTGCAAACACCAATGCAGGATAGGGTTTTCATTGATCTGTGGGAAAATGTTGAAAATAATGCAGTAGATTTTTCCATAAAGTAATTTATTCCAATTTAAACATTTGCCCTTTGTTTATAGAGAATGTTCTCCCAACTTTTCTTTGGCATTAAAACAATTTCTTTTGAAGTGGTTGATAGTAGGTCATCATTGTTATGTACTTTTTTAATAAATTAACTTTCCTATCTGGTCTCCAAATACTCTTAAAATGTTTTGTCAAATAATGTACTTAAAATGTGCAGTTCATTATGCATCCACTCTGCTTCAATGAAGTTTTAAAGAAACAAACAAATGAACTGTTTTTGTTTTTTTTTTTTTAAGATTTTATTTATTTTTTTGACAGAGAGAGACACAGCGAGAAAGGGAACACAAGCAGGGGGAGTGGGAGAGGGAGAACAGGCTTCCCGTGGAGCAGGGAGCCCGATGCGGGGCTCAATCCCAGGACACTGGGATCATGACCTGAGCTGAAGGCAGACGCTTAACAACAGAGCCG
Source organism: Potos flavus (assembly GCA_028534135.1). Classification (NCBI taxonomy): domain Eukaryota; kingdom Metazoa; phylum Chordata; class Mammalia; order Carnivora; family Procyonidae; genus Potos; species Potos flavus. The sequence goes on along the minus strand of CM052883.1, from coordinate 64,385,168 downwards.
CCCAGGCGCCCCCAAATGAACTGTTTTTTATGTCATGAGATCTGAAAGCTTATCACATCTAGTCTGCACTGATTCTGGAGAGCTCTTTCTAAAACGTACGAACAATTTTGTTGTCCCCAATAATCATCATCCAAGCATAAAGTGATTGCACATTTCTACATGCCTAGCAAAAGGCAAAGTAACTTTGCATGCATTAACCTTCAAAGCAAGTGTGTGAGGTGAGTTCTAGTCTTATTCCATCTTAGAGATGCACAAACAGTAGGTCACGTGGCCTGTAAGCCGTGCATCTGGGGCTTGGACCCAGGTCTGACTCACTCGAGAGCCTCTGATTAGTCTTCGCCACTGTATTTTTTGCTGCCTTGCTTAAAAATGTTTCAATCACATCCCAAATCCCCTAGCTTGTGTTCCTCCATGTCTGGCCTCTGCTTTCTTGATTTTCCTCCCTCACCCTCCTTTAATTTTTTACTTCACTCTTCAATGCCTGTTACAGTTGCACAAAAAACTTGCAAAGCTGAGAACGTGTAAAGGTATTTCCCTACCCTTGTGTGAGCTGTTCCTTCGGTGTATCTTTCCCCTATCGTCACCCAGCTAACTCCTACTCATCCTCTGAAACTCGGTGTCTCACCAGAAATTGTCCATGCACTTCCCAAACCTCAATCATAGGTTCAGCCTCAGAAGTCGCAAGGGGAAGACACTGGGACCACCTTGTCCGAGGAGCATTGCTTCAATGATACTGCCTTCGTACGTATGTACTCTGGTTTTGCCCTCATTTGCCTACTGTTGTCAGGCCCCTGGTGAGTACATGGACAGGACAGAAAAGGCCCAGCTCTTAATGAAGCTTGTATTTTAGTTGAGGAGACAGCTAATATACCCAAAAAGTAAAACACATGAGTATACAAGATAATTTTAAGTAGTCATAAATGTTTAAAGAAAAATAAAAACAAAATGAAGTAGTGAAATGAAGAGTGACAGGTGCAGGGGGCCGGGGGCAGCCCTAGGGTGGGTGGTCAGAGGCCTTAGAAAAGATGACATTCTCAGAAAAGATCTGACAACTAAATGAAAAGAAGGGACCAGCCAAGTGGAGTCTGGGGGACAGAAGGTGGCAGGTATTCCTCACTTAAAGGAAATATTGGAAACATCTAAATTCCTAATTTTACCTGATATGCTGTCACAATCTAGCACATAGTAGTTGCTCAATAAACTCTATGAGTTGGATTGTGAAGTTGAAGAAACTAGGAAGTCTAGGTAACTGGGGTCTGCATCTCGTAGGAATCTTCTAGCATCCTCCCTGTTGGGAAAATATTGCTTTACAAGATTCATTGGATTGTCTTGGGTAGGCAAAGAAAATGGAGTCAGTGGGGGAATTAGTATGTTTCTGACTTACAAGCAAAGCTGCCTCTGGCTCCTGGGTATGGCCAGTTCTGACAGTTTCAAAATTCTGTGGGGATTTGGAGACGAATTCTCTATTTTGTCTTTGTGGGTAGGTTTTTCATGAAGGGTTTCTCTGTATGTTTCCCACTGTTAATTTTTCCTTTGTCACATTTCCATCCCTGATCTTATACCCAAGTGACGGTAAAGGAGGAATATAAGTACTTCGGTGAGATCAGGATTGCATAGAAGAGAAACACAGTGATTTTGTCCATTTGTTAGACCCCCAAAAGAGCATTTCATAAGTCTACTTAGTGGAATTTGTGTCTTGCCATCTTTGAACAGAAGTGAAATCATAAATGCTCCGATTGAGCTTGAAAATTAAAACACGCATGGGTTTTAAATCACCTGCAAGGTTGAAGTAGAAGGTTATATCCTACCGATAGACAATCTAACATGGGATTTCCCTACAATACTTTATTTTGTGAGTACTTCAAAACACGACTGCAATTTGAACAAAGATGTACTTGGGGTAGTTCACGCTGTACACAACGATCGTCTGAAGATCTAATAGTGAACCCCATCAGTTTTCATTACTGAGAAGAATCTCCATGATTCATTGTCTTTTAGCAAAGTCATCTTTTCCCTCAATCCTAAGGAGCTCAGAGCACACTTCACTCCAAATACTTCTATGTGCTACATAAAAAAGTCCGATATGAGGGTGTCTGGGTGGCTCAGTCGGTTAAGCGACTGCCTCTTGATACTCTTGCTTTCGGCTCAGGTCATGATCTCAGGGTCCTGGGATCTGGGGGTGGGGGAGGCACGGTGGTTGGCACTCAGCAGGGAGTCTGCTTGTCTCCCTCTCTCTCTGCCCCTCCCGCTGCTCATGCTCTCTCCTTCTTTCTCTCTAAAATAAATAAATAAATCTTTTTTAAAAAGTCTGAAATAAACAGAAGAGAAATAAAAGAAACGGAACTGTACCCCCAGATGTAAAGTTTGCAAAAGAGTGAGTTAACAGCAACACAGGAGTGATAAGCACAGACGTCCTGGGCAGGAGGCAAAGTGTGGTGGCAACCCCCGTTAGTGGTTCTGCTTCTCCCCTGAGTAGCCAAGCCAAGTGTCCTTGACCCTCTCTGGCTCCTCCCAGCTCTCAACACTTACATTTGTAAATTTTGCCCGGGCTGTTCGTTAATTTGCGCAAGGGGATTCACACCAATTACAAAGTCATGGATATGAATGAATTTGTGAAGCTCTTTCACTTGCCATTTTTCATACTGCATGAGGCTTTAATCAAGTAGCAGAATGGGCAAAGAATATGGAATAATGCCTCATAAGCTCTCCTGGATTCTACCACTTCTCTGCCTGTCTTAAGCATACAGAAGGCAAGAACAGGAGAAGGAAAAGACAAAAGCAGGATAGAGAGAAAAGGGAGCAGCGGCCAAAGGGCAGCTGGACGGGCTCCAGCCCTCCCCACATGACCTCCGTGTGTCAGCCATCATTTAAGACTTAAAGAACCTTAGTTTTTATAATCTTTATGACAACCCTGTGAAGTCACATCACTCTGCCCATTTTTTACAGATGAAGAAAAGAGCTCAGAAGTTCGATAACTTTGTCAAGATCACTGGGATTCATACGTAGGTCTGTTTCATTTTGAGCAGGATTAAGGAGAAGAGCAGGTAACAATTAGAAAAGGTCCTATGTGACAGTTTACACTAACTCACTAATGCCGAGTGGAGCTAAAATCCTAGAAGAACATAAGCTTCACTCTCCTTACTTCATGCATATATACTTCTCTTCCGTAAACAGCAAAAACAGGTAAGTAACCTCAGGGACCCGGAAATAAGTTACTGGCTTAATAAAATGCTGGACTTTGAGTTTACTTTCTTGTAAGGATATAATTTATCCATCATATCTTTTCTTGGGTTTGTCTTATTCCTGGAAGGGAGTTTCTACAAATAGGATTACCGGTAGCTCTGCATCATAAAGCGTAAATGGGATCAGAATAAAAACTTACCATTTATTTGGAACCGAATCACACCAGTAGCATTTATTAGACTAAAATGATGGCAAACTTAAATACATCTGCTGACACTGTAAAATGCTCAGAAGGCCTGGACAGATCTTGTGGCTTTTTGCCCTTCTTTTTCTGGTAAGCGCTCTCCTGCTAGGACGCGTAAGCCAGTGGCCCAAAGCTCATTTTTTTTTTAGAGTATTCTAAAGAAGTCTTTGTCAAATTTCAAATTCAAGTTCTCTTCCACGCTGCACATTGAACAAAAAGAAGTATGATTCTTTTGGAAGTCTGAGTGTGCTTTAGCCCTCATCCTGCGGTTCTTTAGGGTTTATACTGTATGGTCACTAAATTAAGAGACCAGTTTACTCTGATTTAAAATGATTCCCTTGGAATATACCAAATCACAGTTATAATAATACATTTTTGTTGTTGGTGGTGAGACAGTTTTGTTGTTGGAGGTTGGTCTTTTTTTTTTCTCCAAAAATTTAAACTCCAATTATATGCAAGTATGTGTATGTTCTTTTTACGTGGGTGTGGGTTTTTTTGTCCTAGTTCCTATGACGATCAAATGTGTGAAAGCTCAAGTTTACAAACAAACTGCAGTAGCGATGATTCTTGTGAGTCTAAGTATAAAATTAAAGTCTTTCATTATAAACCGTTGGTACCTCCATTGTCAGGGGTGGGCTGTGGCTCTTGGAACAGCTGTCTGGTGATCCCCCATGCTTTAGTGGGTTGGTATGCCTTTGAGCTGGCTCCCGATTCACCCTTTATTTATAGCACCATGGGTGTGTTTATTTTCATTCTTGTAAAAACTTTTTGCTGACTGCGAGATATGACAAAGCATTCAAAGAACAGAGACCTGTTTTTGAAAAGGCTCATTTTTTTATAGGATGTTTCCCCAAGGATTCTTTAAGCTAAGTGGATGCTCTCCTTTCAGCCTCTGTTTTTAGCTCAGCTAAACTGACTGGGTGAGGGTCTGGAATTCGCTTTAACTACCATAGACCTGGGAAAACATGGTTCTCATAGAGGGTGACATTTTCAGGTTTTGGTCGGTTGATGCAATCTACTGTCCCATAATCAGAGAAATTTAGAACAAAACCCAGAAGGGTCAACCCACTGGGTTTCCAGCTTGGATTTCTTCACGCCAGGGATCTGAAAAGATACGATGAGGAAGAGAGGAGGGAGGAGTCTTGGAGATACTTTCAACACTTTAAAATAGTTAATAGAAATTGTATACATCTGACTGATAAGGCTGCTCAGGGGACTCAAATGTCAGATTTCTTGAGTCTGGGGCTGGAACGTGATGGCGTTGATTATCTCATGGGAAAATCTATTAATAAAAACTTAACGCGTGCATTTTAGGAGATAAAAAGCTTTCAGAAAAATGGGGTACATCGGGGAAAGGCAATAAAAAATCATGCAAAACCACGGACGGTTCACTGCTTTAGTACAAACGCCTCGCGCTTCCCATGGAATGACAATGGTGTTAGCATCACGGCTGCAGCTTTGGACGAGAGAGAAATCACCGCCCTTGTGATATTGAAACTCTGGTATGGGGAGATCCAAGTAGACAGGTAAGCGAAAAAGCAAATAAATCGTTCTTAAGGGCTGAATCGTGTTCCTCTCAAAATTCTATGTTGAAGGCCTCACCTGTACCTCAGAATGTGACTGGATTTGGCGATGGGGCCCTGAAGAGGCGAGCAAGTTAAAATGAAGCCGGTGGCGTGGGGCCCTATTGCAATCGGACTGGGGACCTTGTGAGACGAGGAGATTAGGGCGCACAGAAAGACAGAAGGGGTGTGTGCACGATGTGGTGACCATGTGAGGAAGGCAGCCATCTCTGAGCTGCCACATAAGTCTGTGATATATATAAGTGAAATCATTATGCCATATCCTTAACCTTATACAGCACTGTATGCCAATGATATCTCAATAAACACGGAAAAACCTTTCTTGTTTTTGCGGAGGCCGCCCTGTCTGTGGTAGTTTATTATGGCCACCCTTGAACATGAATACGGTAACTAAGTATGGCCACCTCAGATTGCCTTAAATGCTATGAATATAATGACATTGGGAGCAGGACGAAGTGATGGGAAGAGGTTAGCTTAGACCGGGTGGCTGAGAAGGCCTCTCTCTCTGAGGAGGGACATCTGTGATGGCAAGAAGAAAAGCCATGTGAAGAATCCAGGGAAAACGGAAGTCCAGAACCTGGATTTTGGTAGTTACCGAGGAGATGTCACCACAGAGGGCTCTTGGGTGTCAGCCACTTGCATTCTTCCCCAGGGAAGAGCCCTGAGCTCTGCCTCCCCGCCTACTTCACTATGCACTCTGGCCGACTTGGACACGGTTGCGAAGTACTGTGGTCACGTAGCAAACTGTTACGATTTTACACAGTATTTCCGAATGATAATCGTATTTGAAAACATAGTTTTTAAAAAATATCCGTGATAGTGGTGCCTGGCTGGCGCAGTTGGTAGAGAGTGGAACTCTTGATCTTGGGGTATGAATTTGAGCCCCGGGTTAGGTATAGAAGTTACTTAAAATAAAATCTTAAAAAAATATATCTGTGATAAAATCAAATTTAAAAAGGAGAGAGAGAGAACGAGTAGAGGTAAGAGTTTTCCAACAAAGGCTTCAGGAAGTGGCAAGACCCTGGGATGGGGACAGGCTTGGTGAGTTCAAGAAATAAGGAGACAGGTGGAGCTAGATAGAGGATTCGAGAGGTGGCAGAGGGTGACATCACAAGTAGTTCATGCAGGTTTTCAGAAACACAGAGAGGAGTGTGGCTTGAGATTAATGCACAGGGAAACCACAGAGGATTTCAGCAGACCAGTGTCAATGCTTGGCTTAGGTTTTATTTAAATCGCTCTGACTACTATATAGAGAAAGGATTATAGAGGGGCATGAGAGGAAGCAGGGACATCCATCTGGAGTTTTTTTTTTTTTTAATCATAATCTGGGTAAGAAAAGATAAGGACTTGAACTATCTAGGTGGGAGGGAGCAGAGGAAGACAGGTGGTTGGATTCTGGATGTTTTAAGGTAGAGTCTAGAGGGTCTGCCAAATTGCTCCCCTTTAGCGGCCATGGCCGATGGTCATAGAAGGAAAAGGAATATTTTAAGAGACAATAATAGTATTACAGAGACAAACTCATATGTCAAAATATGAATGTTCCCAGGAAATGACAGCAGTGGCTATAAGGAATGCCAATGTAATTAGCGTCGCTGCTTATGGGAGGAATATCAAGAAGCACGGTGCAATAACAAAGACCTCTGGGTCCTTGCTTTTATCTCTCGAAGAGCTTGAAGTTCTTTCTTCTCCCTCTGGCTCGAAGTCTCCCAGCCTGCCTGTACTTTTCTCCCGGGGAGGTCACCCTCATGCTAGCACCACACACGCAGGCCAGTCTTTGTGAGCACCATGATGAAAACAACTTTCCCCCAGATGGTAATTGACAAGAGTGCAATCTGTCGCTGGGTGGGTGGTTCTAGGTAATAAAATAGAGCCTAGTTTGGTTCAGGTGACTCAGAAACTGTGATATGGAGAGCTCTGTCCAGCCTCATAAGACAAGTCCGTCTTCATCCACCATCATCCTGATGTCTGCCTGACTCCTGCGAAGTCCTGATCTTTGTCCATCTTTATCCATCCAGCAAAGTCCTCCTTAGACCGAGCTGTTCTTCCTGAATGCCAAAGCAGGGTTTCTGCTGGGCCCTCGGTTCCAGTCCCGGTTTTGGCTGGGGTCCCACTTCAACTTCTCTGACTCCAAAAAAGAGGTCTCTCTTCTGAATCTCAGCTTCCATTGAAATAAACACCAAGTCTCTCTTTTGGAACCGTCCGCTATTCTTTGCCTGTGTTCCCTTTGAAGTCGTTGCTCCCTAGACTCTGAGCCATCTGGTTTTTCCTGAAGGAATAAAAAGAGTATCTTTTGTTTACCCATTAAAAGGTAATCCTTAATAATCATGCCAGCCATTTAACAAATATATACATGGTACCTTGTACTAGATCTAGATGGACCCTGCCTAAGTTAGCCTTCTGATCCACCTTGTCTGGGAAACCCAGTCATACCTATAATGGTCCTTCAGAATCTCTATTTGTATCAGTAACTAAAGGCCTTCTTTAACTCCAGCCTTTGCAAAAATGACAAAAGGATTAATTAAGAATGACTGAGTCCAGAAAAAGTACGCACAGACACGAATTTGTCCTTTATAACTTTAAGTATCCTGCAACTGTGATATATCCTTATTAGGACATTTGAAAAGACATAAAGCCAGAAAAACAAATTCCACCGCCACGCTAACCTCTACCCCTGCTCCCTCTCCATCCGTTTTGTTTTCTCCATTTCTTTTAAATGTTTGGGCTTGTAATCATGAAATTTGGACTCTTGCCTCTGTTTTCACCCCATAAACACTTTGTCAGTATTGCAACTCTTTGTAAACACTATGGTGAAAGACTGCATATTGTTCCATCATAAGGCCATGTCAATACATATGTACATTTTTATGTTTATATTTCCCTTTAACATTTTTATCTGAGTTGGAACAGTTACCTGCACCAACCTTCATATCCTCTCTCTTGCCAAACCCAGCATCTCGGGGAGATCCTAAGGAACAACGGCCTAAGGTCCAGGCATAATCAGGAAGAAAAATAAAAGGTCTGGAAATTGCATAATTAACTCTTAAATAATCAACTTCGACTGTATGTCAAATGTTCATTAATTTTCTTACTTTTTGATATTTCAAGCTCAATCTAATATCCTTAGGTGTCAGGCCTTTGAGCTCTTGGCAATTGGCAGGTTTATATTTTGACTCTGTACACAGTAGAATAAAGACATTCATGTCATGGGTAATGCTTCTACCTCCAAAAATCCTTCATGCCACCTGTCTATCTTTTCAATGTGTATTCAACTTTATTTAGTTTTCTCTCTCTCTTTTTTTTTTTTTTTAGGGATTTCACAATAACCTTGCAGTAGTTGGAGTTGCCCTGGAAATATTACATAATCAGAGTCTCGGAGCTCTGACGAAAGTTATGTTAATAGCACGCTTACATGACAGGAACAACATTCCTCTTGTGTGTTGATGGAGCAAGAGTTTTGAGGAGCCAACAGGACAAAAAAATGCCATTGTTTGCCTGGCTGATTTTAAAGTCTCATTTCATGGAATGAAATTCATTTAAATTTCATTATAAGGCAATTTTTAGTTATTACATTCTAGCGATGGAGGAGTTTGTAATATATTCATAGAAATAATTAAATGCTCATAATAGTGCTCTTGTTCACGATTTCTGAAAACAGCATTCTTTTCAACTATAGAAGCTCAGAACCCTCTTATTATCTTTGATTGATCCCCTGAAATGCCCTCTCGCTCAATTTCAAGCAGTAAAGCACACTGAGGATTTAGAGAACCCAAAAGGGAAGTGCAAAGAGGTTGATTGAGTTGAACAGTCAGAATTAAAGGTTTCCTTTTGAAAATACATCACCTTGAAGAACATTCAGCTAAAAATCTTGAGAAACATTTAGATAGCTTGAGAAGGGGGCAGCATTTAGGTGGAAAAGATTTTTTTTTTTTTTTTCTAATTCCTACATGGCTTGGCACAGAGTGCGAGAAAAGAATCCTTAAAGCGTATATGGTCTAGGCCACCAACACATCAGTATTTATCCCAGAGGAGATGACCGTAAATGTATTCTGTCTTGGTTGCAGGAAGGAAAATTCTTTTTCTGCAAACCCTGCCCCCACTCCCGCCATCAGATTTCCTCTGATTTGTAGAAACTGTATCAGCATTTTGTGAAGGTGAAAGAGCTCTGAAACAAAGGGCTACGTTTGCTTTGAAGGTCTGGCAGGGACAAAGCAAGATTCTTTTTCTCCCCGGAGGATTGCCGGGCGGTAACAGAAGACAGAAGCATGTGAGTGAGGGGCACAAAGGAGAAATGAAAGGACACTGCCCAGCCTTTCTTGGTAGGTGGAAGGTCTGGCTCTTTGGTTTTCTATTCTCCAGGTTAGAAAAACATACTTCTGCAACTCATTTTGTCCTTTTCCATCTCCCTGGTTTTGTTTCACAACATCGACTTAGGTATTTCCTTGTTCTGCCTGCACATTTTTTTGTGCTGAATTCGTCCACTCTTGTTGCTACCACTCCATGAACAGAATCAGCGGTGGGTTTATTTCCACTCTTCCAGCTATGCAGAATATTGGGTTTTGCGTTCATCTGTTTGTTTTTGTAGGATGTAGTTTTTCCAAACAGCGTGGCAAATTTAAAAAGAAAAGCAAAGATACTCAAACTTTGGCTGCGCCAGGACCTTGACCTTACAGTTCTGTGGCATAGTCCCCCCTCGCCCCACCAGCCCACCTCTCTACCTTATGTTTCCTTCCACTGACACCAAATTACTACTCTTTGCACATGAATTATCAACCCTGCCAAAACCACAGCATGATTGGAGCTATGTGATCTTGATTCTTTTACCCTTTAAGTTACAATCAAGCCAAAAGACCAACTCTCGGAGTAGCAAATAAAGAAGAGGTCTACCTGTTTTAAGTACATCTGATGGATTACATTCCAGATTGGCAAAACCTATGCATTAGGAAGTGATTATTGGCTTTGTAAAAGAACCTTCACTCTGCATAGATGCAACCAGGGGATTGGTTTGAAAGCTCTATTGCATTTAAAGTAGTTTGGTTTCCCTACAGTTCATTTATACCAAGAGTCCTTCTGTTGATTAAAGCCAACGATGTCCCGCAAATGGCCAAAGAGCTAACCATTCACTAAAGAAAGTCTGAAAGTTAACAGCTGTTAAACTACAGATCTACATACAGCAGTTTCGTTAAATATGAATGGTCCACAGGCATCCCCCCACATATATATCTGCAAAAAAAAGGTCCCCAGTTTGGAGAAGCAAAATGGTTTTGTCAGTCAGTGAAGACTTGTTTAACACGGTGAGATAATGATAAGTTGCAGCTTGGAGTTCTTGGCTGAGAGAGCATGGTTACAAAAGTATACAAAGAATAATTAGTTCTAATGCAGAATCTCAAGCTAATAGTTTCTGGGGGGTCCAGGATAATCTACAACTATGAACATTTTCCAACGTTTTCCACTGTGCATTTTATGCTCATCTAAATGGAAAAACACAAGGTGAGTTAATGAGAAATTTGGAATGCTCGTTAAATCTGTGTTATTGCAGATTATAGTTTATACCGTTTTGTTATAAATTAATAAATTTAATATTTATCGAGGGCCACACAACACGGTCAGCCAGTGTGCCAGGCGTTTTTTTCTCTATCTCATTTAACACAAAGCCATAAAGTGATGAAGTCAATAATTTAAACCATGTTTAAAGGAAACCATTATTTAAATATAGAATTAGAAGGAAAATCTTACTTTAGACTGGATTTTTCTTCCTAATGGCATGAATTTTACATTTGCAAAGGGACAAATTATGTTGAACTCATGGGTAATTAAATATTGACTGTAGCGCATCCAAATTATCGCTCATGTACAAAAAAGATTAGAATGAAACATTACATATGCATGATATGGCTTAGAAGTAAGATTAAAACCTCATTTCATTTTCACTGCCTTTCCTCTAATAGCTTTTTAGCGGAAGTGTTTCTCTTTCCTTCCTTTCCTCGGATCCCAAAGGATTTTGCCGAAGAGGAGAAGCAAGCTCTCCTGCAGGTGGGCACAAAAGAGGGTGAAAGGGCCGTTCTCACTCAGTAACCTAAGTGGCTTTCCCACGAGTTGAGAAGCAAGAAGGGGCCATACATGAGAATCCTTTTCCTTTTAACCATTACCGACTGCCTCAAAACTGAAAATTCTCTTTAAACTTACTGGAAAAAAAGAATGAACAAAAGAAAGAAAGAAAGAAAGAAAGAAAGAAAGAAAGAAAGAAAGAAAGAAAGAAAGAGAAGAAAGAGAAGAAAGAAAAGGAAGAAGGAAAGAAAAGGAAGAAAGAAAGAAAAAGAAAGAAAAAAGAAAGAAAGAAAAAGAAAGAAAAAAGAAAGAAAGAAAAAAGAAAGAAAGAAAAAGAAAGAAAAAAGGAAAGAAAGAATGAGGAAGGAAGGAAGGAAGGAAGGAAGGAAGGAAGGAAGGAAGGAAGGAAGGAAGAAAGAAAACTAAAGATGTACAAAGACCTTCCCAGGATCAAGTTCTGGCCAAAACAATGGCCTTCAGCAGTGCTGCAAACTCTCTCTGAAGTTGGCATAGCTCACATGGCCCTAGCTGGACCTTTCCCATTCTAATACCTCTCCACCCACCTAGCTCCTGACTCACCTGAGCTCTATTTTTAGGCATGTACATGTACACTGTTTCAAGGACAGGTTCATAGCATGACATCACTATTCATTATCTTCAATTGACATTGTTTTCTAATCGTTTCATCCATCCTGTCTTGTCTCCCACAAGGCGACCAGCTAATGGGGGCGGTGGTGTTACAGATGACTCACATGCCCCCGCAATGCCTAGGAGAGTGCCCGTCAATCAAAAGGTATGCTTTTAGAGCCATACTCTGGATTGGGGTCCTAGCAGTAAGGGACTAAAAAATAACAGCAATTATAGAATCGGGGACATTTCTCAAAGTGGAAAATAAGAGGAGACAGTAACTAAAACAATTTTTTGATTGTGGGTAACAAAATATTTTGATAGATTTTTTTCTTTAACTCATTTCCTGCCAGGGGTCCACTGTCATGAACAGTAGCGGGATGAAAGAGGGGGAGAAGGAAGACGGCTACAAGATAAGGGGCGCTGAAAGGAAAGACAAGAGGTCACCAGGAGGTTACTTGCTTCCCTCCTTTCCAAGGGCTGGCCTCATGTTTCACTGCTATCTTCAAGGAAGTTGGTTTACAATTACATGTGGGTCATTAGCTGTTGCTGTGGGGTCTAAGGAACAGGCTCAAATTACTGTATTTCTAGTGGAAGTGAGGCCAATGGAGTCTAAGTAAGAGTGGATGTTTACTCAGGCGGCATTCGATGACTCAGGGGGTCTCCTGCATTTCCTCAGTAGATAGTTCCCTGGGAGCTAGCTCAAGTTATAAGAAGCTAGAGAAAAGCCCGTGAATATAAGGACAGAAATAACTGCAAATCACTACTGTGCCACACATAATTAGTAGATTTGGCTTTGATGGTTCGCGCAGGAAAAAACCATATTGTCTCGACCTGTGGTAGCCCCGTGTTCTCCAAATGGGAGGGTGTTGGGGAGTCACAGCTGTCTTGGAAGGCCTGGATTTGTCTAGAAGTGGCATTTCCATAGGCCACGTGTGTCCACTTAGATCGTATGCTTATCTGGTTGGTTGAACGCTAGCTGATGGAGATTATGGGAGGAGCCTGAAACATCCCAATGCATATCGTTATGTTGGATGCGGGAGTTTTTCAAATGCTCTTTCTAATTTCCAAGGTAGGAAAATCAAAAGAATATCATTTCTGAAAACTTGCAGAAGTTTTCCAACTGTTAACTTCCACATTGCATCGTACCTAGGCTCCATGGATCTTGTTTGGAACACCATCGGTGTGGTTCTATATATGGGCAAGCTGTACAAGGAGGAAGTTGAGATAAGTATTTGGGAACCCTGATTGAATCTGACATGCTATGTAAACTTGTAGCTGCCTGACAGTTTGCAGAACTATATTTCTTATATCAAATGTCAAAAAGCCTGCCTGCCTGAAAATGCCTACCATAATTACCTGCTAGGGTATCCATGTTTAGTCATTCCTCCAGTCTAGTCACCCAATCCCCTATTAGAATGCTATATTATAATTAAAAGTCATTATTTCACATGAATAACTTATATAAGTTTAATTATCACATTACCTACTCAGTCACCTGCCAGATCCCAAAAGAATGGGATGTGGGATTGGTAAATCTGGATAGAAAAAGAATGACTGGAAAAATTTCAGAGCATGAGCACTTCATTGGAGGGCATTCGTGCAGAGGCAGACAGAAGGCATCAGAGAACAGGGAGCTCTGGGAGAAAAATCGTAATAGAGGACCCACAAGATGAAAAACCAATCCACCTAGTCACTGTTTTGACTCTGGCTAGCTCTTATTTGTAGCATAAAGTTAGGATTAAATTTAGCTGCAAGTAACATGTAACAGTGACTTCAGCAAAATAGAGTGCTTTTCTTGTATGTTCTGTAAGTCCAGAGATAGTTATTTTTGAGATAGACTTCACTTCATAGTATCAGGAGAATCTAAACTCCTTTTTTTGTTTTTTTTTGGGTTTTTTGAGTTGTTTTCTTGTATACAGTTTCTATTCTCCAGGTCATCTCACAGCTCAAAACTGTTGCTGGAGCTCCAGTCATTGCATTTATGTTTTCACCCACAGAACGGGAAAAGGGTAAAAAAGGGGGCATGACTCCTTTCTTTCACATTCACTTATATCTTTTTGGCCAGAATGTAGCCATGTGCTCTTACATTTAAGTGCAAAAGATGCTAGAAAGTATGGTCTTAATTTGTCCTGCAAAAATGATGGATTCTTTTACTATAGAAAAAGGGGGGAAAGGATACTGGGAGATAAAAGTCTCTGCCACAGGATTACAGCTCCCTTGTGTGCTGGGTTTCACTGTCCCATCTAAGCGCAGTACCTTTCACCCACTGCTGGGTTTCAGTTATGCTGTATCTTTCTCCCGATTTTGTAGGTAGTACTGGCCAGGAATCTATGATTTGTATCAATGAGGTGGGAGGCTGGAGAGCCTGTGAGTGACCAGCAGAACTGGCAGGGTGCTGAGGGAGCCACAGCGCTCAGGGACATGACCACCAGTCATTGGACTATAAGTGTGACACTCTATTGGGGGAGAGGAGGGTCAGGATACTGGGGAGCCTGAAAGAAATAAACACCACAGTTGCCTCGTGAAATTCAACCAGGCTTTTCTACAAGTACAGGGAGCACATGAAGGCTCAGAAACATGTGGAGACAAGAGAAGGGGATTTTGCTTTGGACGGGGATCACACATTAACCACCGGGGCAGAAGCGAATGAAGCATGGGCTACGAACAGTTAAAATCTTCAATAAATCACAATTTGTTTAGCTTTCTTTTTTTAGATTTTATTATTTGAGACAGAGAGAGAGAGTGATCGAGAGGGAGAGAGAAAGAGAGAGCACGAGCAGGGGGAGGGGCAGCGGGAGAGGGAAAAGCAGACTCCCCGCCAAGCACGGAGCTCAGGCCCACGCAGGGCTCCATCCCAGGACCCTGAGATCATAACCTGAGCTGAAGGCAGGCACTTAACTGACTGAGCCCCCCAGACACCAATAAATCTCAATTTAAAGGGAAGGTCTCTCAGTGTATTTAGGGTATGAGAAAATGCCTTTCTTCTCTGCTTGGGAAACCTGGCGGTGGTTTAATTATCCCCAACTGAATAACAGCAGTAAGTGAGGTCTGATCTAGTCCCCCACCACCACCTTTCTTTAAAAAAAAAAAACCTCTGTCATATATTAACATCAAAGCTTCCATGGACTTTGTCATTGTATTCCACAGGCTAGTGTTTTGCACTGTGCTCTGTTTCTTCCTTTTCTGCATAAAAACTAAAGACACGGAGTTATTTCAAAGCTATGGTCTAAAAAATTAGGGTTCTCTTGGTAACATTAATTTACTTCCCCATTTCCATGTCCTATTCTAAGCTATTGCAATTAGCAGGATAATTGGAAATTTAAAATACCACGGTCAATATGACCAATTTAATGTTTTGTTTTATTTTTTATCAAAAACTTAGATGTTCTAATTTTATAGCTTTTCGTGTTTTATGACTTTGTTATTGCCTCCGCAAGGGTTTTGTCTTAATATCTATGGAAGATTTTAGTAGTTGTGTCCGCTGACATCCATTTTATTCCTATGTTACAGTAACAAGCGTGCAGAAGATGAGATTAGAATTTTACAATATATACACAACTGAAAGAATGTTGGTGATGTGAATAATATCATTTAAGGTTAATGACTTTTGTTTCCATCAGCAGAGAGTGTGGATTACTACCTTTGCCTCTGAAGGTACTGCGCTTAGATGGGACAGTGCCGTAGACACAGTATGTGACAGGTGGCAGAGATTGTTAGGTGTCTACTCAATCACCCGTCCTATTTATTATTATTTTTTAAGTAAACTCTATACCCAACATGGGGCTTGAATTTACAACCTGGAGATCAAGAATCGCATGCTCCACTGAATGACTGAGCCGGCCAGGTGCCCCCCCATAATCCATTGTAAATGTTCTCTTTTGGAACAGAAGCCTGATGGAAAATAGATGGAATTTCCCATTCTCTTTTGTAGCAAGGTGCGGCCATGGGATTAAATTCTGCCCAATGAGATTAAGAAGAAGCCAAGGGATGCTCTTCTGTTCTCTTTCCTCTGTCACCTGAAATGCAGATCTTAGATCACGAAAGGGAGGAATAAGGTTGGTGAAACAAGAAGATAGGAGCCTAGATTCTGGAAGAGCTGCCGTGTTGGTCCTGAAGTCTAACTCTGGTTTTTTACCTAAGGAGAAATAAAATTCAATCTGGTGTGAACCACTACTATTTAGACTTTCCTCAGTTAGGCACCCAAGATGAATTCCAACTAATAGACTGGGATTCAGGACTGGGGATGGAGGTTACAAAACCGAGATAGCAAAGCCAAGAATCTTCTCTTCTAGAAGCTTCGGGTCCAAATTGGGATTGTATAGTTACTGTCAAGCTTTTAGACCAAGTGGTACCATTCAACTTTGTATTCTCTGCAGAGACTGGACAGTGTTTGAGTGTGTACACAATATAGTAGATGAATGAATAAATAAACAAATGAGTGAATAAAATGAAATTTTGTTTGGGACAGGGGGTGCAGAAGAGAAAATTTTCACTCATTAGACCAAAAAACCATTGAGAAAAGTTGCATTGGGTAATTAAGAGATTAGTTTAAAATAGGTGGCTGAAAGTGCTTCAGAATGATTCTAATGCTAAAGTAATCTTAAAACTATTTTTAAAATTGAATATCTATCAGGTATGTGTTGAATACCTATGGGTCCAACACTACGTAAAGTATATAACAAGTGACGTTAAAGCATAATTTCTCACTTATCATATATGATATATGAGGAGGCACTCTTGGCCCTCATTCTTGTGCTCTCTCACCTGTAGGGTTGTTTCTAGGTGGCAGTAAGTCAAGAGAACATCAACAACTACCCTTATTGCCCTAGACTTCTGTTTCTTTCTCTCCTCCCCACCAGTGTAGTCCACATGCCCTGTCCTAGTCTAGAGACTAAAGAAGATACCTGTAGACCCCAAAGGAATAAAACTCTAATGGTGGAATGTCAGGCATCCTGCCAAATAAATAGACAAATAAGCAGCAAACTAATATGGTTTGGTTCTGCCCATATGTGTTGTGATAAATGTGGCATTCTGCTGTTCTTTGAATCATCTTTTCCATACTGCTCTGAGTTCCTCAACCTAAGTCTTCGTCACTTATGATCTAGCTATGCTGTGTTTGAAATATTTAGATATCTAGATGGACAAAGTGGTGCTGTAGGCATTCTAGAGTCATCTGAAAGAACTCTGAACCACTGCTAGAACTATCTCAGGAGGAGTCTAACAAGATTATTCTGGACTCCAGTGATTTCGGTTTCATATTACTTGAATTGGGGGAATTTGGGGAAGACGTTAACTAAAGTAAAATTGGTCAGTCCCTTGGAGTTGGGATGAAAGTAGGAATATCTTTAAATCCACACTGTTCCATAGAACTTTCTGCATGGAAGGGAAGGTGGCTATTGAGCACTTGAAATGTGCCTAATGTGTGACTGAGGAACTGGATTTTTACATTTCATTTAATTTTAAGTTATTTAAATAGACACACGTGGCTAGTGGCTACCATCTTGGATAACACAGCTCTAGAAGTTTTTATTCCTAGTCATCATAAGTGGGTCTGGAGAGCAAGGATTTAAAATTGTATCCAAAAGAGAATACTGAGGTCAGCCAAGAAAAATGCTGCCAAAATGCGTGGTCATGCACGAGAGGTCATGGCAAGGATTCAAAGCTGAGTGCAGGGGACCAGCTGGGGCCAGAGAGGGACAAGGCTAGACTGAGAGACTCGGGGCAGAGTGTCCGATGGGATGCCATGATGTTTTCCCCTACACAGGGCTCGGGGGCCCTGGGCCTACAGCTGTGTTTTAAGAGCTCCTCACTTACATCCGATTGTTTCAGCCTTCCTGGAAGGTCCAAGCCTGATGTCCAGAGCAAAGTGAAGTCTTTTGGTAATAGATAGAGATTTTTTTTTTTTAAGATTTTACTTATTTATTTGACAGAGAGAGAGAAAGATCACAAGTAGGCAGAGAGGCAGGCAGAGAGAGAGGGGAAAGCAGGCTCCCCGCTGAGCAGAGAGCCCGATGGCGGGGCTTGATCCCAGGACCCTGAGATCATGACCTGAGCCGAAGGCAGAGGCTTAACCCACTGAGCCACCCAGGCGCCCAATAGATAGAGATTTTAAGACCATATCTCAGAATGCAGCAGATTATACAATGTTGCCATATATAAATACTAAAATAGATTTTTTTTACTTAAATAAGGGCATGTTGGTTTTTTTTGTTTTTTGGTTTGTTTGTTCAGGTTTTTTGTTTTGTTTTGGTTTTGGTTTTTTTTTTTTTTTTTTTTGCTAATATGTTGCTTTCGTGTTTTTCATGGGGTCTTTTCTTTCTCCTGATATGAGAAATTTTATTTTGCCACAGATCAACAAAATGCCAAAAAAAAACAAAAACAAAAACAAAAAAAACATTGGGTTTAAAGCAAAGATATATTTTTGGTTCAAAGTATTCATAATTTTATCTAAATACTTATGAGTTAACTTTCCCATATTTAAAATAACGAAGTATGTGGAAGTCCATTTTAAAAGATTCATCAGAAAGCCCACCTGACGGTGACTGGTATTTTCAGTTGCCCTGGAGACAGGCTCAAGACTCGGCTCCATTGTTTCAACTTAATGGGACAATACAACAGTCTAGTGTCTTTGGGATCCCGCTGTTTTGGGTGTCTTTAAATTTATCACTATAGATACTGGGCACAATTAACAAAGACTTTGGAAGGAGGAATCCTGAGAGCATTTGACATCATTGAATCACGCCTTTCTGGTTTTCCTCAATGTGAGGCTTTCTTTGGAATTGTAGGAAAAAAAAAGTCAGGGGGAAACAGAAGCACATAAGGAGTTGGTCTTTGAAAATCCTTAAAGAGAGAGGACTCTTCTTGAAGAGTTCTTATTTCTCAGGTCAAGCCTCAGAACAGCTAGATTACTGGGCTCAGGGCTCCAAGGGAGAGAGAAAAACCATCCATGCTCCTTTGGTCTTACACTTGTTAGATCAAAAGTGATTTTGATCCTTTCCAGAAAGGCTCAGATTTATGCCTATTGGCTAAGCTGACACATGACAGGAGAATGAAGCCTGTGGTTAGGAAGTTGTGTCGCTGGGGGTGGAGTGGAGGCAGGACAGCCAATCCTTTGCACGTGCACTGTGTGATTGACAGAGAAATGGACCTATCCCGTGCAGTGGGGGAAAAACCAGACATTCAGGATGAGTATTCACCACCCACGAATTCTGATTCTGCTAGCCCATTTCTTGGCTGTTGTTAGACAGATTAGTTGGGTAATGGGTGAATTGAAAGGATAGATTGATTTATCCTAGAAACCGCAGAGAATCATTCTGTGCTTACCCCCAGCCCCGCCCGCTATACTGTATCAGACTGCAATGGAGACAGGAGTGTTTTTGTGTTGAAGGAGCTCCCCAAATGATTATTATATTCATTCTGGGTGAGGGGCCATTGCCCTAATGCATGCAACCACAGAATAGGTCAGATGTGAGCAGAGAGGTACATTTAGGAGTAAGCATGGCAGTAGTGTTCCTGGGAGGGGACAAGGGATTTTGGCAGCGGGAGAGAAAGAAATGGATTTTGGCAGGCAGGTAACAGTACAACGTAGCTGTAGTATAGAACGTCGTCCCCCGATACTGACCTCCCACGAAGGCCAAGTCCACGGGCAAGATGCGTGGGTGTGCCCTAGGTGCCTCAGCTTCCCCATCTGCAAACCGGGACAAGAACACCCCCAACACACTCTGGGCTAAAAGAAATCTAGATTCTAGTAATTTTTTCTTCAGATGGTGTGGTGTTGAACACGTCTTGTCACCCCTCTGGACCTCGGGTTCCACACGGAGGACATGAGGGCGGTAACCAGCCGCCGGGCTGTGGGGAGGGTCACGGGAACCTAAGTGTTCTGTGGTCTGTAAGCGCGTCTCCAGATGTTAGGGGGCAGTTTCTCAACAGCCTGTCAGAGGAAGGAGGCCAGATATGAAGACAAGGCTTCCAGCCGCTCCGGGGAAGAAGGCGACCACTTTGGTTTCTCTGAAGCCCCGGGGAAAACCAGACCACCCTCAGAGAGGGGTTAAGGTGTAAGGTCAGTGGGCTCAAGTCATAGTGTCTTTATCTTATTCTCTCCACCTCCACCTGTGGCCCAGAGCAGACCACCCACGAAGGGATATTTGCTCAGTGCTGGTGGGAAAATGGCATCTTTATACAAGGCTGGCTGGTTTGAAGCAAGGAGCAGCAGGGGGTGACCCCCACCCCTAAATTCCCCCTTTCTTTTTTGTCCTAGACCATTCTTGAATAAGCTGAAGACTCAGACTTCTCACTCCTCTCTTCTGACACCTTTGTCCCTTTTGTATTCCTGACTTTCCTCTGGGGGTTGCCACCGAGTAGTGGGATACCCTTGATGATTTGCAGAGCCAAGCGCCAGCTAAAATCTTTCACACTCTCTTCCTGTAGCTTGCTCAATGCCTAAGGGGCAGAAGAGCGGACCCCAGATTTACTGCCACTGCTGGGAGACGTCGACAGTTTCTGCAGGAAACATCACATTTTTTTTTTCCTCCACCGTGCCTCTGCGGGATGGAAGTGCTGTGAGTCTCAGCGCAAGTGCCTAGGGACATTGTCAAGGTCAACATGGTAATGCAGCCATTACTGGGGCGCCTAGAAGCCTCCACAAAAGTCTAAGAATGTGCCCCAGTTGGGAAGGAAAGGAACCCATGCCTATTCATACCCCACTAACTGATTTATTCCTGGTGCTCTGCCCTGTGTGTTACTGTCTGCCTTCAGTGTCGAGGACTGAGTCCGCGGCAATTCTTTCCTTGTCTCCCGACACCTCTGAGGCAGCTTCTGTGAGTGTCCCACACCATCTAAAATTACAGCCACAAAAATCTAAAACCCAGGTCAACACTTGAGAAGTGTAAGCCCTGCCAAGCAAGTCTTTGCTTTTCCCTTTACTGATCTGTGGCCACATCTAGAACCATCTGTGAAACCTTTGACAGTGAAAGGCCCCCTTGCAGAAAGAGTATACAGTTGGAGTTTAAGCAGAGCAGAGATGCCAGTCCTGACCCTCTTAAGTCATCCAGCCTCCTGAAGGTAACCCCCACCGGGCCCTGCCAAGCTGTCTTATTGTGCCCTTTGAGTTGGGCAGAGGACTTTCTGTCTCAGGAACAATGTTTGTTACTGTTTGGAATAATGCAGGTTTGTAATGCTCCAAGATATTAAATAATAATGCCGTGCTTCCCCTGATATTCTGGGAAGACAGAGTTCCGAAGACATACTCAACTATTTACTACGTGCAGAGGTCGGGTGGTTTGCTTTGGAGAAGCCGAGCCCGTCTAGACTCAACCACTGAGTCTCTGTGGCGCCTCCCCGTTGGGCATCTGCAGATCGTCTTACTTTTCAGCAAATAAATGGCACGTTAAGAGAGTCGGTTCTGGGGCAGGGCATTCCCCTGTGTGGGTAGATCCATCTCTCTAAGGCATCTTCTAAGAAGATTCCACATCAGGAGGTGAGATCTCAGAAGAAGTCCGTAACCGTGACATTGTGCCCAGGTCACCAACCCAGAGCAATTGATTGGCCCCCATTTTCCAGGGAGGTGCAACTTCAGGAGCCTTCCGGGGTCTGGGGAACCCTGGCCTTGACCCATGCCGGGGGACCCTGGGGTCCTGATCAGAGCAGAGCAGGAGGCTCAGACTCCTTCCCGGCACAATAGCTCAGCCACTCGGAGACAGTTCCGTCCTTCAAAACAAGTGTCCCCTGATTTAAAAGAAAATACTGGTCCCAACTTTTTAGTTCACTCTTTGTGGGTCACAAGCTTCCCATTCACTTTCCAGAGGGTCTTTTTCCTCAGAGAAGGCCTCATTGTTAGGAGACTGGAAAGTGGAAATGTAGGACAGTGAGGCCCCGTGCTGTGAGCTCTTGTGGCACTTTAAATACGTGGGAACAAGCCCCTCCCTCTCCTTTCAGAGAGAGCCTCGTCCAGGTTGGAGATTCAGAAACTTTCTCTCCTGTGATGTGGACTCTTTTGATCTACCAACCGTGTCATTAGCTTTTTGTCAGACCAGGTGAAAAATGACTGCAATGAAAGCAGCCTTCGTTTTCCTTATTTATGATACGTCCTGTCACCTGGACACAAACAATTAAGTCTTCTAACCCCCAAGACATAGTTCTACAAAGACTACGGGAATCATTTGAAGGCTGGCTCCTCACAGTGGAAAAAAATGTGTTATTTGGATAAGAGCGAAGCTTTCACTCATCCCTCTTCTGCTGGGGGAAAAAGGCTCTGGGTTAAGGTCTCTTTAAATCACGAAAGCTGACAACCAGAAACATTGTACAAAAAAAGAAACCAGTTTTGGAAAGGAATAAAAGCACTAACTTTGAGCTGTACCTTCGAAGTCCTGTTCTTTCAACTATCATCGCTCTGTAGGTGACTCGAATACCTGTATCTGGATACTGCTCTCTGGATCGCCAGGTCTTTACAGTGGCCTGTCGGATTTGTCTGCCTCATGTGTCCTTTGCTGTGTCCCAGGCTGGACTCAACCCTCCCCTTCAGAATGGCACCTCCTCTTGACTTCCCTATTTCTGCTGACTGACCTCAACTATCATTGCTACATGTCGATTCTATCTCTGTAGTGATTCCAGAATCTTCTGCCTCTCTTGTGCTCCCACCACGAACACTGTAGTGAAAGATCGTATTAATCCTTCCTTGGACAATTGCCAACAGGATCCCAACTTGCCTTCACGTCCAACCTTTTCCAGTTTCAATCCTTCCACACAAATCCTGCTGAGTTCATTTTTCTAAAGCACAGCTACGGTCATCTCATTGCTATAGTGGACATTTGTCATTAGTGGCTGCCCAACATCGCTGAACATTCTCTCACCATCTGGGTCAACGGCTTCCTCAAGGAGAAACCTCATATCCGAGACTCCCTTGCAGCTAAGGTTCAGGTTTATGATTTCAGTTCTATGAATCTCAAGTGCCTCAGGTTCCTGCAAGAGAAGTGGAACCAAAAGTCAGCAACACGAGGAGGTACCCGCATACCGGGATCCATTCTTCTGTCAAAGGCGATGTGGGAGGTTTCTGGATCTTCAGGAGGGTTGGTGGTGTTTTATGACAGTAGCTCCTGTCAGCTAGTTTTAGAGCCAGACTCCTTGGCTTACTTGAAGATTCTATAAGCTACCCGGTATTGTTAGATATTGATAGATATTGAAAGATAAATTATCTTTCAGCTTGGGTGAGGCAGAGGGAATCATCTTATTGGCGACTAATAAACAAAAATTAAAAATAAATATTGAACGGCTCCCCAGAGCGCTTGAGCCTGGCATCCAAGTTTCTCTATGATAAGTCCTCAAACCCATGGACCTTTCCAGGGTTGTGTGTCATAGTTGTGTGTCTCCATTTTTCTGCTTCTGCTGCCTTTGCTACACGCATTTCCTCTAACTTCGTGATTTTTCTCCCCCTTAATCTTTGTTTTCCTGCTTTAGCGTCTCCTTTGGTTTAATGGCTTATTTTCTAAAATAACCACCACGAGCAAGCTTTTTATGATGAGGACATTCCAAAACTCAGCCACAGGGCTCTCTCTTCTTTGATTTTTAGACATTGAGATCAACAGTTCCTAAAGGCCAAAAAACATGTTAATGTATGTCCTATATAAATATCAAACCCGTCAAATCTTGTTTGGAAGAAAACTCTGAAATATTAAAGGGGAACTTTGTTATCATCAAAAAGCATTTTTGATGATGTATTTCTGCGCACCTTTCATTTTCTTCTCCTATTCTCCTATCTGTGACTTTGTCCATAGAACATCAAACGCACGAATGAAAGTAAAAAATTCAATCAAAGAACTTTTTCATGTTATGCAGATAAAACATCTGGAAGACATAATTTCTTCTTTTCCACCATATGGTTGGTCTTGTATAGACATAGTCTATGTCATCTACCAGGATGATAAGTACATCCTTGTCTTGGTCCATCCTTCGCCTTCACACGAATTTTTAAAAGTCTTTAATTTTTGAGAAACTCTTTTCCACCCTTGAAAGACAAAGTCTTCGCCAAACCTTTGAGGATGCCAATAGAAAGGGATGCAATATTAACTGCTAACCTATCTCTTCCCAGAGTTGCTTCAATAATGTTGGAAATCATAAATTGAAGAAAAGAGTGGTTGAATCAGGACAGGCTGCCCCGTGACTATGGAAGCAATTGTTCAAACTAAGTCCTGGACCCTCTGCTGTATGTGATTTATGTGAAGCCTCCATAGGCATCGTTGTCCATTCAGGGACCTGTCCCTGTCCATTCAGGGACCAAATGCTGCCTGTGACCGTGGCCTCAGACCTGGCTGATGGCTTATTGCTCCTGTTGACTGAGTAGCAACCACTCTGGTTTCCCAGATGCTGGTGGTTAGTTGCACTGCCCACTTCAAGTGGATTTTCAACACTCTCTATGAGATCTATTCACACTTTAATAGCTTCCTTTCTCTTGGCAAAGGAAACATTTCTCTAAGATCGACAGCCATCGTTGATGCCAACTTCATTTAAACTCATTATCCTTATT
Source organism: Potos flavus (assembly GCA_028534135.1). Lineage (NCBI taxonomy): Eukaryota > Metazoa > Chordata > Mammalia > Carnivora > Procyonidae > Potos > Potos flavus. Next base: position 64,360,966 of record CM052883.1, on the reverse strand, counting down.
TTTCTCGTGTTCTCACTCCCCACGTATGCCACAAATATCTTTGTGATCTGGCAGCATCAACAGCACAATTGAAAACATAAGTGTATGGGATGCCTGGGTGGCTCAGTTGCTTGAGCAGCTGCCTTTGGCTCAGGTCATGATCCTGGGGTCCTGGGATCGAGTCCCGCATCGGGCTCCTTGCTCAGCGGGGAGCCTGTTTCTCCCTCTGCCTCTGCCTGCCTTTCTGCCTATTAGTGCTCTCTCTCTCTCTAACAAATAAATAAATAAATAAAATCTTTAAAAAAAAAAAAAAAGAAAAAGAAAACTTAAGTGTACCAAAGGATGTATGATGAAAACCAGGAATTTTCTCACAATCAGGTGACAGCTTTCTGGATTACGGTTTTTAAAAATTTAACTATATCAGCCTTTTATATAAATGGCAAACACCACAAAGTTCTACTGCCAACATTTTGTACTTTGTCTTTATTGACTGAATCTTAAGGAGGAACAAAAAACATTTTTGTTTGTTTTACCTAAATTAATTCAACTTTCTTTGTTCTGCATAGATTAACTGCCATTACTGTAAAATAATCATTGCTTTTATCTTCGTGAAACTTCACTGTGCATATTAAGGGGCTGGTATTTTATATAATTATGTAATAAACCATAAATTTATGTAATTTATATAATAAACCATAAATAAAATTTATTATAATATATATTACATATATAAGAGAATTATATTTTTAAATAAGTATATATTGTAATTAAATTATATTAATTTTATATAAAACACATATTTTATATGTATTTAAATAGAAAAACCACTTAAAGCTCCCTTTCTATTGTGGTAAATGAAGTGTTTATCACCAAGCCTTATAGAAAAATTACTCATTGAGTAGAAGGGAATAATATTTGCATCCTACTCCAAATCATCAATCATCTGTCTCATGATCACCAGTGAGCTAAGCATGATCATTTAGGGTCTATTGGCATCAACGGTATTTTCCAAAGGAGGTGTTCACCAACTTTGAACACATTTCAAGGATGGTTAGCCTTGACCCCAAAACCTGGACAACCATGTTGGCAGGATGGATTTAATTTGTTATGTGGTTAATAATCTACCTCATACATACTTGAACAAAACTGGAAAATCTTGTCATCTGGTTGCCAGATGCTCTAGAGAAAATTGAGGTGAAACCACTGAGGTTCAGTTAATACTTTACTATTTTTAGTTCTATTATTTTGCAAAGCTTTCTCAGATAGGGATCAGGTATATGTATATTCTGACTCCCACGTCAAAAATACAACTTCTTTCACTTTAAGAGACTAGAATACTACTCAAGATGCCATCTCTTGCAGCCCTATGACGATCAGCAGGAATGAAGTAATTCTTAGCATAACCCTTTAATTTTAGAGATTCTATTGGGCTGATCTCAAAGGTATCATAAGTATCAAAAGATCGAGTTGTAAACTGGGGTGAACTCTATGGATATAACTATTTGTATTCTTTTTTTTTTTTTAAGATTTTGTTTATTTATTTGAGAGAGAGAGAGAGTGAGTGAGTGTGCAGGAGGAGAGTAGGGGCAGAAGGAGAGGGAGAAGCTGACTCCCAGCTGAGCAGGGAGCCTGAGGCGGGACTCGATCCCAGTACCCTGAGATCATGACCTGAGCTGAAGCAGACACCTAACCAACCAAGTCACCCAGGCATGCCACCATTTGTATTCTTATCATGAAGCTAAACTACATCAGAGATTGACCATCAGTGCTGAGGACCTGGTGCAGGGACAGGCTCTCATTGGTCACACTCTGGTGGTGGTTATGAGCCATCTCTAAGCTAGAATTCTCAGCGAGGTGGGTGCATCTCCTTCTCCCCCTATCAGGCTATCATGAGCTTTTTAGTGCCTGGTAAGTAAAGATCATGATGACACAGTGAAGGTCCCTCAACTGGACACCCCCCATGTGAAGATGAGCGCCACAACGGAATGGCTTCAGATCACATGCCTGGAGTGCCTGGACTTGGAGACCAGTCCCCACTCATGAGCAGTTTGATATTGGATGGATCTTTTCATCTCTCTTATTTCCATCTACAAAATGGAAATAATCACACTTTGTTTCTGGGCTTATCGAAAGAATGAAATAATATATATGAGTACATTTGGCACCTAGTAGGTCTTAGTAACTATTAGCTGAATCTGAATCTAGACTCAAAATCACCAAACAGTGGACCAAATTCACTGTTGCCAACGTTGGACCAAAGAGTATGCCTGTATCCTGGAAAATGCAGGGACTCTCTTGATTCCTGTTTTACTTTGGAAATTCCAGTGGAAAGCCCTGAGACATCAAGTTTTAGGGCAACACAGTTTGGTTTGGAAGTCCCTGGGAAAGCTTAGAAGAGGAATTTGCTCTGCCTTCTAGAATATCCTTCAGGGTGGACCGGAAACACCTCGTACTGCTCTTCCAGAGATCCTTTCGGATTGGGCAGGACTTTTAGGACTCTTTACAGAGAACTAGAATCTCTCGGGATGTTTTCAGACTAGAATGAACATCCAAGGACCGAGAAATCTTCTTTGGCCTGAAATTGCTGGAGTAACATGCATTCAATCACCTCTTGCTTGCCAAACACCAGGGAGCATGCTTCTTACTCCTCAGTAAGCCACCACTTCCTTAGTCCAAAGGCCCCCTTGAGATCTGGGAAGGCGGGGCTGGAAGTGGAGGGTCCAGGTGACGAATGTTACTGCCTTGGCAGAGGGTCACTCAATGAATTGCTATGCACCTTGACCAAGGTCTTCAACATAAATATGCCTCAACCTCGTCATCTGCATAATGGGTAGAATGCCACTTATCCCACGAGGTTATTATGAAAATTAAATGAGATCACAAGAGTTAAGGAATCTACACATAACAGGCATTTAATAACTCTCAGTTCTCCTCACCGTTGCCCTAAATAGCTCCCTCGATTTTTCCCTCGGTGGTCTCACACTGTGTGCATATGCCCAAACTCCTTTCACATTCATTATTCACTTCCATTTTCCCTGGGCTCCATAGTGGCAAGGCTTGCATTTTCCACTTCCTTTGTCTGTCCTGTTTCTTCGCCCTTTGGGTCTTGAGGAGCTCTTTGCTAGTTTCTCTCTCCTCCTGGGCCCTTCCCACTGCAGTGTTTTTATGGGCAAACATTCTGTGATATTTCTGCTCTTTCCTTCAGGTGGCCAGTGAGACGCTTGTGGCACTGGCATGTCTAGCCTTACGCGTCCTCTGTAAGCGAGAGGGCAGTGCTAGGCAGAATGTCAGCCATTAGGGAAGTGTGGTGCGGACCCACTGCCCTTCCCGCCAGGCAGGGAGGATAGCACTTCCTGTCACTCAGTTGTCTGTGCCTGTAGGCATCTAGATGAGTCCACTGTCTCTATGTAAGTGGTCTTGAGGCAGCAGGAGGAGGAGAAGGTGAAGCAAGGTGCCACTTCATGTTTACGGAGTGCCTTCATACTGTGACCACGCAAAGCAGGTAAAGGCAGGAGAAGCAGAACAGAGGGAACCATATAAAATAAAGAAAAACAAACCCGGGGGAATGAGTGAGTTGATTTGGTTCTATATACGTTTATATCAGCTCTTCTACCCAAAGGCAGAATAGTATCAGGATGCGGTAGCAATGAGAGCCATGCAGCAAATTTAAAGAAATCCAGGCTGGAATAAGAAAACACTGTTTAATACTTGGGGTCCTTCCTTTCCAGGAGGGAACCATGCTCTTGGGAGGGATGTTGAGCTCTATCTGTTCAGCACTGCTCTGCAAACTGTCATTTCCTACCCATGAGAGGGTCATGCAATCAATTTCGTGGCTGAGAACCAACGTTCTTTAAAACTTTCTTATTGAAGTATAACATATACGCTAAAGTACACAAATCTTACACATATGGCTTAGTAAGTAATTTACATATGTATATATCCATAAAACCAATACCTCAATCAAGATATAGAACATTTCCAGCACACCAGGAATTTCCCCCAAGTGATTTCCGGGTCAATACTCACCCACTCCAGAGACGACCACTGTTTGACTTTGACAACCAGAAGTTAATCTTGACTATTCTTAATCATCATGTAAGCAGTACAGCTTTGCTCTTCTGTCTGGCTTCTTTCACCCAGACATTATACTTATAGAGTAGCAGGGTTTTTGTGTTTTTTGTTGTTGTTGTTGTTGTTTTGTAGCTTTATAGTATTTTATTGTATACTTTACTTAAAAATTTTAATTTTATTGGTGATGAACATTGCATTTATTCTGGGTTTTGTGCCGTTATTTTATGTCTTTATTATATGTCCTTTGGTGGATGTAGGCACTTACTTTCCTTGGGTATGTTCCTAGGACTGAAATTGCTTTAGTAAATGTTTAGCTGGAACAAATGCTACCAAACAGGGAGAATGATAGCCCCTGGGCAGAGACCACCCTCACGGCTATTTACATTTAAATGTGGCTATTTAAATTTTACTTGAAATAAATTGTAAAATTCAGCCCTTCAGTCACACCAGCCATTCCAAGAGCTCAACAGCCCTGTGGGGCTAGTGGGCACTACTTGGGCGCAGATCTAGAACATTTCCATTGCGTTCTTTCTCGGATGTTCCAAACTGCCAGCATTTTTCAAAAAAAAAAAAAAAATGAAATCAAATAGAAAGTGTCAGAGTACATTCTATAGAGTAAGGATAACCACTTTTCCACGGGTCTTCTGTTTCCGTAATACATATATGGATATGTATACTTGGTCATGATGTGAAATGTATTTCTCACCATGTATTATGATCAAGCCTCTGAAAAAGACAGGTTCTTTTATTTGGCTGGAGATGTGGAGAGCAGAAGAGGGAAGCGGAGATTGTTAGAGAAAGGATAAATAAGGCCTTTTGTGGACCGAATGGGATTTTTGTAAACCTAAAGCTTCTTAGTATTTTGTGCAAGACTGTAGAGAGCACAAATTAGTTTCTAGAGTGTAGACAGCTGTCTTGCAGGTTTATTCTTCTCAGTGAGTAGGAGAAACCAGCACCGTAAGGCTGTGGATGTTCTTAGCTTTCCACATTCATCCCAGCCCAATGTATCTACTCCCTCCGTGAGAATTTCCTGGCCCTGCGTGGGGCCAGTTCGAAGGATTACTTCAATGATCCACTGGGCCCACCCAGCATGTTCTGTAAGACCAGTTACCCAGAAAAGAACTGCCCCTGGAAAGTCAATATTAATGATCAGTGAAATGTCAAATTAGCTTTGCAGGCTTTCAAACTCCAATTGTATGCCATTTGGTCACCCCTTCTTCTGGTGGTAAAAAGTACATTGCAGATGTACTTTGAAAGCTCATTAAATATAAACAGTACCCCCAATTATTTTGAATGTACAAGATGTTCTCAATATGAAATTATTTCTTTAATCAGTGAACAGTAACTCTTGCATAGTTGTAACAGTTGAAAGTATTCAATAGTTACAGAAACAGAAAATGAAGCAACTTTTCACAGTATTCTGAGCAAAGTTACACAAGACTCTTGTAAATTCCAGCATGCTTGCGTAGATAGCATCCAATTCCAGCCTGGTCCCTGAGAGCCTGTCTCAGGTGATGGCCCCAGATGGGTTGGGGAGGTCCCAGAGGTGTTGGGCAAGCCTTCCACCCTGAGTCACCCGCAATCCCAAAGCACCTGGGGCTCTGATTTGGTTCCAGAGGCAAGTTTGCTGCACATGTGTCAAAGTTTCCTGGAGATGCTGGATTATACCAAAGACAGCATCATCCTTTCTGAGCTCATGTTGTGAAGATCAGCCTAACTGAACAGACTATGAGGATTTGGTATCAAGATCTTTCCTCATCCACTGACATTTTCCTTCTCTTCAAGAATATTGATAGCTAAGACTTTCTTTGACAGATCTGTCTTTGAAAAGTCATGTACATTAAATTTTGATGCACTGAATCATGGCTCCCCTTCTCTAATACTCCAGTCTCAGTTTTATAAGTGCTTATTCTCGACCTCTCTCCAATAAGGAATGTTTTCCAACGACTAAGCTTCTCAGCCCGCCTCCCTCTCCTGGGGATTGTAAATAACCTCTTGCAAGTGTTGGGACAGTGGTGGGATCCTCTATTTAAAAGAATCCTAGCCATCTTTTTGTAAAATTGAGAACCTTATCATTTACCATGTTGTGAGTTCAGGTCTTCAAAATTAGGTTTCCTTGAAAAGAGGCATGCCTGTATCATTAATTCCAATCTGATCTACCATGGTATTTCATTGTCCCCAAGTCCCACAGAACTGGTGAACACCACATTTTATTGAGCTCATCCTCATCGTACCTTATTATAAATTAAATATTATTGTCTCAGTATATAATCTAAATTCAGGGGCTGAGCCTACATAAGACCCCTGGCACCCAGCAGGATACACCAAAGATAGGACGTATGTGGTAGCAGATTCATTGTAATTGCTTCTCTTGAGGCCAGGACAGATATCCCTCATGCATTACAGCATTCCTTGCCCCTTGAGCTCACATATGGCCCCCATCTCCTTCTCAATACAGCAGGCCAGGAACCAACTAACAAATAAGCAGAATTAGTGAGATGAGACTTATTTGCCAGCTCTGGAATCTATCGTTCATTGGCGAATTCCCCTTTGATTAATCTCAGGCTGATAAGAAATCTCAGAGATGTGGTCATTAGTTTAGACTGCTTTGTTTGGGCCCTGGCCAGCGCACATTTAGAGAACACAGAATCATGGGTTCAGCCAAATGACTCGTCACATTCTACCCCTTCGCTGTAGGCATTTCAGAGAGGCACCATAGCAGGAGGGAGTCAGACTGAGATTCCAATCCTAGTCCCGCATCTTCCCTGTCCTGTAACCTTCCACAAATCATTTAACCTCTCTGAACTTCAGTTTCCATAACTGCAAAATGGGCTAAAAAACCCACTTCAGAGAGTCGTCATGAGGTTAGATCAGAAAACACTAACATCATGCCTCGAACGTTGCAAGCACCCAATAAGTTGGTCGTGATTAGATTATTTTCAACGGCTGTGACTAGCTGTGGGTATGAAGTTCTGCTATGGAATTTACTTAAAGACATGCAATAGGAATGGGAGACATAACCTCAGCCCTCCAGTCGAAACCTACGAGGAGGATGTCCACCGTATAGGCAAGGAAAGCGGCTTTCAGTTGGATTGCACTTTCTATCCAAAACATGGCTATCTGGACAGGATCCAAAATGAAGCCCTTAGGAGGCGAGGAAGGAAGCAGCCAGCTGCCCCTGCAGGGCTATTTTAACCTCGCAGCCACGCCCCTTCCGGCCGAGAGGGAGAGAACATGGGAGACGCAACAGAGTCTGCCGCAGAACAAGTCCTTTTGACCCGGGAGACCAACACGGCTCACATCACAGGCAGCCTTGCTTCCCACACAGCTGGGCCCAGGCCTGTTAAATTGGATAGGAGGGCTAGTTGGTACAATTACTACTTTCCCAACTAAGGGTGGTGCTGTAAGGAAGAAAGAAGACAAGATGGAAGAGAAAATAAGTGGATGTCATTGTAAGTGGAAAGTGTTTGTTCTAAGGGAGCCATGAGGCTCTAGCCACCTATCAGGTGACATCTCTAAGAGCCATTTTGGGTTCCCAGAATACCTTTTGGCAGACTTCCGCTGGGCCGTGAGGGCTGGACTGCAGCCATTCCATAAAAGCACAAAGGCATTCTGATCAGAGAACATCAGCAAGAAAAAGTAGAGATATTTTTAGTTTGGGTCCTTTGACTTCATTCTAGAAGTAAATTGAAAAAAATACTTCAAATCAATACCATATTGGATTGAGAAGATCGCATATTGTCTGACATTTTAAGAGAGTAATATTACCGAATCTCACAGAAATAAACACTGCAGCTGTCCCCGAACCAGGCATCAGGGCAACAAAATGACTTTTGGAAAGCCTTGTCCATCGGGCAAAGGACAGCCTCACACACTGTGCTTCTCTAGAACAATGAGCTCCCTCCACGTCTTATTCATGTCTCTTTAACTTGACATACTTGTTAGCAATTCCTCCCCACCCTACGGTAACACACCCATGCACAAGACCAGTGGTCCTCAAACTTGAGTGTCCATGGGAATCGAGTGGAGGGCTTGTTACAGCCCAGATTGCTGGGCCCCACCCCCATGACTGTACTCTAGTAGTTCTGGGGTTGAGTCTGAGAATTTGCATTTCTAACAAGTTCTCAAGTGATGCTGATGCTGCCGGGTCCATATTTGGAGAATCTCTGCTTTAAGGACTAGGGCACACAGCTCGTGTTAATGATTGGTGGCATGAATGAATGAGCGAGTGAGTGATAAATGAATGAATAAAAGTCCTCCTTAGCAGCATCTTTACTTATTTTTAAATTTTTTAAAAAGACTTACTTATTTCAGAGAGAGGTGGGCAGGGTGGAAGACAGAAGGGAGAGAGAAACAAGCAGACTCCTCGTTGAGCAGGGAGCCCTACCTGGGGCTCGATCCTGGGACTCCGAAATCACGACCCTCGCCAAAGTCAAGAGTCAGATGCTTAACCGACTGAGCCACCCAAGCGCCCCTAGCAGCATCTTTAATATCCTTAGGATTAATGTTTCTGCCCATTGGTATATCCTCTGCAAAACATACTTCCTACAGTAAAGGAAGGCTATTATTATTATTATTTTTCTATTTGAAGACCATCTTTTTCATCCCGCCAGGCCAAATACCCTATGATAAATAGTTTAGTCTCTCTTGCTAATACCAGGGCACATGAAGTTCTCAACTGTGAAGGTGCCAGAAGTTCTCTGGATTCAAAGTGTGTCTATCCAGATGGACAGATTGGGGAGCCAGACTCTTCATTGCTTTCTCTGCTCTAAAAATTCTCAGCATTTCATCTGAACGCATCAAAGCAGCCTGGGATTAAAGACAAAATGAGCTTGATGCCACAAAAATGGTGCCAACTGGACACCATGACACTCCAGCCTGGAGAAGGCTGGTCGTAGGCCATTGGCCAGCTGGGGCTTCACCTGGAGAGCCTGCTGCTGCTGGCCTGTCTATTGGCCTTGGTGTGAGCATTTTTCACCCAAATTGGGCCACTCCTCATCCTTGAAAACAGTGGAACAGCAGGTTCTGTCAACTGTGGTTGTTTCCCGGCTCTCTGTGGACATGTTTCATAGCATCGGGTTTGCTCTTAGATCATTTTAACAATTAATTATATTATATTTTCCCATTGTAATACAATGACATATTTCTGTAGAAAATACAGAAGAGTAGATAAAAGGGAGAAGTCACTCCTATTCCCAGCATCCTAAAATAACCCTGTTGACATTGACATTATGACATTGACATTGAATATATGTCAGTTTGTATGTTCAGGATTCTGTCTTTCATACAGACATACGATGAATATGTATTCCATTTTCTGCAAAACACACTTTCTACAAAAAAAGAAAGCCGTTTTGTTTTTAAAGACTATCTTTCTCATTCTGCCAGGCCAACTGACCAGCAATGGGTAGTTAGTCTCTCTTGTTAATCCCAGGGCACATAAAGTTCTCAGTTGTGAAAATGCCAGAAGTTCTCTCTGTCTAGTTCAAAAAGCTTTTAAAAAGTGTATTTGAAATTTTCCCATTTTAAAAAGCTGATTTTAAAATGTGTTTATTTAGAATCATAAACTGATTCGTATTCTTCTTATTTCATTTTAAGGAATATTGTATGTATTTCCCAGTGATAATATGAACTCTTGTAGAATTACTTTTAAAAGCTCCCTGTTACTCTTCTTATTTAGATCAGTTATAGCCAGAAAAACAAAAAATCCCAAGAAGCCAAAAATAAAACAATGATAGGACAGAAAGTATGAAAAGGAGGATTGAATTCTACTGAGTGCACAAATTCATGGCTGTTTAAATGATCCAGTGAAAAATGACATCGTGATTGAAAATCAGACCAAACAGTTAAAAAATTAATCCTTAAGCCTGATCATTAAGTTTAACAGAAAATTAACTTTGAGGGAGGTCCACGTGATCAAGTTGGGTAACTGTTCATTTATGCAAATCACTGAATCGTCATCAGATGTCTATACCTTAGCAGAAACCCAGATGGGTGAGTGCAGCCTCTGGTTTGGGTGGACATGTGCAGTCTCCAGTGGATCTGAATCTAAGTCTTAAGTCTCCCACACAAGGGATGATCACTCTTCCTCAGATTGCCTTAGAGAGTGGGCCCTCACTGGCTGGGGTTGGCTGGTGCTCTTAGGGAATGCAATAACACTGCCCCAGAGCTGTTAAATATGGTGTTAAAAATGTAACGTGGATCGCCTTGTTCTGAAAAAAAAAAAAAAGTACTAATTAATTAATTAATTTCCTCATAACAAGAAACCCCCTAGATATATGTATTTTTTAGATGAAATACAACTGAGTAGGTGAATGTATATGGGTGTGGACGTGCACGCTTACTCTTTTTAAGAGCACAGAAGGCATGTACCTCCCCAAAACACCTGGGAAAGAATGTCAAGGACAAAAATCCTCTCAAAATAAAGTTGCCATCGAGACCAAAAAGGGTTCCCTTGACACGGAAAGGATCTAATAAAGCTTGTTCCGGGTATGTTGGCCTTCGTGCAAGATGACCACCATATTAGTCCACTCGGAGTGTTGTCACACGGTACCACAGATTGTGTGGCTTACACAACAGAAATCTATTCTCTCATAGTTCTGGAGGCCAGAAGTCTAAAATTAAGGTGTTGTTTCTGGAATGACACAGCGTTCCCTTCAAGAGGAATGGTAGGTTTGGTTCCTTCTGGAAGCTCGGAGGAGGAATTCATTCCATGCCTGTCTTCTAGCTTCTGGGAGTTGGCAACAGTCTTTGGTCTTCCTCAGCTTGGAGATGCATCATTCTGATCTCTGCCTCATCTGGCTTCATCTTTTCCTGGCCTCCCCTCTGCCTGTGTCTTTGTCCAGATTTCTCTCGTCTTAGAAGGATGCCAGCAATCAGCTAAAGGCCTACCCTAATGCAGTATGACCTCACCTTAACTTTATTAGACCTGCAAAGATCCTCGTTCCAAAACTCATCACAGATACCTGGGGTTAGAACTTGAGCATATCTTTTTGGTGGATACAATTCAATCTCAAACGACCACTTACTATACCCCACTATCAAAGGCTATTGCAAACGGTTTGGAGCAAGCTCATCTGCAAAGCTAAGTTTTTTTTAAAGATTTTATTTTATTTATTTTAGGGACAGATAGAGAGAGAGAGTGTGTGAGCAGAAGGAGGGGCAGAGGGAGACCTAGAGAGAGTCTCAATTAGACTTCTGCCCAAGTGTGGAGCCCAACACAGCGCTCGATCCATGAACCGGAGATCATGACCTGAGCTGAAATCAAGATTCGGATGCTTAATCGACAGAACCACCTAGGTGCCCCTGCAAAGCTGATTTTTTAAGCATGTAATGGATGATCACTTAGAATCATAAGCTGACAGACACTTGCGGTGGGGGGGATGGGGTGGGCAGTCTGGCATGGGGGAGGAGACCAGGACAAGCACACACAGTGCTCACCCTTTACCCAGAACATTCCCGGTGCATCCTGCTGCCTTCCCCATTCTTTAAGCCAAGGCTGAAGCAATGTTATTAGCGCCATGAGAATGAAGAAGAAAGAAGAAAACCAACAATATACCTTTTCAAGACTGTAAGCAAACGACTTTACCACACTCACCCATCTGTCTTTATTTTGATCTCTCTTTGACTCCAACTGTTTGCTCCTTCAAACTTAGACCTTCACCCCCATTGGATTGGTTACTGTTTCCAAACACCAGTTATCATTCCCAAATACATTTCACACATATTCCAGTTTCCCTGGGAGTGGCACAACCCAAATCAAGCCTCGTGACAAAGATGAGGCTACAATCCCATAGCAGTCCAAATGGGACCGACTTACATTAATCCTACACTTTGACTTTCTCCTAGACCGATAGCTAAAAGGCTCTAGAAGCTCATATTGACTGAATCCACTTTACATTTGGATTTCTTAAATTTTCTGGAATGTCTTATGATACTTCACTGATTTATTCTTGATGTGTAGAATGAAGAGTGTATCTTGGTCTGACTCTCATCTAACTAGCTACAGGTTATCTAATATAACTATGTGTGCCTTGGAGGTGGTGGGTGGATGCTTAGTAATTAGCTTCTGATTGAGATTTATCGGGAAAATAATAGTTGTGATCCTTTAAAGATGTCCTTTCCATAAGCTTGTGGCATGAAACCAAATCACCTCCTTTTCCGCTGGTAAAGATAACTTCTTGCCTTCTCGAATCTGAACTATGGGCAAGAAGAACCCTGGCAGTTGCCATCTTTTGCTTCCAGAGGTCTGGTCAAAAGGTAGCGGAAAAAGCACACCCAGTCTTATGACAAAATGACTGAGGACCTAAGTGTAAAAAGTGGAGGGAGATCTCCTCAGGGTAATATAATAAACACTCTGAAATGTCAGAATAAAACAAACAAACAAAAAATGGCTTCAGGTGAAAAAAATAAACTCTCAGAATCTGCATATGCCTAAAGGCTTCAAGCTCAGTATGCACGATCAGAAGAAAATTTCCCCCGGGAAATCAGTATCTTATTGGTACTACCTCTGAGCCGGTCAGAATTGTTAAATTAGCAAAAACTGGCAACCTTATCCAAATGCTCCCTGCTACGGGGATGCGTGTGATTGAATTATGCAGAGAGACTATCAATCATTTATTTATTTGGCTTATCATGATCAAGTCTAGAGTCTGGGGTAAATCGAAGTGACATCATGACCCCCAGAGTTCCATGATTGAGGTGATCAAGTCACCCCCATCCTTAGGGGATTTTTGAGTCCCCTCCATGAAACCCAATTGAGGAGGGGGTGTCCCGTATTACATTCAGAACAACACATGCTCCCCTGGAGGAATGCCCAGAATATACAGACATTTAAATGGCTGGCCTGGCCTTCGAAAGTTGAGCAGCCAAGAGCACAAAGCAAATAATGAATGAGCAGGGAGAAGCAGAGTGAAAATGTTCACTTGGCCCAGCATGGAGAAGTGAGTCCCCACCGGGAGTGGGGGAGGTGGGGGGATGGGGGTGGTGGGGGGTGGGGGGCATGGGGGGGTGGGGGTGGGAGAGGTGGGGGGGTGGGGGGCTTGGGGGGGTGGTTTCCGGACTCAGAGCCACACCCCTCACCACATGACACAGTAGCGGGGTGGGGACGGGGGGGGGGCTGCCCCTCCCCACTGCGCTCGCCGCCTCCCCCCAGGTCACCATATGGCTGGTTTCTCCAGTCCCATGCGGAGGAGATGCAGTTGTGGGGGCAGCTCCGTCTTCCAGGACAGCATCCTGATGGAGGAGAGAGGCAGATGGCTTTTCAAATTAGATTCTATGGCCTGATGAATGACCACTTCCTTAGACTGCCATACATGTATATCCCTATAACTTCTTTATGCTTGCCACAGATTTGCTCTTGGTGAACCCCAAGAGCATCAGGCTGCGAGTAAGTTGGGGCTGGCGGTCTCGAGGAGGAGGAAGGAAGAAGTCAAGCCCCTGTGTCCGGCTGGTGCGGGACTGACAAGGGAGATGAGCTTTGTCACCAAGAAGAGCATCGCCCATGTCGTAGCTTTAGGGACCGATGTCAGATGTAGGGCTAGCTATAGGCCAAGGTGTGGGACCAGATTTATTTGTAATGCCCTCATTTCTTCCTGGCCCCCCTCCTCTGTCTGAGTGAGCCCCTTCACTATAACCATTACCCTTGAGCTACCCGCAATTTGGTTATTTCCAAACAGCAGCATAAATCCCTACAGTGTTCCCCATTCCAGATTTTGCCTGATTTCCTGTCCCCATTAAAATGCGCTTCCTCTGCTGTCTGATAATAGGGTTTTGGGTTGTCCCCACCCTATAACATAGGCATGCCTTGTGAGGCTCTTGGTTCTTGGGAGGTGGGCAGGGGGTGAGAAGGGCATTCTGCCTTCTGTGTGCTTTGTGAGCTCTTTATATATAATAGATCACTGAGCAGTTTTGAGCCTCCTGGGAGGCAGAGGATATTAGCCCCATACTGCAGAAAAGACCCACAGAGTTCAAGAAACCTGTTGAAAATCTCACAGTCAGTCCAGAGTGGAACCGGGATGCCAGCTCAGTTGGCTCAGAAGAAATCTGTCCTCTTTTCCAACTTCCTGTCGCCTCTGGTGGTGAGAGCTTCAGGCCGGTGGGGTCACGGCTGGCCCAGGGGGCCCTTTGCAGCACCCTGTTTGACACCACGGGGTGCCGAATGACACAGTGCCACAGTCCCGGGCCCCTGGGGAGGCCGTGCAGCCCCGAGTCTTTCCCTGCTTCCTTCAAGTGATGGCTGGTAGCTGCCTTTTCTCCCTCCAGGCAGCCTTCATGTATCATGAGTGTGGCATGTCTGCCCCTAGAGCCTGGCACATGCTTGAGGAATCAGTCAATTAAGTCTAATGGGTATGATGCATCGCTCTGAAATGCCCTGGCACGTGGGGGTGATTTTGGGCAGAGGACCTGGATCTGTGGCCTCGTCACCGGAAGAAGATTGGGCTCCATTCCCTCACGGCACCGGACATGCGACCGGTGTCTGTCCGAACAGCACGGCGGGACCCAGAACACCGGCTTGACCTGAGGGCCAATTTGCGTCCTCCTTTCTGTAGGCTAGACAGCCTTGAGGGTTAAAAAGAGAAAGTGAAAACACATTGGCGAGCTTGGTGATGCAAGGGCTGCAAATTTAAAAAGAAACGTCACTTCCAATGTGAAAAGTCTGGAAAATATTCTTTTTTTTTTTTTAATACTTAAGCTTCTGATCCATGATAGGAATTTTTTTTAATCTCCTTTCCACAGAAAAACAAAATACTGAAGTGATTCTTAAGGCCGATTCTCAGTTGTTGCAATAAGAAGTAATAGAGTTAGCCTCCATGCCGTATTGTCCCGGGACCATAATACAAATACCATAAGGAGTGAATTGTTTCTTGGAATATGATCTAGGAGCAGCGGCCACTCCAAACTGAGGTCTGAGCAAGACGTAGGTAGGTAGCTTCAATAATCTATACTTGTCGATCATGAATTATTGAATCCTTTTATTTAACAGATATTTATTTAGCGTTTACCACGTGGACCTGGCTCTGTATGGCATCTCTTTAATAATGGATGTGCTTGCAAAATGACCCAGGGAACTGGTTATGGCCCTGGCCTTCATGGAGCTCTCGTTGAGGGACTAATTAAAGATTTAATAAAGCATGGAAGGAAAGAGAAATATAAGAACGCCGGGCTCTTGCTTCTAGGTCACAGTTACAAGATCGGAGTGTGGGGTTGAGGGTTTCCCCAGGGTCTTCTAGAAAGGGTAAAACAGAGAACCATAGTGAAAAATAGCAACTCCCGTGGCTACTTGTCATGCCTTATTCCCTCCAATTCAGGCTAGTATTAGAGCAGGCAAAGGATCCTCTGAACGAGTGTGGCTGTGTGTGTGCTCGGCTAAGGGGAGGGTTGGGGCGTGTGTAGGTGAGGGCAAAGCTTAGCTGCTTCTCAGGACCCCGCTCCCCCGCAGTATTCTGGCTTCTCTTCGCCCATCAGCCTACTGTTCATTACTGCCTGGATGCATATGGTTCGAACCTTCTAGGCTGCTCCTAGGCTGGCTGACCGGGAGTCCCAGAGGGGCCTGCAACAGGAAGCGTCCTGGGTGGGGACCAGGAAGGCCCATCTAGAGCCGCTGCTGATGGGCGTGGCCTCCTGGGTCTGGCTCAGGGGTGACCAGTGCTGACCAGTCGGCTAGTTGCCGATTGCCTCACTGTACACATTCTTCTCCCTATCAGCCACCTGGAAGGAAGGGCTGGGCAAACTTCACCTCTCCCCGAGGTTTCTGCTTGGGACTGTCTTGCTACCAGCTGCTTCTACTTCTGCCTGGAACCTCCCACTTATTCCCCAAACAAAGGATGCCATACCGGATTGTTTCTACTAGAAACAGTTGATAACGTCATGCTCTCATTCATTTCACCAACCGGCACAGGGCCTACCACGGACCCCACACTGTGCTTGGCAAAGATGCATCAGGGGAGGTCCCTGAGGGTAGGAGCTCAAGTCTAGAACAAGAGACAGATATATAAATAAAAAACAATCACAACAGACCATGATATGTACGGTATGATTTCATGTATGCGACATTCTGGAAAAGGCCGAACTAGAAAGACCCAAGACATCATATCGGTTGTCAGGGGCTGGGGGAGGGGGAGGTGGGGGAGGTTGAGGGGGGAAATGTAACCGTGCTGGTGTTGGTTATGCTACTAACTGCATTGGCTAAAACCTACCGAAATGTCCACTAAAAAGGGTGAATTTCACTGTATGTATTATAACTTGACATTTAGAAAGAGAAAATAAACCACGATAGAATGCGGTAGTGTCCAGCAATAGTCCGATGCACAAAATGACACAAAGGAGGAAGTAACCAGATCTTTCTGGAAGGGGAGGGGGAGGGGGTCAGAGCAGCCTAGACAGAGAAGGGAGTAGCTGACTTGTTGTTTCGAAAGATGATGCCAGTTTGCCAGAGAGGCAGAACGGTGCGGGTATTTCAGGGAGCAGGGACAGCATGTGCGAAGGTGTGGAGGCTGGGACGCAAGCACCTTGTGTCCCATGGGCTGCTTGTCATTTGTGCTATTGGTGCATCGGCGGGAATCCGAACAGCTCTATACGTGGGGCTCAGGAGTGGGGACAGTGGTGACTTTTTCTTTTGCCTTTCCACATTCTCTTATCGTGCTAAAATACATAGAACACAGAATTTGCCATTTTAACCATTTTCCAGTGTATAAGTCAGTGGCGTTGATTTCATTCAACTGCTACGGGCACCACTATCTATTTTCAAAACTCTTCTGTCGCATCATCCCAAGCAGAAACCTCTTGCCCATGAAGTACTAACTCTCTACGCCCCTCCTGCCTACCACCCTCCCCCCAACCCCGTCCCTGGTAACCTCTAACCTATTTTCTATCTCTATGAATTTGTTTATTCTAGATATTTCATGTAAATGAAATCGTGTAATAGCGGTCCTTTGGTGCCTGGCTTACTTCACTTAGCATATTTTCACTTTGTGTTTAATGAGGCCTTCGGATTAAGAAGCGGGCCCTGAGAAATGTTCTCATTTGAGAGTCAGGGGAGAGGGGATAAGGAGCCTGCTGGGGAGAGGGGATAAGGAGCCTGCTCTGAACCGGAAGAACTCAGTTCTGGGCCAGTGTGATTTTCTGCAGGGGTTCTGTGTGTACTGCGGCCCCCCCTCTTCATTTCTGGGGTCAGACTTGAACAGGGACACCCCCGCATACCGGCGACTCACCTGCAGCTCCACAGAGCCCCCATGTTGCAGACACCCCCCCAAATCTGTTGCACATGGCGTCCTCACCTTCTACAAAACTGCAAAAGGAATTTCTAAAAAGACGTAAGAAAATAAGTGACCAAGAATTGCAAATGAGGCAACCCAAGAAGCAGCATTTGGAGTTAATTAGCCCTTGAACTGTCAAGCCCAACTGCTTCCAGTGAGTTCTGACATTTCTAAGAATAATTAAGAACTTGGCTGTCACATTTCACAAAGGCCCAACCGCGACGCGAACAAGTTCTACCTGCTTTCCCCCACACAATGTCCAGACACACGTAAAGGAGAATTACACCCAGTGCTAATTGCAGGTCCTTGGGTAGAAGTGTGATGTTTTTGAAGAATTCTTTATATTTATGCACCAAAATATAATGATCCTCATTTAAGGGGTGGATGTGAGTGGCAGGGGTTGGGGGAGCTTACACTTTAAAAACATCTGAAATCATTGATTATAATAGCTTAAAAATAGCTTTAAAAACATCTGAAATCATTGATGATAATTTACAAGTGTTTACCACATGCTAGATTCCAAGTGCCACAGAAGCCTACGAGATGGAGATGTATGTATATAATAATTATTATTATTATATATTTTATGTAATAAATATATTCTTTAATATCTATTAAACAAATATATATATTTCTTATATAATAAGAAATTATATAATCTTATTATATAATCCTCAATTAGTAGGTGAAGAAACTGAGGCACAGAGAGTTTCCACAAGCTTTTCAGGGTCACAGAGTCAAGGTCAAAGCCAGGCAGGCTAGCTCCTGAACTGGTGATCTCAACAGCTGTACTCACGCGTCTTGCCTCTCGGCTATGCTGAGTTATGCTGCCATTGGGACCACTCAGCTTTTCTGGTATGCTTCGTTAGTCTTGTCAGAAAGCATTTATTAGTCACAAACTTAAACGTGATTCTGGTTCCTTGCCCTCTAAGAACTATTTTCAAGCAAGAAATAAATTCATCTATAATATATGGAACTCATCTCATACTCAAGTGACTACCTCATGGTTATCTTCCACTGTCTTCATTCACTCATCAGATATTTATTGAGCTATTTATCCATTATGTTCAAGGCACTGTATCAAGCCACGTGAGGGGAGACACACATTAGTTAGAAATCGAGTCTGTCCAGGAGGAGCTTCCATTCCAGCTGAGGAAGTAACTCAAAATACCTATAATAAGGTAGTATAAGACAAGAGAAAATATAATACAAGGTGATCTAATTCAAGGTCAAAAGTTGTAAGTACCATCACTAGGAATATATTTATTGCTACCGCTGTCAGAAGAGAGATGAGTTTAGAACGTCTGGGTGGGTGTGTTGCACAAGGTGGGAAAAGTTGGTTGACAGAAGATGGAAGGGGGAAGAGGAAGAAAGGACAGACATGAGAGGTTTTATGAAGAAAGTGATGAACGGGGCCTTTGATACGGACTGAGTTCTGTCTCTGCCGATTCACGTGTTGTAGTCCCGCCCTCCAGCACCTTATGACATGGCTATGTTTGGAGATAGGGTCTCGAGAGAGGTAATCAAGTTACCATGAGGCTACTCAGGTGGGCCCTGATCCAATATGGCTGGCGAACGTCTAAGAGCAAATCCGGACATAAACACAGAGAGACCACCACGTGAAGACTCGGGCAGAAGACGCCCATCTGCAAGCCAACGAGAGGACTCAGCAGAAACCACACCCACTGATGCCTTGATGTCCAGTTTCCAGCTTCCAGAACTGTTGAGAAAATAAATCTCTTTGTTGAAGCTACCCCGTCTGTGGCACTTCGTTACGGCCACCTTACCAAATGAATGCGAACCACTCTTAAAAAAGAGAGGAATTGGACATGGAGAGAGAAAGACTGAAGAATGGGCATTGGGGGCAGGGGAGGGACTGTTTAAAGCAATCAGGTTGTATTCAGTGGATAATAGGGAGACATGGCAGGCTTGTGAGCAGGAATGACCTGAACAGCATTCAATTTATTTGATTCATTCAGCGAACATTTCCTGAGGATCTGCCTCATCCCAGGCATTGCCAGGAACCCCCTGGGAGCTGCACTATGAATAAGTGGGCTCAGCACAGAGCTCTTCATAGGAGGGCACATCTGGGCGGGGACAAAATGGAAAATGGACTAGATTGAAGAAAGCGCGGAGGTGGAGAGACTAGTAAGGAGCCCTTTATCCTGGCCTAATTCAGTGCTTTTCAATCTTCTTTTGAAAGAGTCTAATAAAACTCCCAGGGAAGTGTCTACCCCACACCTCCTGGCCTTGCTCCCAATCATAGATAACAGAGGCAATGCACTCCCTTTGTATAGCGCCATTGGCCAAGAAAATGTGGCTGAGCGTTACCTTCCGTCCTTTGTATTAGCATTTTGTATATGTACTTTGCATTAGGGGAATATGACTTTTAAAAATGTCTTTCAAATATTAATTCTAAAACCGAGTTATCTTTTCCAAACTATACATTCTACCAGGAGATTTTGAAACAACCCTCCCCTTGGCTCCACCCAGCCTATCCCTGAATCTACCACCACAGAAAATGGTCTTTTGATAGCGAACAGCATCTCCAAGGGATAACGCTTGGAAAAAACAGAAACAAAAAGCAACTCAGAACAAAATAAATATGTAGGAGATGTGTGGTGACAAATCTTTCCTCAGGGTAGTAGGTAGAATAATGGTCCCCCGAAGATATGCAAATCCTAATCCTTAGAACCTATGAATATATTACTTTAGGGGGCAGAGCTGATTACATTCATGGCCTTGAGATGATGAGATTAGGCTGGGTTACAGGTGGGCTTGATCTAATCCCATGGGTTCTCTCCCAGCTATGGTTAGAGAGAGATGCGACTCTGACAGAATGGTCAGAGACATGCAGTGTTGTTGGCTTTGAAGATGGCAGAAAGGGGCCACAAACCAAGGAATGTGGGCAGCCTCTAGAAGCTGGTAAGGTAAGGAAATGGATTCTCTCCTGAGCCTCCAGAAAAGGAACACAGCCCAGCCAACACCTCGATTTTTGCCCATTGAGGCCCATGTTGGAATTCTAATGTATAAAGCTGTAAGATAACATATTTGTATTGTTTTAAGCCACTAACGTGGTGACCATTTGTTACAATGGCCATAGGAAACCAAGGCACTCCATTTTCTATGAGTCAAGCCAGACCTGCTTCTTTAAACAGTGCAGCCTTTCAAGGTTGGCCTTGGTAGTGACTTCCAATTCCAGATACCTTGACCTGTACAGTAGACTGGATGGGCTCACTTTCCCACCAGATTTTAAACTCCCTAAGGACAGGGACTGAGTTTTTCATTTCAGTGTCTTTAGTGACAGCCTGGTATTTGCCACATAGCAGATTTCAAAAACTGTGAATCAGATGGTTGTATGAAAGCCCAAAGTAGGCTAGGGCTTCATCATGCCCTAATGGGACCTCCAACGGGAGGCATCAGTGCCTTTCAGACATAAAGGGGTCAAGTCTGATGTCACCATTGATGTATATATATATGTCATTACATTGAAATGAATTACTGTTAGCTGTAACCAAGACAACAAATCCCATTCACACGTAGAGAATGGTGAGTCATTCAGACCAGCGTCAGTGAAGGCCTGGCTTCCCAAGACGATCTTTGTACAATGTCACTCCAGGCCCCCTTTCATGAAGAGCGTTTGTCAATGGGGCCAGTTCTAAATGGCTCTCCCTATGTGATTCATTTAACTACTGGTCCATCCAGTGAGGGCATGGGACTCAGATACAAAGCTTCGTTAGTTTGGATACGCTCCTCATGAAATTACATTTATTTTTGGAAAGAAACAACCATTCACAGTTTTTCATGGTTGGGTAGAAAGCTTTGAAGTTGCTTTCTAGAAAAGCTGACTGTGGGCAGTTACAACATAAATAACACAGCCTCCTCCCCATCATATCTTTGGTAACTATTTTCAACCGTTGTTAGCAGAAACTCAGAGCTGGTGGGAAAAGGAGTCTAGGGAAAGTTCTACTAGCCAGGACCTGCTCTGTTGCTTCTCTCTCCTCAATGAGGCTGCTCTGATGTCCCTGCCGCTGTCATCATGGGTGCTCTGCAAACTCCCTGCTGTTGTTTGAGTTTGAAGCTGGGCTGGTGGGTGAGGTGCTGCTGCTAGAATGGCTCCCCCAACCCCCACCTCCTACAGGGAATCGAAGGGCTTGGCCGGAGTAGAGTGCCAGACCTCAACCTACCCCAGACTTGGGGCTTCGAGCTGACCAGAGTTTGTTCCTCTTTCCCTTCTCCCCATAACCTGAGCTCCTCTCTTGGGACACCAGTGTTTTCCCTCTTGCTTCTGGCTCCTCCCCCAACCAATCTCCTATCCCCGACCCCAACATTAGGCAACAGATCCAACTATGGCTTCCACGGTCTCCAAAATGGCCCCTGAAGGTGTCCCCTTCAGGACAGTTTATCATGCTCAGGAAATTCCAGCCGACGGCCCTTCTCATCAGCAATACTGCCTTTGCTGTACACGTTTGTGATTAGAGATTGCTTGCGTTTGCCTTCTTCCTAGCCAGTTCCCAACTCCCTCAGGCAAGACATAGCTCTGGCAGGCGAGGGTCCGAAATTTGTCCCCAAGGTCTGAGAGGAGCAGTCCTGCTCCTCCATAACCAAGTAGCCATCTGGCAGGGGTTTTGGTGACTGCAGTGTGCCCCGGGAAGCAGCACATACAGGTTTATCAAGTCTTAGGCAGTAAACAGGAAGTAGATGACAGGATATTAAAGTTGGGTGCTCGCCACACAATTTTTTTCCTCTTGGCTCGTGTTTGAGTATTTCTGCGACTACAGTATTCCAACAGAGGCATATCAAAATCAACAAATATTTAACAAGTGACTAACGTATTCGATCTGCCGTAACTTGGGCTGACCAGGAAAGAAAATGGAAGGGCTGGCAACTAGAACCTGAAAAATGAACCATTACCAGCACCGAAACCATTCTAAATCCTAAGTCAATACTGGCCACGGCGGTTCCATGTTATTTGGTTCTGGGAAGAGCAGCGCTGGGATCAGAGCAGGTTCTGAGGCAGGAAGAGCCTGGGGAGTGCTCTCTGGCCAGAGGGCTATAGGGGAGAGGAACCTCACTGTTCCCCAAACACACCCTCGCTATGGAGGGGCGAGCCTGCTGCCGAGAACTGGTGAGGAGAAAGGCCCTCATTCAGTCCAAGTGAACGAAGACTCAGGACTTCAGGGAAAACCTGACATCAATACTCCATTGAAGATGCAACATCTCTGGAGAAAACCAGGAAGCGACAGATGGGATGGGAAGACAGAATCTCTTAACTCCTTCATCCGGATGAGTTGAAAAGAATGTGTTAGAGATCAGAAGCTGAAGGTGGAGAAGAAACCAGAACCTTGGGAAGAAGGGGAGCAATTGAGAGCATAGCTGGAGGTCACAGCCTTGGGAGCAAGAGGTGCTACTGTGTGTAAGGGAGTAGCTCTAAAAACAAAACTCCTTTTCCACAAAGATATTCGGCCAACGATAGCTTCCCGCTGTCAACCTGTAACAGTCAAATAACCAGACCCTCTCTTCAACTTCCCTTCCTTCCTCAGATCCCCCGTGTAGGTTTTGCACCATGGAGAAGTTGGCGATTACACTTTGGTATTGATTTATCTCTATGGAACTTGCTGTAAACAAAAGAATCTGTAATTAAAGAGCATTTTCCCACAAAGTGGTTACCATGGCATATGCTAAAATCTTCCAACTGCTAACCTATGCAGGAAAAAAAAAATTTTTTTTAAAGCAAGGAAGATTTACAAGCTGTTTTCTTTGATCATGGTGAAATAGATAAGCTTAAAGCTGTCTTTCAAGCGACTCATCTGTAAATCAATAATCCAGTCCTGGGCAGAACAATCACGATGGCCTCTTGTACAAGGGAGGCCTATGTGTTGAGCCAGAGGTCCGCAAAGCCACATGATAAACCTGGTACATCATATCAGGAAAGGATGGATGTGTTATGGGAATTACATGAAATTTTAAGATAAAACACAAAACTGCAAAGAAAGGTATGCTTTTAGTTGGCCACAACTGACCACACCTCCAAATCCTAAGTCCCAACAGAAGTTCTCCAGTGGAAAGTTTGAAAAACTCTGCCTTCTGGAAATATAAGGAAGTTACACCTTATAGCCCAGCATCCTATGTTCTCATTTTCCTCACTTCTTCTTTGATAGGAATATCAAATATTATATGCCATCATAAGCACTGAGAAAACATACAATATCTAAATAGATACATGAGCAACATCCCAAATGTGTAAAGAAGATTCCACTGTCCCTGTCTTTCACATTAAATACCTTTAACAACAACTGTAGCTAGCAAAGAGTAAGTGACACCTCAGTCCCCAGATAGGGTCTGACCTGGCCAGGGATGTGGTTCCTGACCATAAGGTGGGGTTTGTGGAAGAGTACGGAGTCTCTCAATGCTGGCGAGATAAAACAGGGCTCCACGCCAAGGCATCCAGGGACTTCCCAAGGAGATAGTTGACTTTTGTAACTTCATGCCCTCTTGTCCTGAACTTACACAAACAAACCAACAAAAAGCTCACAGGGTTAGTTGTATGCTAACTATCTTCCCAGGTGCCTTTGGCATTCTTTCTTTCATCCACTGAGAGCCCAGTGGCTCAGGCTTGCTTCCCGGCCCCATACGGGGCCCTTCCAAGGCTCCTGAGGGCTCCCAGGTTCTGGCACACTATGCCATCACATACCCTGATCAGCCCTACCTCTGGGTGGTGGGAGGGCTTGCTGCTTCCTAGATCCCATTAAAGATCCCACAGTGTAGGGCAACTCACCTTCTTAGCCTTACCTTGCTTCTTTTTCAAATCATAACCAGCGCCAGCTACCTGACACTTCCTGATCTGCTTTCTTGGATTTCTGTACACTGGGCTTCCTCCCTGGGATCCCCTCTTCCTGCTGTGGCTCCCCAGCCAGGCCTGTCAATCAGCATCTGGGGCTCCTTCTTCAGAGCTCAGCATAACTCCTCTACGAAGCCTTTACAAATCCCCTCACTCCCACGGTTCCATCACACGGTTCCATCACACATCATGGGGCCGGGACAGTGGGAACCTTCTGCTCCAGACTTTTAGTCATTGGTTCCACTCGAAGGTAGCAACTTGGGGATCAGACCCATGTTTGCCTTTGCCATGCTACCTTTCACTATGTGCCTTTCACAGACTAGATCTCACTATGCTGGCCTTGGGCAAGTTACGGCATCTCCCTGACCCTTGGTGCTTTATCTATAAAATGGGACTAATCATAGTGTGTCCTTTATAGCGATTAGTATTGGCATGAAGTGTGCCTATGCAAGTAAAGAGCTTAGTGCCTAGCTTGGCACACGGTAAGTGTGCGCTGTCATTTCTGTCAATATCATATTAATTGTACTTTATTCATTTAATATGAAAATGGTCACTTTTCAGGGTTTGGCATCTCTCCCAACTTCCTTAAGTAGTAAAGAAAACAGTACTTACTATATTTTGGTGTCCTTGGCCTCCCTGTGTATCACAATTACCCAAAAAGCCTTTTAAAAATACTGATGCCTGGACTCTACCTACCCTCCAGAAATTCTACTTCAGTTGGTGGGGCCCCGTTATCACTAATTTATATTCCCCAGATGTTTCTTATGTAGAGCCAGAGTTGAGAACCCTGGAAAATCATTAGAGAGTTCACCGTTTCTATCACATGTCCTTTCAGCCCTTATTTCCAGAGCAAAGAACTGTGATCTTGGGGGAACCAGTCTCCAGAATATCCCACTGTTAACACCCAGAGACATCCATTTCCCCTTGTTCTCCAAATTCACCATCTGTCCGACCCTCTAAGCTCCTGTGATGACTCAGCGTTTCAATACCTCTTGGTGCTTCTTTTTATTCCCCTGATAGTCAAGTGCTTGCTCAAGAGAACTTACTGCATAAAATGCTAAGTGATAAAAACACAAGGTAGTGACGAGTGGCAGGGGATGACGAGCCCACAGAATCCTTCCAACCTGCCATCTCTCACTTGTCTTCCCAAGCCCATTGGGAGAGGTGGGCTGGGTCCCATCGGCAGTGGGTGGGCCAGGTTTGGGAGAGGGCATGGGAGGGAATGGCCCTCCTGCCTGTGCCAGGACACAAGGACAATTGGGCCATTATAGTAATAAGCAGAGGGTAATCGCTGATATAGAGATGCAGATTCCTATTTCTTGCCCTCTAGCTTTTTAAAATACTTTGTTCATAATTATATGTATAAAGCTTGTAGCTCTTACGGGGCATTGAATTTCCACGGGAATGAGGCCAAAAGAAGGACTGGAGAATCGGCCCCACTGTGGCCGACCTGGGAATGCTTAGTCAGTCCTGTCCTGCTGACTCAATTCTCTCTTTGAACTGTAGGGCTTATGTAACTTTAGTACAGGAGTCAAGCCCAGTGGTTGTATTGCCAAGATGGAGAAAAAAAAAAAAAAAGGCTGATTAAATTCGAGACATGGCAGATAATGCCAAAAGGCAGAGGAAATGTGATCTCTGAAGAGGGAGAGTGTGTGTGTTTGGAGATACTGGTTTTGGAAACATGGAGGCCCCAGAGTGAGATAAGGGCTGTGGAACAATTGCCCTGAGGAATTCCCACTTTCTCCCTATCCCCTTGGATGCTAGGTCTGGATGGTCTCTGGTGGTGGCTGTTTTTTTTCTAACAGACCCCAGAATGTGACTTAAAGCCTACATGAAAGGCCCAAGAAATGTTGAAGTGACCCTGAGGACCGGCTCCATTTATCAGAGCCTGAGTTCTGGCTTAGGTAGAGGACATGGCCCACCCACTCCCCAGGGAACTCACACTCCAGATCAGACTCCGAGCTGTTCTCACAACCCCAAATGCCCAGGCACATTCAAGCCTACCGGTTTAGTTGGATGGGATCTTGGGTGTAAGTTTTACAGTTCAGGAAACTCATGTCCAGAGAGGTTGGGTAAGTTACCCAGGTCACACAGCATGCCTGTCTGTGGCAGAGACAGGTCGAGCAGGTGAAACTTCCAGTGGCCTGGCCTTGGCTAGCTCCTGTCTCTGAGCTCGAGAACACCAGGCTAGCATCGGAATGGCCTGGGGCTGGAGAAGGAGGCAGTTCCTGAGTCCAACCCCCCTGGCCCTTTGATTTAGGGAGGGATACTTTTGACAATTTTGTCTAGGCGCTAATTGTACAAATGACACAGAAAAGCAAGTGGAAACGGAGCGAGTGAGACAGCCAAGGAGGACATTCTTAATGTATGAAGTCACTGGCACTCAGTGCAAACTACCCACGGAAACAAGGTTCTCGCGTGGACTGCCACGAAGAAGGCTTTCCAAGGCTTGCAGTTGCAGCAGAGAAAATGTGAAGAGTCGACAAAACATTCTGCAGCTTTACTCAGCTCTTCAAACTCAAATATTTGTTTTATATCAGGAAACGGCTCAGGGCCCAGAGACGATCTCACTAAGTGCATGATTATAGCAGCACGTGGCCAGCTGATGTCCCAGCTAAGTGACCGGTGTGATTCGGTCCTGGCCACTCCTCCAATCAACACCTTCCAACAAGGATGCCCCTGAGCGGGAACTGGGCTGATGTCCTTCCAGGGCTAGGAAGCCAGCCCTCCCATTTACTCCCGGTGTCTGGGGCTGGGCGTGGTCCAGCGCCCCCTGTTGGTGGCCACGGCTAGCTCCTCCTCTGCTGGTTCATGATGAGCCTGGGCGGTCAGGCCCAACAGTGGCTCAAAGACTTCCCTCTTGCACAAGAGAACTCTGTCTGCTTAAAATGCCCAGTGCCTGGTGATGTCATGTCTTTTTGATCCCCTCTATCTTCGGCAATTCATTTGGGAGTGGCTGGAGGTGGATTCTGAAATCCTTCCCTCATATCCTGAGTGCTCCTAAGACAGAGGAATCTCTGGCTGGAGGCAGGTGATGCTCCCTTGAGCTCCACGCCATCATCTCTGAGCACTTCCGAGCCCGTGGCCAGTATGCTTACCACGCAGCTGAGACGTTGGAGAGGTTTACCAGCTGCCTCATCAGATGGAATGCAAACAAACAGAGACAGGAGAGCCTGGCTTGCTTAGAATGTTCTCGGCTGTTCCAGCCCCTCAGGCTCCAGGGCTCCTCAGGAGAGCTGCGGGAAGGAGGGCAGAGCTGCGGGAAGGAGGGCAGCCCTCTCTAGCCAGCAGAGCTCTCTGACACTTGTCTTCAGGGAGGAAGAGGCTTCCTCGGAAGGGGTCTTCCAACTGAGGGGCTTGGGCCATCCGGGTTACTACTCACAGCAAGATGTGGCATCAGGAAGTGTGAGTGTGCTTCTGGAGGAACAGTGTAGGCTGTCAGCATAGAACATAGAGAACATATCAGCAGTTAAATAAAGAGGAAGGGAAGGGTGGGGAGGGAAGGGGGGAGGGAGACTAAGAGGACAGGGAGGGGAATAGGCCTCTAGGACCTACAAAGCCACAGCACCAGAAATAAGGAAATCAGGTTTGAGAACCTTGAAGTTACTGCTGTACACACACACACACTTCCCTGGGCCACTCGCTCAAGCCTGAAATTCCTGCTGGGGGCTGGGTGAGAGGAGGGGGCTTTCACCCCACGACCGAAAATAACACTTAAGTGCCCATAACCCTCTGATTCAAAAAAACCAATGACTCTCAAACCCATCTCAAATGGACATCACTGATTTTAAATCTTTCAGTCAGATTGATAGAGAAAAAAAAGGATTATGCAGGAGCTGGACCTAAACTTTGGCTACTTCATAATTTTGCCTGAGGCTTGGCCTTCTTGCACTAAAAACAATCTTTATACTCCATTGACATGGGTAGCTTTTTTCCCCTCTCTTCTCTGGACTTTCTTTTTTTTTTTTTTTTTTAAAGGTTTTATTTATTTATTTGATACAGAGAGAGAGATCACAAGTAGGCAGAGAGGCAGGCAGAAGGAGAGGGGAAAGTAGGCTCCCCACTGAGTAGAGAGCCCGACGTGGGGCTCGATCCCAGGACCCTGAGATCATGATCTGAGCTGAAGGCAGAGGCTTTAACCCACTGAGCCACCCAGGCGCCCCTTCTCTGGACTTTCTATTATCTTCCTTAGCTCTGTACCACGAGGCCTTCTCAGTACTAAGCCTCCAAGTTGGCTATTGACCCAGATTTCCAGGGGGGACTTCCTGATACCGACCAAGTATGGGTGAACTTCAGCCCCCCGCCCCCTCACCCCCGTGAGTCTGTGAAGATCTAGAACCCAGGTCTGACACCCTGGTTTCACAGTGCAGGAAGCGGTGCTGCCGGTCTGAGTGAGAGACTGGCAGAGCTGAGCCCACAGTGGTTTCTGCTCGGGGACTTGGCTCACATTTTGCATCTCTTTCTCTGGTTCTTTCTCTGACCAGCAACATATCTCCACCTCCACATTCTGCGTCATCTCAGGCTTCTGGCTTCTGACAGGAGAATAGCCCAAACACTTCCTTTCAAGAGATCTGTGTAACGCAGACCCTAGTACACTAATTAGGACCTTTCTTTCTGGAATTCCCAAATCTCCGGCATTAAGTAAACATAGAGAAGCATTTTCTCTCCACAGAGTAGGACAACTGGAATAATAGAGGCATCACACACAGAAGGCTGTGGCTTGATACACAAAATCAACGTGACCTTCCTTCTTTCTCAAGGAATGAAGACCCAGGAAGGCAGATTTCCATCTAGAACCAACTAGAACTAGCTCTTCTTGGGTTCTGATTGCGGAGAGAGAACTTGGCGTGAGGATTTGTTTATGCTCTACTTCCTTGTGCTGGGGCGGAGGTGTGGGTTCTGTTTTAGGAAGTGTGCATTGCGTTGGCTGAGGAGGAGACTGAGAGAAAACGCATGCACACACACACAGACACACACACACACACGCACGCACGCACACATACACGCCTGCGGTTGCCACGGGCCCTGGTGTCTATTCCCACTGGCTGGCTCAGCAGAAAATTTGGCTGAGTTGCAAGACTGCTTTGAGGGTGGGCGTTACAAAGAGCAAATACATTTTTCAGGTTCAGGAAAACACCAGCAGAGGGGAGCCAAGGGAGGAGGTGAAAAAATATTTTTTTCTAATAATAATTTTTGAAGTCAGAGCTGAATTTCACCTATTAACCTGGCTTTACCCTGCTCTTTCTCAATGCCCAGTGCCTGAGGTGAACCCTGGGAGGCACACCGTCAGCTGACAGCTGTGAGAGAACTTTCTGTTTACAACACACGGTCTGCATACACCATGACTGACCAAGCACGACCAGGGAGATAGCAAAAATCTCTAACCTGGCCGTCATCATAATATCGAGAATATTTAGGAAAGCCATGATAAAGTTACCTTAGGGCTGGTTCATAACTTCTTGGAATAATTGTGCTTGCCTTAAATGATACATAATCAGGGAGCACCTGGGTGGCTCAGTCATTAAGCATCTGCCTTTGGCTCAGGTCAGGATCCCAGGGTCCTGGGATCGAGCCCCGCTTTGGGCTCCCTGCTCAGCGGGAAGCCTGCTTCTCCCTCTCCCACTCCCCTTGATTGTGTTCCCTCTCTCGCTGTCTCTTTCTCTGTCAAATAAATAAATAAAATCTTAAAAAAAAAGATACATAATCAGTAGATGGCAAGCTCTGACTGATGGCAATGAGTCTGGAACTCTCCAGGGGATCCCTAGATCTGGAAGAAGGAAGAAGTAAAGTTAATGCTTTCTTTTTTTTTTTTTTTTAAGATTTTATTTATTTATTTATTTGAGAGAGAGTGAGAGGTGATGGGGGGAGAGGGACAGAGGGAGAGAAACAGGGAGAAGCAGACTCCCTGCTGAGCGCAGAGCCCGATGCGGGGCTCGATCCCAGAACCCCGAGATCATGACCTGAGCCAAAGTCAAATGCTTAACCCACTGAGCCACCCAGGCGCCTCAAGTTAATGCTTTCTTCAAAGGTTTCAAAATTTCCTTAGATTTTACTGCAGCTTTAATCCAAAAAGTGTAACCAAGGCCATTGCCAAAGAAAATGGCTTGTTAAATTCCTGCTCTGTTGGCCAGTTTAGGTGGAATGACAGAAGGAACCCCCAAACTGCAGATGGCCTCAGACCTGAACAAAAACACATTTTGAGAGAAAAAGTTGTATTTGCTTCGTTTCATTGTGAAATTGGAGTTGTGTCAATCTGATACATAATGAAAGATTGAGGGGAAGGAGGTACTTTTGAAAACAGAGTTCTATGACCTCCGATCCATATTTACAAGCCCCCAGGGTTGCTTCGATTTTACCAGTGATTTAAAAGGACTTATTTTAGAAAGTCTTAAAATGACATTAAATCCTTTAAACTTTTTTGGTAAGATACCGTGATGCCCTTGTAGACAAGAGAGAGGGAGTGATTACAACATCAAACCGATGGTGGGTGTTGTAAGTCCCAGAAGTATGGTCACTGCTGGGTTGGATTTTGACCTTCCAATGGATCTGGATTTGCTATCTCACTTCAGCTTCTCTGACAGTGGGGGCTCCTCTGTGGGGGGCATAGGGATTAGAGATAGTTGGCTCCTCAAGTCCCATTAGGTTGAACTACTCTTGAGGCAATAAAAGGTCTCATTTACTGGAATTCCTGTAAAATAACACCATTTGGTTATTAAAGTCATTTTCTTTTAGCCAGATGTCCCCCAAATGCTTTAAAATCCCAAGTAGGTTGATGAATGAAAATGCGGGAAGAAAGCAGTGCCTGACAGTTCTCAATGCTTACAGATTTTCCCCTTCAAGAAATAAGAATATTACCTACCTTCCTGGGAATCAAAGTTGCCTTGAGAATGAGCTCATAACGAAAAGTGCTAAGTTGTTACCCTAAGCCATGTTTCACAGATGAGGAAACCCAGATGCAACTGGGGGGCCCATGAGGAGCCCAGCAAAAGACAGACCCCAAGTGCATGGGGGGGGCGGGGCAGAAAAACTGGAATGAAATTCTTGGGAAAACTGGATTCTCTGCCTATAATTCTTCACGTTTTCAATTCAGTCTATTAAAAAGGACCTCTGCAAATGAATTTTCTTTATAAAGAAGCTGATCAGAGACAACCATCTCTTTAATTTGCAAGGTGTATTTTTTTTTTTCTTTGAACCTGATTCAGCCAGAAACCTTGTCAAACTGGGGATGCTGACTTTGTCTGGGATGAAAAGGTTGGGAAGAAGTAGACAAAACAGGGCTTCACTTGAACTTGCCGGAAGACTGATTTCTATTCTGTAATAGTTTCTTATACATCCCTAAGAGATGCACTCACGCCTGGCTGGCCATGTGGAAATAGGGAAGAGAAGGGGAGGGAGTCTGGATGGAAGGGAGAGACCCACTGGCCTGCTAGCTTTTCTTTAACCCGGCTTCCCTAGACAGCCCAGCATGGGTGCTACCATTCCATTAGGGAGTGCCATCCCCAGGAGACAAGAGAGAGGGAACAGGGAGAAGAGGCAGGAAAGAGGGAGAGCCAGTAAGAGGGCACCCAACCAAGCTGGCCCCTGCTTGTGGTCCAGCTCAACTGGTTATTGGATCCGAAGGGACCATCTTTTGATATGCCCTTGGAATGACGGTATCTCAAGACAGCATTTCCATAGGGAGAAGAGATGGAGACTTTATCCATTGACTCCCCTCTCCTGTTGGTCAAAAGTTTGCACCGCAGGCAGTTGACTTCTGGTGGCACGCAACTGGTAGATGCTGTGTGGTCCCGAGGCATCTCAGGGCAGAGTCAAGTAGACAAGCCCCAGGGCCCGAGGCACTATGAAATTGCTCATGCATGTCTAAGGATGGGAGGCATGCTCAAGCTCTTGAGAAGTTGGTCATGGCTTGTGCAGAATTGGTCAGAACAGCAGTGGCTGGAATGGAAGAAGTGGCCAAAGATCTCAGAGACGTGAGAAAGAGAGAATCTGATTAATACAAATCTCTACCTAGATTTCCTTTGGAAACATGGCATTTCAGTCATTGAAATACATGTATCTACAATGATACATAGCTCTACAGAGGGGATTTGGCATCCTTGGCCAACTGTTTATTGTTTCCCCAATATCTACCTTCCTCTTCTCAGTAACAGAACCCCTAGGTTTTTTTTTTTTGTTTGTTTGTTTTTAAGATTTTATTTATTTATTTGACAGAGAGAGATCACAAGTAGGCAGAGAGGCAGGCAGAGAGAGAGGAGGAAGCAGGCTCCCTGCTGAGCAGAGATCACGATGCGGGGCTCGATCCCAGGACCCTGAGATCATGACCTGAGCTGAAGGCAGAGGCTTTAACCCACTGAGCCACCCAGGTGTCCCCAGAACCCCTAGTTTTTAACTGTGCCCATGGCTGCACAGGATAAAGACTATGTACATTTCCTGGCCTCCCTTGCAGATAGTGACCGTGTGACTTAGTTCTGCTCAATGGGCTGCAAGTGGAACTAGTGTGTGCAACTTCTAGTAAGTGCCCTTAAATGCCTTAAATGGAGAGAGCATGATCTTCTTTGTCCTTTCCTTCTTCCTAGGGCCTGGAATTCAGATGTAATGGATGGTACTCCAGTAGCCATTTTGGACCAAGAGATGACCTTAAGAATGAAAGCTGCATATGTCAAAGCAAAAATCATAAGGAACCTGGGTTTATGTCACCATAGAGTCATCCACCACACAATCCCTGGATTGCTTACCTCTAGGCATCTGGCGATAGAGAGACCGAAATATTTAGGTCTTACTTAAGCCACTGTTATTTTGGGTTTTCTGTTCTTTTGGCCAGGATTAATTCAAAACAATATGGTGTCCAAAGGAGGGAGGATATAAATGGAAGAAAAGCATATATATCCACTTGAAAAAATGGCTCTCACTTACCTATCCCTGCCTTCTCATTTTTGCCTAGGTTGCCTTATGATGACAGCTAAGAATTGCTCCTTACTGTGCCTCTACCTGAGTCAGGCCCTGGTAGGCACTTGACATCTGGTATCCCAGAGAAGGTTTACGACGCCTCCCTGAATGAGGAATGATTGGTGCCATTATGGTGATTTTCCATAACTGGGTCATCCTACCCCAAATCTTACTGCACTCCAACCCACTGTATAAATAGTGGCCTCCTTGATTCTTCCCACATAAACCTTATTGTAGCACCCTTCTGTTTAGAATCTTTCCATGGTGTTTTTAGTTATCTAATACTACATAACAAATCACCCAAAACATTGTGCTTAAAAGAAATAATAGTTTCTGCTTCTGTTGATCAGGCATTCGAGAAGGACTCAGCCTGGCAGTTCTCCCTTGGAGTCCCTTGTGTGGTTGCAGTTATGAGTTGGCCATTCGAGAAGGACTCAGCCTGGCAGTTCTCCCTTGGAGTCCCTTGTGTGGTTG
Organism: Potos flavus; assembly: GCA_028534135.1. Classification (NCBI taxonomy): domain Eukaryota; kingdom Metazoa; phylum Chordata; class Mammalia; order Carnivora; family Procyonidae; genus Potos; species Potos flavus. The sequence goes on along the minus strand of CM052883.1, from coordinate 64,327,399 downwards.
CAGTTATGAGTTGGCTGGGGCTGCAGGCTTCTGAAGACTGGATCAGGCCATTAGGTCTGCTCCTAAGATTGGCCCACTCACATGCCAGGCAAGCCGATGGTAGTTCTAGGCAGGGGGCCTTCTCTGCACGGCTGTTGTGAGGCCTCTGGAGATGGAGGCTGGGGTCCGCCAGAGGGAGCAGTCCAAGGCACCAAGATGGAAGCCACATTGCTTCTCATGCCTAGCCTTGGAAGTCACATCCCATCATATCCACCCTACTCTAGTGGTTGAGGAAGTTGCACATATCTTCCCAGTTTTGAGGGCAGAGATCTCAGATCCCACCTCTCTATGAAATAGTATCAATTATCGCTTGCGGAATGGGGGACCTATTGTTGTGGTCATCTTTGGGAAACATGAAGCCTGTGTCTTTAGTCATAGAACTATCCTACATTCTCCGTCCCCATCCTATGGAACATTCCTTCTGGTTAGCATTGCTTCCTACCATTGCTGCCTTCACTGAGCCAAGAGAACTGGGGCCCCATCCACTGTGTCTTCTGCAATGGAGTGTTGATGATCAGTGATAGTAGAATGAAAAGAAAGCAATTGGTATTGAGGTTCTAATTGTATCTATGATACGATTTGCTCTTTCCGAAGAGAAAGATCCTGCTTGTGCCCAAAAAACCCCTGAGCACGCTGACGATGCCCTCACCCCCACAGTTTTGTCTCTCCTACCTCAGGACTGGCTGTGTCCAGCCACTTTCCTGACCTGGGGCATCTGGTTAACCGCTTGGTGTCATCAGAGAGAGGGACTGCGGGCTAAACTCTTTTCCAGAGTTCTGCAGCAATTTCCCACTCCCATAGCCCAAGTCAACCCAAGGTGTGGATTTGGGTGGCAATGTCTCTCCTGAGCATTGAGGTACCCTCGTGACGCAAATGCTGGCCACAACGCAGCCTGCATTTCTGGGTTTCTACTGAGCTGGATGTGTGGGTTTTAAAGCCAAGTTTCCGGCACGCCCAGGCACAGGGACATGTGTGCAAGCACGGGAACATTTCTGCACCATCGAGGAAAGACCAGGTCTGGGAAGCTGCAGGCTCTCACAGCTCAGAAAGGGGCGAGTCTGATGAAAGCCTCAGGGGAGCAGCCCACTGTCCTTTTCTGACTCCTGATTCATTGGGAGACTGTGGCCACATTCCACCTCCCTGGGCCTCAGTCTCTCCAGCTAAAAACTTGAGATCGTCATACTTGGCACATCCCTCCCCCCTCTCCCCCCAGATGCACTATGCTGGGGAATGTTTGCGGAGTGCATGGAGTTCCTGTGATAAAAGGTGTCCCCCGAGTGCAAAGTATTCTTGTCACATGTTATGCCACGTGGCTCTCTAGAGGAGTGCGCCGTCCTGCTGGAGGGCAGGATGTCTCTTCAGTGTTTGCCTGGGAGGAGCAAGGCGCCCAGAGGCAGGAGAGGATGCAGTGGGAAGCTGCGGGTGTGCGGGGGTGGGGGGCAGCTCCGCGGGCCTGGGTGACACGTGAGGAGTGAGCCAGTCAGGCGGGGGTGGAGCCGTGACGCCCACGTGCCCGCAGTCACAGCCGGCCCAGCCACGAATGGAGCAAGGAGATCAAATATCGCAGGGCATGTTGTACCTACTGAGCTCAGCGTCACGGGCAAGAGTGGGGAGGCAGAACGGGACGCTGGGTGGGGGGTGGGGGGGGAGGGGGTCCCATCCTTCAGTGGTGCCACTCAAGGTGAGAGGGCAGGAGCGTCCCTTGGCATCTTTCACAAAACCTTGGAACAGGTCGTGGTGTTCTGACACGCTTACGTGCCGCAGCTCTTCTTGAGGTCGGAGACAGAGCAGTGGGAACTGAGCCTTCTCCCCATCCGGTGCTGTTTGTCCCCAAACCACTGTCCCCCTGCGTCATGTCCTCCCACTCCACGTGAGTGCATGTCCCCTGCACCCTGCAGCGCGGCTCGGTCCCTCTCCCGACCCACAGCTGATTGTATAGGTGTTTGGAGGTGTCGCCTGGGAAGGGTTAAAAATAAAGCCACGCTCTCCATACTGGGATTTCTCATTATCGTGCTTACAAACGAGTGCTGCCGCAGTTTTTCGACAATTGGCTAACAAGCTCTAATCTGAGCGTTTCGACTGGACCTTTGCACAGCGGGAGCGGACAGGGAGCAGATGCTTTCTTGCAACTGCCTGTTTGGGGAGCTGATCACGTTTCCGTTCTAGCACAGCCCTCCCAAACAGGGAAGCCACAGGTAGGACTAACAGAAGCATGGCCAAGTCAGGAGAGCTACTGTGCTGGGCGGGCAGCGGGCACAGAGAAAGGTTGGGGGTGGGGGGGCCGGGCACGTACAGGCAGCTTCCCTCGCCTGGCAGAGAGCCCTTGCCAGGCGAAGGTCAACGTGTGGAAAGGAGGGCTTGGATACTCCTTCGGCAGCTTCTTGGCCCCTGTGCAATGTTACCAGAACGTGTGAAGCTCTGATTGGTGCTAAACTCAATATGCCTTGCCTGCTGACGGTGCTCCCTCCAATATTGTGCTGGTGACGTCAGATGTGCTGGTGACGTCAGACGTTCTGGGCCAGGAACTGGGTTTGGTTAGTTCTTTTAGGGAAGGTTGAGTGGGTCGGCTGTAATGAATCTTTAAAGAGGAAAGTGTAGGAGGTGGGGGGTGGGGTGGGGGGAAGAGCTCAGATTCTCAGTAGAAACTAGATGATGTTGGTGGTTGGTACTCTGCTCCTCAGTCCTGTGGTAACTGCCTGGTCTGCTAATAGCATCTGGAAAGAAGGATCCAGAAGTGACCAGAAGCAGCAATGGGGCTGAATTAAGGAGCTGGGATCCCCCGGGCCCAGCCCAGAGGCTCAGTGGAATGTCTGTTTGGCTCTTGCTGTATCCGCTGCATGAAAGTGCTTAGCAAATGTTTGCTCAAAGAATGAATGATTCTGGCATCCTTCTAGTGGTTTCTCTCATGCCTGCTCATGGGCCCTCAAGGCCCCCCAGCTATCTACCCCAGAATCTCCCCTGCTTAACATTTTTGCTATCCTTCTGTCCCATTTCTAATTAATTATTAGTCTCTAACCAATAGAGTTAGCCCTTCCCTAATCTGCTTAAGATAACACTACTGACAAGGTCAAAATTTCTCAAAATCTGTAAGTGTGGCTTTTCTTCTCTTTCCTCTACTCTCCCTATCATTTAAATACTTTTGTCACGGGTCTATTTCCACACATTCAAGAAACCGGAAAGACTAGGATAAGACTCTCCTCCCCACCGTATATACTCCTCACCCAGTTTCCAACAGTTATTAGCATTTTTTCAATCTTGTCTCATTTCTCCTCTGACTTTTTTTGTTTGGGGGGGGTGGGGTGTATTTTAATCCTCTAGCTTTCTGAGTGCAGTGGAAAAGCCTTCCTTACCTTCATTCCCACATAAGCTTGTTAGCCTCGTATGTTCAGTGACATTCTACCTCAATTCCGTTCTGCTCTGAATGTCATAGTTTTACTTCTGTGTCGAGAACTGTTTGAATTATACAGTTCTTAATGCTTTAAGTGCTGTTATTTAGAATCCGACTTGGCTCGCTTCAGATGAGCTGTAGAGTCTCTATTTTTTCCCCTTTCCCTTTTCTCTTCTGAGGCTAAAATATCAGAGCTGCCCAAACTCTCCCACCTCCCCTTGCCCCTTCCCAGAGTGTGTTTCGTTTTCTCCCTTTCTTTTTTCCAACCATACCCTGAAGCATTTTCCCAAATGACCCTTTGTGATCCAACCACAGGTCACCAGCTCAGGAGACATTCTGAAAAAGGACTGCGGTGATGAAATCGCCCAGATCCAGGCTACTTCTGTAAGAGCCTCATGTGCTAAGACAGACCTTCTAGGAGGTGTCAGGGAAGTTCTCCATCTCCCGCACGTCTGCAGGGACAGAGACAGATGGAGGGGCACATTTTGGAATGGGGAACTCTCCTGGGGGCGTCTGGTAGGTCTGCCTACTAGACCTTCCTTATGTGTATGAAATTGACAATTATTCCTTGTGCCAGAAATTTAAAGTTTGTTTCATCTATATATTTCTTTTTTATTTCTATTTTTATTTCCAACATTGTCTACGCACTCAGTCTAGGCATGCTACGTTTTGACCCTTTTTTCTCAGGCAGAGAATGAAGAAGATCGATTGCTTCCTCACCAGCCTCCTGAAAGTGCCTGTGGTTCTATTTGGGGGTTCCCCCTGTACCCTTCCCTAGAGCTAACTGGACATGGGGGTAGATGCGTGGGGCCCCTGGGGAGTCTGATACCTCACCTTCTTAGGTGAGGACAGCATCATGCAAACAGCCAGTTCTCCACGCAGATGGCATCGAATGTTCTGTGAATTTCTCTCCGTACAACAGGCACATCTGTCCGGTGGGTTCCAGAGTTCCTTTTCTCCTTAATTACTCAGCCCAACTCAGCCAGGGACTATTTCCCTGTCTCATCCTGCCCATGCCCTGACCTTCCTCACCCTCCCAAATCCCCCTAAATGTGAACAATAATAGGAATGGGAGCCAGTTTTTAGGGCCAATGGACAGAGAGGTGCCTAGAGGGCTGAGCCAGCCCCCTCTACCCTTGTCTCTTTCATGATCCCCACTTCCTTTTTGTTCCTCTTTCCCCGCGGTCTCCCCCTCCCACCTGCTGCCTGGAGGCTTCTTGTGGAGAGACACCCCAGCCAGACCCAGACCCTGGCCCCCCTCCCACACCCTCCTTTCCCTTCAACTGGCCTTCCTCATCAGTGCCCCAGGTCCTCAGGACAATGCTCAACCAGGGGGCTGCTTGTAAGCAGTGGTAACTGCGTAGCTAAATGACAGAAATCTGTGTGTGGAGCTGCTACATTCGTTTTTCCACGCTGCCCAGATATCCTGCCTTTCCTTGTCATAATAGCCGACATCTTTTGAGTGCTCACTACATGCCAGTGCTCACTACGTAGTAACTCACTGTCCATATTAACTCATTTAATCCTCACAACCACCTTATGAGGCAGGTATTACTGTTACCCTCATTTTACAGATGAAGCAACGGAACGCACAGAGAGGTTCAGTCACTGGCCCCAAATCACACAGCAAATAATTAGCAGAGAGGAAATTAGAATCTGAGAGGCTGACTCAGAACCTGGCTCGAGAACATGTAGGTCCTTAAAAGTAAACCTGAAAGTATGTAAAATTACATACTACATGGAAATAATTGTATAAGGCTCAGGTGGTGGAATTCTGATTATGATGTTTTCCTTTCCCCCATTTATTTTCTCATTTCCATCACAAAAGTTTTTTTTTCAGTCATAGGATTGCTCACGTAGTGACTGTGGAAAGTGAACCTGATAGTGGAGATGTGAGTGACGTAGAAATCTCCTCCGGTGGGGGAGACGCTTTTCGTTAAGTTGCTTTGCTGTGCCCTACTAACCACAGATAGGTGGGCAGACTTAAGTCTGGTTTCTGACCTTGCTTAAGGAAAACCAAAACGCCTGGAATCATCCAGTGTTTTTATAATCGTTATGGAAATACTATATGCCAAGTCTCCAAAAAGAAAGGATCCATCTTTAGGGATCTGAGGGTCAACTAAAATTGTAGGGGAAAGTAATTAAAAGCGAGATAGATCTGTGACTATAAGTTAGCTTGGGGCAAAAAATTAAAATATCTGCAAACTCCCCACAACAGAGGAAGCATCATTCCTACCATTACAATATCCTGGAAGGATGTTCTATCACAAAAGAAATTCTTTAAGAGCTGAATCACAAATGAGCACGTGCTATAGGGCGTGGCACCATGGAGGTTTCAAGGGGCACCAACCAAATCTACGAGGGATGAGGTCCAAAGAATGACATGGTGGCTTTGAGAGAGGACTCAGAACGGGAGAGCTGGGATGTCACCAAGACAGACCTAGCCCAAACCGACACGGTCGTTGCCTCTCCACTCTCCTTCCAAGATGCTGTGGGCATCATCGTAGGGCAGGACCATGCCCATTCCCCTTGGTACCCTAACCTCTAGCTGCAGCACCCGGCACACAGCTGGCGCTCAGTCTACTCTTGTTGGGGGAAAAATATGAATGAATGAACATGGTGATGAGTCAGTCAGGTGTATGAAACCTGAACAACCACTTCCCTGCCTGTCATCTACTTCGCCCATTGGTCTTGCCAATTTCTCCCTTGTCCTTCATGGCATTGCTCAGAGCTCTGGGCATGGCCTCACTCCTGACGTCACTAACAGTGGCATACCTCCGGCGTCACTCACCGCATTCTTCCGTGTGTCATCAGCTGTCAAGGCTCTAGAGGAAAAGGAGCCTCCAAAGACTGGTTTCCCCCACTTGAGGGCATTGTAGAGTGTCTTCCCTGCACCATGATGGATCTTTGGGTCTTCAGCTTGGATCTCACTGAGGTAACCTCTCGGGGGGGGGAGGTGCTTGGGGAAGGTGGGACAGGTGGGGTAATGGCACCGAGTGAAGGCGGTATGGACAATTCCTCACTCTGGGCCTTTAGACAAGCCTTCCCCAGCCCTCTCTGCTCCAGTCCTTCCATGATAGGATGGGGTGGCTGTGCCGGATTTCTCATGAGAGAGACAGATGGAGAAACTCTTTGGAAAATTTAATGTTCTATTTAAATATGCTCTCTAGAGAACGAAATTTTCCTAGGTGCACATCTTTTTGCTTATAACGCTCTCTCACTCCTTAAGCCTTTTTTTTTTTTCTAAATAAGAGAAAAAAAATCCTGTGTGCTATTTCCTCTTCTACCTTTCTCTCCTTAGGATTAAAAAAAAAAGCAACATTATTTTCTGAGTTTCTTGTGCTAAACTTTATGAGCTAGGAAATTCTCAATTCGGAGTGAAAATTTGCATGTAAACCAATTTTCTTAACTAATGGCTGCTTATACATTCAAAAAAAAAGCTTCAGGTTTCTGTCTTCACATCACTGTTAATTCTCCATTTCTCCTGAGTTTGCTCGTCAGTCTCTGGGAAAATCTCTCGACAACTCCGCCCCACGCTAAGCACCTCCAAATCAGTGTGAAACCCTTAATTTAATCACACCATTACAGTTTCCCAACATGGGTAAATGAGATGAACTGAATATACACCAGGAAAGAAGGAAATTATTTTTTCTCAATTGACAAAAAAGAGAAAACCTTGCAAAAGCAGCGTTTTAACAGTCGTGGTAGTATGATTCACGGAAACTCCTCAATCAAGAGATTGGGAGGTCACATGTCCTTGACAGGTTTCCAAATAACTCCAGAAATCCCAACAGCGACAAATCAGAAAAGACCCAAGAGGCAAGACATTCCTTAAGACATGAAAAGTGTAGAATGGGAGCCTGAAAAGAGAGAATTCTATCATAATCGGAAATCAGGTTTGACTCC
>CM052883.1:64302032-64319566 GCA_028534135.1 Potos flavus | reverse complement strand
GTTGTTGTTGTTGTTGTTTTTAATTCAAAAAATGGAAAGCTTTGGATAATAAATTTTTAGAATAATCAATATAAACCGTTTCAGCAGAGTTATTTATGTAGTATTCCTAGCCTTGAGACTCACCAAACTTACTTTTTAAAAAATAGACAATCAGAATTCTTGTGTGTCTCAGATCCTTCCAATTCCTGAGCTCTGCGAACATTCTGTACCCTACACTCACAGACACAAAAGCTAGATACATTTCTGCCCGCTTTCAAACGTCATTTTATTGTTCTGCTCGTGGCCTCACTTTGCTGTGACTTAGCCTTGCCAACCAACCGTATTAGAATGACTCACAGGCGGCCAGCACCTTTTATCCGCCCCGCAGCCCTTCTCCCAGCTCAGCGGTTTGCACAGGGAGCACAGCGCCCTCCCGCGGGCAAGACCTGCGGGCTGATTGAAGCAACTGGCAACAGAAAGCTGCTAGAAGTTCAACACACACACACACACACACACACACACACACACACACACACACACACACACAGATGTGCACATGCACGTGCACACGCTTCACCCAGAGCTTAGGGTGAAGTCACTCTCCAAAGCAGTTGGCTCCCAGCATTAATTTGTGGAAGGCAGAAAAGCACTTCTCTAGAGGCCCAAGTTAATGCACTGCTGAGAAGTGGACAGGAAGTACGAAAGGAACATTTATGGAGTGTGTGTTCCACGCCAGGCTCTGCGGGGCCCCTCACGTAAGTGAATAGAGCAGACGGATTCCTGCCTCGGAAGATAAGTGACAGAAGTCGTGCAGGGTACGGCTCAATGGCAGCGGGGCCGCCGCGAGCGGCAAGACCACGTGACGCCTCAGTTTCCTCATCGATCAAATAGAAGGAACAATGGTTCCAACCATTGCGTGTAAATCACTTAGCACAGAGGCTGGCTCATACCAAGCACTCAATAAATGTTAGTGTTATTTTTGTTGTTGTTAATCTTCCCAACATCCCTGTGAAACTGGCAACGCCAGCCCTATTTTATCCATAAACGGACGATCAGAAGCGTGTGCTAACTGACCCGGGGCCCTCAGCGGAGCTCGGAACCCGGGGTGGGGGGGTTCTTTGCCCGCCGCACCCAGAAGGGTCCTCAATACCCCAGAAATGACTCGGTGTTAATCAACTTCGGCTGGCCTCCGAGTGCTTTTCATTTATCTTCGGGGGCTCAGAGTTTTATTCTCTTTCTGGGGAAAGAGCAAACTTAGCGCTTAGCTGCTTTCAACCACCTCCTTCCCAAACCCCGATCTGATTGGCCTGGGTGTGAAATGTGCTCAGCATTACAAAACCAGAAAAGGCTTTAGAGATCTTTTTTTTTTTTTTTAAATTAAAAAAAATCTGCATTTTCAGGAAAAGAAGATTAGGATTGAGAGAAGTGGGTACCATGCTACCATTTTAGAGCCACGTGCGGGCGGAGCTGGGGCCAGAATCGGGTCCCACCCGCCCCTCGGAGGGGTTTCCACCACAGCCCCCACACTTTCCAGAGGCTGGGACGCTTCATTCCACCTGGTCCTCAAACTTCTGTCCTCACTGTGTCTCATCCGGGGGAAGGACATGATTTGCTTTTAAAAACCTGACCACGCCCCCTTCTTCCATTTCTTAAATATTTGTTCGGCTCTGGGTAAGGGTCAGGTCCAGCTCCAGGCCCGCGAGCGCCCAGACAGACAGGTCTCCGTGTTCATGGGATTTCCTTCTAGTGGGAAGAGGTACACGGAAACAGGTAAAATAGAGAGACCTGGAGACACTGGAGTGCGTCATGAGAGCCACGCACATCGCTAAGGGAGGAGGGTGTCGTGGCAGGTGGTGCTTCTCTGCCCAGGGTCTGAAGGAGCCATGTTCAATCTGAGATCTAAATCCCAAGAAGGAGCCCTTCTTGTGGGGATCAGGGGGCTTCCTCTGGAAGGGTCTGCGTGGCTTCTTCTCACTGCGGGACCAGGCTGAGGGAGGCGTCCCTCATGGGACGCGGGGGCATGGCGCCCCCACAGAAGAAACCGGGAAGCAGCCCTGCGCTCATGCTTCCGCTTCCGCTCACATCCATAGGCCAAGGCAATTCTCCCCCGCAGGCCAGAGGTGACGGGGCAGGGGGTGTAGTAACCGTGAACAACCATACGACCCACCCAGGGAGGGGGGCCAGCGTCAGGGGGACCGGCTGGGAGTTGACCGGTGGTTCAAGGATGAGTGATGGGGACCCAGGCTAGGGGATGAGGGTGGAAGTCGATGATGGATTTGGAGTGTTTGGGGAGGTAGAGTCAATGTGTTAGATGGGGAAACAGGCACTGGGGAAAGAGAATAATCAAGAGTAAGTCCTGGGTTTTCGGAATGATAAACTGAGTGCCTGGAAGCTCCATGGAATGAGACCAGGAAGCCCGCGGAAGGACACATGTGGGACTAACGGTCTCCTTGGCTGTGTTCAGTTAAGATGCTTCTAGAGCATCCGCATGGGGACCTCAAGGACACAGTCGGGTCATGAGACCGGGGCTCCGAGGGGGCAGGGTTGGCAATTATGAACTTTGCCGCCTTGTGTAGGCTGTGTGCTGATTTGTACATGGGCGTACAGAAGTGGGGAATTTCTCAACTTTTTTTTTTTTAAAGATTTATTTATTTGTGTGTGTGTGTGTGAGAGAGAGAGAGACAGAGAGAGAGAGAGAGCACGAGCAGGGGGAGGGACAGAGAGAGAAGCGGACTTCCCGCTGAGCAGGAAGCCTGACATGGGACTCGATCCCAGGACCCTGGGATCATGAGCTGAGCCGAAGGCAGATGCTCAACCGACTGAACCACCCAGGAGCCCAGGAGCCTGAATTTCTCAACATCTTATGCCACGAGCTGGAAGGAACTATGGTGTTAAAATAGGAAAAGTAGGAGGTCAAGTGGAAACACATGGAATGTTTTGAGAGTTATGTATTGTTTTAAGGTCTCTTTGTTAGCTTAGGAGCAAGCAATGAAGTGATGCCTCAAGGCAGCCTATTGACCCAGTGAGGTGGGGGCACAAAGCCAAAGAAGGGGGAAGGGGGCAAAGGTCATCAGGGAAGGTGGGTGAAGTGGCAAGCAGTGAGGAGGAGTAGAGATGAGACAGGAGGCAGGCCACTTACAGGGAGATTGGTCAGATTAGTGCCCATATTAGGGATAATGAGAAGCAAGTTTGTCACTGTCCGGGAAAGAAGGTACAAATATGGAGAGGGAGAAAACTGGAATTTCTAGCTGGTTTAGAATTGGAGGTATTCGAATCCAGAATTGGAGGTGTCGGAACTTGGTTTTCAATGGATAGAAAGATCTAGAAATAAATGGGGCGCCTGGGTGGCTCAGTTTGTTAAGCAACTGCCTTTGGCTCAGGTCATGATCCTGGAGTTCCAGGATCGAGTCCCTCATCGGGCTCCCAGATCTGCAGGGAGTCTGCTTCTCCCCCTGACCTTCTCTCCTCTCATGCTCTCTCTCACTTTCTCTCTCTCTCTCTTTCTCTCTTTCAAATAAATAAATAAAGTCTTTAAAAAAAAAAGATCTAGTAATAAATGGAGCTGTGCGTGTGTGTATGTCCCTATCCATGTGTCCATCCACATCCACACACATATTCCCCAGCTCTGTCCACTGGCACTGCCTCTCAAATAGCCAAGAGCACACATAACACCCAAATCTTGGCTTCTAGATAACAGGGGGCAGGTTGAAGGGGCTCCCAATGGCCAAAGCAGGGATAATATGAGCATCAAAATAGAAAATGATAGTCACAGGTAACCTGCTGACTAAAATAGGAAAGAAGGGGGCTCCTTACTATGCTCTGAAAGGGGATCCTTCAAACTGACAGGAAGCTCCAGAACCCTTTCAGGAACGTCTGCTCATTTGATTTTACCTTCATTCTATAAATGAAAATTTAATTTTAAAAATCAAAACAAAGTATTCTCATTTTAAAGATTCAAGCAATACAGAAAATGTAAAGAAGAAAGCTGAAAAAATTACCCTAAGCCTCACAACCTCCCCCCACCCCTTGATTTTGGGTGAACGTCCTTTCAGATAACCTCTGCACGCATCGTCTATACATGACCTTTCATGAATGTCACGGTTGGGTTTTTTTTTTTAAGATTTTATTTATTTATTTGAGAGAGAGAGAATGCACAAACAGGCAGAGGGACAGAGGGCAAGGGAGAAGCAGATTTCCTGCTGAACAGAGAGCCTGACTTGGGGCTCCATCACGGGACCCCAGGATCATGACCGGAGCAGAAGGCAGACACTTGGAACCGACTGAGCCACCCAGGTGTCCAGGGGACACAGATCTTACACGGGACTGATACTCTGCTGTTCCATTCTGGCAGAGCCTTCTGGCTGTGGCTGGATCTATTCTGTCTGGTCAGCAATTCTACCCCCCACCCCTGGTTATTAAACATTGTAGATATCACCTGAATCTACATGATCATTTTTGATGTTTATCAGTATCGTGTTTAATGGCTATAGATTACCTTGTTATATGAATGTACCAAGACAGACAGGTATAATTTATTTAACTAATCCCCTATTGATAGGCATTTAGGTTGTTCCGATTACCTAGTATAAGTCATGCTGAGATATTACTATACATTTATATACCTAGCTTGGTATATTGCTTGCCCAGTTACTGAGTTTCCTTAAAAATTTTTTTTGAGCAAACACTAAATACAAAGGCAACGCAAGTTAACTCTAAGCAACCTAAGATTCTAGAGCTGGTTAATTGATCTTACATTATTTAAACTAAAAGAGACATCAAGGCTAGTCTTACTTGTCTAAATCATTGTCTCATTGAAAATGGTTCAACTCAACCTCTGCTTAAACACTTCCAGGGGCTGGGAGCTCCTTACCATTTTTTTCTCCCCTCCTTATCCCTTGCAAGAGCCTATCACATTGCTGGGTGTGCTTGTGTGAATGCTGCCTCTTGTAACTCCCATCCTTTGGGTCTAGGTAGCGTGCTTTCTGGTGATTGTCTACATGTGTCTGATTTCCCTCTCGTTCGCTATCCCTTCACACATTTGAAGAGGGCTCTTCTCCTTCCCCAGAGACTTGTATTTTACACCCCCAACACTTCCAATACCCAATATCATCCTATATGATTTTATAATGATGAAATTAAAATATAATAATACTGCCAGTTGTTGAGTTCTCCTCTGTGTTAGGCTCTGAGTTCGTTGCTTTGATCTCAAATTCATAATTCAGGATGTCCAAGCACAGAAATGTTAAGTATCCTGCCCAAAGTCCAAGAGCCAGTGAGCGATGGATCCAGGTCTCAAACTCAGGCTATCTGTCTTCGAGTCATCACCCTCCAAGGGTGGGCCGTGGATTTCCCCAGGAGTCTCTCCCTGGTAGAGGGGCTGCCACCAGCTAAAGCAAGTCTCCTGAAATCATGGGTGTAAGCCTCAGGAGAAGCACCTGCAACAGGTAAGGGATGGGCGCACCTGCTGGTGACAAGATCCAGGCAGGGCATCGATGGGGTTGATTATAGATATGGACCACATCTTCCATACTACTCATAGTTACAAACAATCCGAGGAAGGACTGTGATTGGCCAGTGTAGGTCTCACCCCTGAATCAACCTGGGGAAAAGCAAAAACACACAGCCTTGATATAGCAGAATCCCTAAACGATGAGACCTGGACATCTGTCTTCCTACAAAAGGTCCTTAGATGATTCCAAGGATCAGCGAGATTGGATCTACTGCTTTAGCTATGGGTATGTACCAAGACAACCTGAGCACATTTTTAAAAACACAGATATCACCCTGCTGTTCTTATTCAGGTCTCAGTGATGGCTATCCCTGGCTACGCATTTGGTTGAACTTGGTTCCCAGCCTGAGATCCATGGCTCCAAGGAGTCACACTGCCCCAAACCCCAACGCTGAATATAAAATTTTGTATATGTTCATGTATATTTTTCCGAGAAGAGGGGTCAAAACTTTGATAAGGTTCTCAAAGAGTAACAACCTGAAAACTTAAGAATCACAGCTCGAGACTGAATTAAGTTGATTAACCAAGCACTACTAGTTAACTAAGCTCTACTGGATTTCATTGCTCAACTAGCTCAAACAACACACCGATATTTATGCTGTCCACATTTCTTCTCTCTTTCCACAAGGATCGGGACAATGCTTTTCTGGAAAGAGCAGTGTTATGTCTAGTGGCATCCCTTGATCTACTAGGCAGCTCTGTACATTTAAGAAAAATGTGTGTCACGACTTCTATTTTATAGCCCATAATGGGCTCCTCTTGGTACCACTTTCTCCACTAATGCTCATAAGTCATCTGTTCAATATTCAGGTCTAGAATTGCATTAGTAATTGATACAATGCTTGAGAGATCTCTTTATTTTGCCCTCAGAAGCAGAGGGTTGGATTAAATCACATTCCTCACTGTACACTTCATCGGTTCCTGCGGAGCCCTAGCTCACTCATTCATCTTTGCCTTTCTCTTCTTGGCTTCCGTTTTCTTTTCTCTTAGAGGCAAGCATTTCAACGTGACCCATGTATGTTATTAGCATGGCCCCTATCAGACACGCGGTGTTTAATATGCATGTAATATTACACGTACACGACTATCCTATAGCCCTCATTGTCTCTTGTCTTCTTGACGCACACTGTGTTTTAAAAGCTCTGTTCATGTTGCTATGTGTACATTTCATCTATTCCTTCTGACTCGGGCAGGGGGTTTCGGAGCACGCCTCGTCCACGTGTACCCATCCACCCTCCGCCCCCTAGAAGGACACCTGCTGCCACAAACAATGGCAGCCAGCGTCTTCATGCATGGCCCCATGGGACTGTAGGAGGACTGCTCTGGGGAACCTGCCTGCAGCGGCATTGTTGGGTCACAGTGCACGCGTACACGGAATCCCAGAGTCCTGCTCTCCAGAATGGCTGCCCCAGTCTGCACACCTCCAGCAGGCCCAGGAATCCCACTATCGCCAGGTCCCAGGCACCACTTGGCATGACCCAGCTTCCTAATTTTTGCCGATCGGATGGGTGTCAGTGATAACTCACTGTTATTTTAATGTGCATTTCTCTCATTACTGATGAGTTTGAACATCTCTTCACACGCCTGCTATTTAGGAGGGCTTCCTCTTCTGTGAAATGCCTCTTCTGATCCTCTGTTCATCGAAGAGAGGGCATTTCTAACTTTTCTGGTGATTTGCAGGCTTCTTGCTTATTTTAGATCCTGGTCCCTAGGCAGTTTGGACATTGCAAGCATCTTCTCCCAGTCTGTCGTAGGATAACCTGGTCATTCTCTGAATAAAACCCTTTCATTCTGGGGGGCCTGGGGGGCTCAGTTCGGTTAAGCATCCATCTCTTTGATTTTGCCTCTGGTCCTGATCTCAGGGTCGTGGGATTGAGCCCCATGATGGGCTTGCTCAGTGGGGAATCTACTCGAGATTCTCTCCTCTCCTTCCCTCCCTCCGGCACATGCTCTTTCTCTCTAAAATAAGTAAATAATCTTCCAAAAAAAAAAAAAGGAACCCTTTCATTTTGATGGATTCAAATCCATTAAGCCTTTGCCTTTGCTTTGCACTTTTGAGTTTTGTTTAAGAAGTACTTTCCCTAGGCTAGGCCACCAAGGTCCTCTCCGGAGACCTTGCAACCACATTCAAATTGAACGTTGATAACAGCTGAATGTGGCTACTCTGCACCTTCATGACCTCCCTGTCGCTGCTGGAAATCCAGCCTTCGCTGCAAGCCTCACCTCGGAGTCTGGGCCGCTTATCCAGCCGGCTCCAGATCCTTCCCCGCTGGTTTCCTCACACGCCCGACCGGTTTGTTGGGTGCCTATAGCCTAGAACACCCACTCGCCCCGTCCACTCCTCCACCTGCACATTTTCCTCTTTCTCTTTCTCCTAACGAGACCTGGCCATCCTTCAAAGCCCACTTCCCGCAAAGCAAAACCCAAAATCTTCTGATGAATCGAATCTTCTCTGATCCCTTCCTTTTCACATGTGCGGCCACATCAAAGTCACTTCAGTCTTAGAACCCTACTCCCTAATTATTTCACGTGGGTTCCAAGCTCTCCCTGGGGACAGGTGTCCATCTGTATCCGTCCGTGGCTCCAGGGTCAGTGGTCTTCGTAGGCATCTAATAAACACTCTTCTTTCTCCAAATTCGAGCTGCTGCCAAAGACTGATTACTTAAGCCTCCGAAACCTCTTTAAAAATGCATTTCTTCCTCTCCATCTCCAAAGCCACATCCGTGCCTGGGTTTAATCATTGCACACTCAGACTTTTACAACTTTTTTGTACCTTCTTTCTTCCTGCCTGCCTTGGCTCCAGTGAGAGCAGAGAATTGCTGTAAAATCACCCAGGCCCAGAATGTCTGGGTTTAAAGGGGCCTTAACACAGCATTGACTCCGCTCTGCCTCTGGGGCTTGAATTCTTTTGAGAACATTCACATTCCTAAGAAGCGGCTGCTCAGTCTCTGCTTGAATACCTCCAGGCACGGTGGACTCACTACCTTGTGAGGCTGTTCGTTCCCTCTCTGTCCTGACAGTGCTTCCTTATTTCAAGCTGCAATTTGTCACCACGCAGATTACAACTATCGGCCTTCGCTTTCCCTCTTGGAATCAAGAGGAACAACTTCAGAACACTATTAATGCCTCTTTTGGTGAATGCTGTCTCCTAATGGTGGTGCCCAGAACCAAAGGCACCACTGCTAAGTGAAGAATGGAAAAGAAGGCTCTTCTTTCTCCCTTAGTTTCTCGCGGCCACCATAACAAATTACCACAAACCGTGGCTTGAAACGACAGAATTTTTTTTTTAGTCTCATGGTTCTAGAAGCCAGAATTCAGAATCAATATCACTGGGCCAAAATCAAGGCATCAGCAGGGCTGTGCTCCCTCCAGAGACTCTGCATGAGAATCTGTCCCTTGCCTCTTCCAGCTCTGGTGGCTGCTGGCCTCCCTTGGCTTGTGGTCACTGTGCTCCAGTCCTCACGGCCAGCATCTTTGGTTCTCTCTCTCTTTTCACATCACCTTAAATTTCGTGTGTAGCCAAATTTCCTTTTGCCTCCTTCTCAGAAGAATGCTTGTGATGGCATTTAGGATGCCCTTGGATAATTCAGGAACATCTCCCCACCTCAAGATCCTGAACTTAATCACACCCTCTCCCCATGTCAGGTAATGTTCACTGGTTCCAGGGATAAGGGGGGGGGCTATCTTGGGGGGGGTGGCTGTTTTCAGTGCACCACACTCCACTTAAAAGACAACACTCTGTTTAAGAGAGCCTAGCATTTCCTTAGCCCCTCTCGTGGTTCCATCATACTACGGACTTTAACACCGAGACCCTAATTAATTTGCTCCAGAGCTGTCAGTCACTTGGTCTTGATTACAGTGCATTATCCCAAATAAATGACATGTTATTATCTGCAAACCATTGTTCCAATACTGTGGATATCTTCTTAGATCTATCCGTCAAGCTTTCGGGATTTCTGCCCACTTGATTGAAAATCTGTACATTTTAAGTTTGGTAAGCGCTTGTTTAGTTTTAACGATGATCGAGATGTTCCGGGAGCCTCGCAGGAAGCAGAGCCCTGTGGCGCGCCATCGGATATGTCGGTCCCAGTTTCGTGAAGCCCATTCCCTTCCCTGTCATCCTATCTGTCTCTTCTCATAGGCTTTCTGCTGATTTATGTGAGGTCTCTTGCACCGAGTGGGAGATGGGAATGATGATTGTGTATTTATCAAGTTGTAGCTCCCATATTCCAAACCCTGGTTTCAATCCATTACTCATGGAATTATGTGGACTTTCAAACCGAAGTTAAACACTTGACACCAAAATGCAGGTGTTACATAGAGCAGAGCGCCTCAAGTTTCAAGAGGCCTCAGAATCACCAGGAGGGCTTCTTAAAACACAAAGTGCTGGGCCCCACCTTCAGAAATTCTGACTCAGTGGGTCCAGAGAGGCCTGAGAACTTGCTTGTAGAATGAGTTCCCAAGTGATGCCGACGTTGCTGGTCTGGGAACCACATTTTGAGAACAACTGATGGAAAGTATGGTTCCATTGCATCTTCATATAAATAACCATGTCAGAACCTCCAGGGCATCCTCTAAGAATGTTTGGCCACCACGGGGTGTTTAATATTTGCTATGTAATAACGGAAAGATGTTGCCTATCTTTGGTGTTACGTAGCCTCAGATAGGTGAGAAAATATATTCTGTCACCAGTATATGGATAGTAAGTTACCTTCTTTTTTTAGTTCTTTGCCTTCTGACTATTTCACAACCTCTCAAATGAAAACGCATTGTAAATACCCCATGACTTGAATTAAAGTCTTAACACAAAGGCTAAAGCATAATATAGACCATTTTGCATCCAAATCGTGTAGATGGAAGATCGCTCCCTCCCCCCACCACTGAGTTTCTACTCCCTACATCCATTTCAACCAGCCATGCTCCTGATTCTCCTGACTCTGACCCTAGGACTGTCTTTCCCAGGTAAGCACGAGGGCAGGGCCATTGGTCCAGGCCCCCACCAGGCAGGAAGAGTAGCCCCAGCTCTGACCTTGAGGGCTGGAAGGAAAGCCTGGGCACCCCCGATGGCAGTTCTCAGGAATGGCATAAGGCGGTCTGGCCTTGTGAAATGCCCCCGGAGACTTCCTCCCAGGCAGCCTGGCCCTGGGCCTCCCCCAAGACCTTTTATCCCTCTCAGTTTCTCTGTCCCTTCTGGTTCCTGAAGGGTGAGGACTCCAGGCCCGGAGAGACATCCTGACCTTGTTGATTTGGTCTCAAAGGGTGATGTCTGCCAATTTAATTTGCAAAGTAAACGATTATAGATCACAAGTAGGCAGAGAGGCAGGCGAGAGAGAGGGGGAAGCAGGCTCCCTGCTGGGCAGGGAGCCCGACGTGGGGCTCGATCCCAGGACCCTGAGATCATGACCTGAGCTGAAGGCAGAGGCTCTAACCCACTGAGCCACCCAGGCGCCCCAGTAAACGATTATAGACATTTCTCTCCTTTTGCTGCCTCTTCCTCCTCTTCTTCTTCCAATGTCCAAAGTACTGTTCAGAAACTTCCACATGCTCGCTGCTCCTTCCGCTTCTGCGAGATTCTGGGAGCAAGTGCCAGCACTGACGGCCTCTCGCAAAGCAAATTACAGGAGAGGGCCCACATCACAGGGACTAATGGCCTGACTTCAATTTGGGTGAAATTCCTAGACGCTTTCCATTTTCATGTTTCCTATTAAGGGAGTACAACACGAGGCCAGATTAGACGTGCCATTTAGAGTTGTAAACTTGTTTTAGATGTTTGTGCACAGATATTTTACTTATTTTTGTTTCCATCAAACTGGGGAAGTAAGCACTTGTAAAGTGTATGGTGCTTTAGCTCTGTTATTCATCGACCCTACAGTATGCATTCCTTTTACAGAAGGCTTTGTGAGAGTCGGTGTTATATATTCAATATATTTAAGAAAACTGGCCTCGTTTGCAAGGCATTCATTCCTTACCAAAGCATCCGTGATTCCAGGAGAAAGAGACAGCCCTGCTCCATTTGCCCTGGCAGATGAAATACTGAGTCTTCCCTTGCAATGTGGTTCACAGCATTGCCTTGCATTGAGTTGCAAAGCTGCACTTTCCTGGCCTTACTCTTTTTGTGTTTTTATTGCATTTCTGTTCTTTTACTCCTTAGCCTGTGGGAATCTTGCCACGGAGACCTCTGAGACACCCAATGGGAAAATCCCTCACCTGGGGTGCGTCTGTGTGTGTGCGTGTGTGTGTGTTTGAAGCTGAACCCGCGCCCCAGGCCCCCCAGACAACTAAAGATGAAAACCCTGCAAGGGTCTTGGAAACTTGAGGGAGCGGGTGTCCGCCAGGCGGAGCCCTGGTTTCTGTCTAGGGGACAGCGCGGGCTGGGGGGCGGGGGGGGGGGGGCGGGGGCGGTTCAGCACCTGGATGCGGCAGCAGCCGGCGCATTGCAAGGGGACTCGGGCTCACAAGGGCAAAGCACGCCGTCGCCTGCCTCGGCTCTGCAGCCCCGGAGGTCCGGGGCTCGCAGCCGATGCAGGCGACGGGCGACAGGGCTGCGTGCAGCCCAGGCTCTGCGATCCGGGCCGGCCAGAGATGGGTGGCGGTGCGCGCTCGCGGCTGACGCACTGCGCGAACGGTCACCCAGAGTCACTAATGGCCTTTGCGGCCGCGGGGTCGCCCCCGCCCTCTCCCGGAGCGCTCGCGCGGAGGAAATGGCCTTGCCGGAAGGATTGATCTTCTCTGGAAATGGCTGAGTCGGCGCTGCGGTTCCAAGGAGTCTGGCTCCTCGGAGCACGTGGCCTTTCCTTGTCCATCCGCTGCAGTCTTCCTGCTTCTACGCCTTAAAAAAATGTTTCAAATTTCTAGCCAAAGACTCCCATCCCCAATAGGAGATCTTTCATTGGGGTTATGGAAATCAAGTCATTGCAAGCGATTTTCTAAACCTGGCTTTTATCTGGGACATCCGTCCTCTGGGAACTGCGGCCAAGGGAGAGAACAGGGTATGTCAATGTTCACAACCGCATAAGCAGCTCCTCTCCCCCTCTCCCTCCAGGATGAGGGGGAGGGCGGGGTTCTGCACACCTTCCCCTTAGAAGTTTGGGAATTCTGCTGTGCCCGTCCCCACTTAGGAGTGGCTAGTGCAGGTGTACCAGTGCACACAATTGCGTGCCTGGCGCTGTGCTAAGCCTCGTCCTAGATGTGCGAGCACGTTTAATTTTCCTAGCAACGCGATCGCCCTCATTTCGGGGCTCACAGAGGTGCCGTAAATCGCCAAGCTTACCTACCTAATTGCTGGTCAAAGGCAGATCTGCCTCTGGAGTCCCACCCCCGAGGGAGGCTCCTGCTTCCCCTAAACCTCCATTCCGGGACCTGGTTCTGGGACAAGTTGAACTGTGAGTAGCTCCCCTACGGGGAGGGGTGAGGCATGGGCACTGAGGGTTCTGGGAGCTGTTGCGCAGAGCCTCTGGGGTCAGGATGCATTATGTTTAATAAAAGGAAAAGAGGCAGACTGCGCATCAGTCTCTCTTACCTTCAGTGTGACGGACCAGGTTTTCCTCCAGTGCCCTGACACTTGCCCACTTCGTGGGGAAAAAACACACAGAGAGACTGTTTTAGTTGGCTAGGGCTGCCATTACAAAATATCGCACAGACTGCTGGGCTTAAGGCTTAAGGAAGAAAAGAAATTCATTTTTTTTGCAGTCCTGGAGGCTTGAAGTCCAAGGGCAAGGTTTCAAGGGGTGGGTTTTTCACCAGAACTTTCCCCTTAGCTTGCAGATGGCCACCTTCCCATTGTGCCTGCATAGCCCATGTCTAAATTTCCTCTTCTTATAAGGACACCACCTTAAAGTGGCCTGGATTAGGGCCCCTCTGAAAGACCCCATTTTAACTTAATCATCTCATCTCCTAGTATGGTTACATTCCGAGGTACTGGGGGTGAGGATTTATTCCAGTGGGGGGGCACAGTTCAGCCCATAATGAGGCTCAAATAAGTTTTATTTATTTATTTATTTATTTAAAGATTTTATTTATTTATTTGACACAGAGAGAGAGATCACAAATAGGCAGAGAGGCAGGCAGAGAGAAAGGGGGAAGCAGGATCCCCGTTGAGCAGAGAGCCCGATGCGGGGCTCGATCCCAGGACCCTGAGATCAGACCCGGGGATCATGACCTGAGCCGAAGGCAGAGGCTTTAACCCACTGAGCCACCCAGGCACCCCTCGAATAAGTTTTAGCTGAAAGAGGTCCCACCCTGGAAAATGTGCACTGCTAACCCAATATGCAAACCAGTCAGCTTTTTATGTGCGCACATAGACCTCTTTCCTAAAAACAGCCGTGAGAAAATTGCCCAAGCACTCTGTACTCTGCCTATTCATTGTTTTTAAGAGTCATGAGTCTTTGGTTTGGCTCAAGCAAAATCATGTGTGAAATCCAATAAATGGGAAGTCTTTATTGCTCAACCACTTTTGAAAAATGTCTATCACAGAGGCCAATTTTTTTTCCCCTATCAAGTCTCATGATTTTCTATGAAACCAGTTCTTCACAAGAAAGGGCTTTTTTCAAGAAGTGGGCTGGAGAGCGTAGTACAGGCTGCAGGACGCTAGATGGCGCCCTGGGCAGGGGCAGGAGGAGACAAAATGTCTGCAGGATAAGCAAAGGCTCCTTGATTTGGTTTGAATGAAGAATACATTCAGTCATTCTTGAAGTTGGCTTTCTTCAATCAAAATGAAACTGCCTGCTCTGGCTTTTAAGGAAAGTCCGTTTTTTGTTTTTTTTTGGTTTTTTTTTTGGCAGTGAGGAGCTGTGTGTGATTTAGGGATCATATTTACGCGAAGCTGCGATGGTCACTATTAATATTCGGAGCCCTTCCGGCTCCATCAGAAATGTTAGGCATCTTCAGGGGCAATTCTCTTTGGGACCTCACGCACTCCCTCTTTCCTCCCTGCCTCCCAGGTGCAGCCTCTGCCTGTGGGTCTCCTGTCTCTGCTGAATACCCTGGCTTGTCTGCAAGTGGAGGACTGAATTCATTGAGTTTTATAGCATAATGTCAGAAAAAGAGGAGTCATCCAGAGAGAGGGAGATGAAACGGAATGCTTATTATGTCGGGCTCTCCGGGTCACGTGGCGCGGAGCTATAGGTGTGAGTGTCGGAGCTGCGCAGTGTCAGGATATTGCTAGAGAAATGATTCCCTCGAATTCTCATTCGTTTGTTCTCCTAGGCTATTGCGGGTGAGTGGCTCTGGATTACAGCGCTATGTCCTCAGGTCTTGGTGGGGGATGGCAGCGGGGGACAGGAGGTGGTTTGTGCATTACCTGAACATAGTCTCCTCTGCAGCCTGAGTCCGCTGGGTGGGAAGTCTGGTTGGGGCTTGCTTTGCCACACCAAACGCTCTGCGTTCCTCTGATCACTGGGAAAAGCTGGATGGCTGCTCCAGTCATTTCCAATCCTGACTCTCCCCCTTCTCCTTTTTTTTTTTTTTTAACCATCTGTGCTGGGTGATCTCCTATTGCCCCCCAACTCCCTTTTCATTCTCTGCCCTGCTCAGTGCCCCAGAGGCTGTGCTCTGTGGACTGTGCCCCGCCCCGTCCTCTCAGCTCGCTTGCCCTCTTGCTTCCAGCTGAGTTTGGCCACAGACTGGAGGAGAGAAAAGTCAGGGTGGCTAGTCCTCTGCTTCTTTCCTGCTGGCAGTGGTAGGGCCCTTGGGGACCTCAGCTCATGAGAGGGGCTAGACTGGACTCAAACTGCCCACCTCATCAGAAACCGGCTGGAAGGTTCTGGATCCCAAGCTCAGAGTCAGCACCCAGGCCAGGTGGGACGGGCAGACAGAGGGCCGGGCTAGATGGCCATCATTCCCACATGCAGTGTGGAAAGAGTCGTTGAGGCAATAGCCTTTTTGTGGATTTTGGACAGGGGAGTGGGATGGCTTTGCAGATGAAACTTGTGTTAATATCAACCCAGTGCTTTATTAACTAAATCTCCTGGGATAAGGTCCAGAAAGACCCGTGTCAGACAGAACTCAGAACTACTGGGCCTAGAATTTCTGAGGCCACCAGAGTGTTACGAGGATCAAACCCTTGCTCCCCTGCTTTTGTGTAGAGTGACTGCTTTTGACTTCTTTGTCCTTTTTCTCCATCGGTCCGATTTCCCGTCCCTGTCCTTGTTTGTTACCTCTTCCCAGACTCTCTCTAATTTCCCCATGCCTTTCCAAAATTTAAATTCTTAACACTGGATGGATTATTTCTTGGTAAATTCTTTCATTCTTAAATTCTTTTGACACAAATGCACATAGCTTAATTACGTTGGGATTTTTCTTTATTTCGTTTTATGCTAGCATTTCCTTACAAAAGCATCTGCGGCTCTGATCTCCCAGGCCTTTTCACGTTTAACCCATTATTCATACTTTGCGTCTCTAGCCTTTTGCAGGTTCCCAAAAGAGCCACCTCTCCTTGTCCCTATTGAGCATCATCTTGGTTTGGACAAATCAGTTTTCGGATCCCAGAAAGTCTGACATCTCAGCCCCTGTGCTGAGAAGGCAATGCCTACTTCTCCCCTTCCTGGGTTGCCTGAAGTGGGACAGTCTCCAATCCAAGTAGCTCATGCTTTAGACCTGATCCCTCTGTAAGGACATCCAAGTCAGCCTCCTGGAAGGACCTCTCCTCTGGATCTGTGGGACCACTGGGGCTCCCGCTGTCCTCACCTTCCTTCCAGGCTAATCGTTGGGGGGGGGGCGTATGTGGGGCAGGGGGGTGGGTGGTGCTCTGGTTTAACAGAGCTGCCTCTCTCGCGCTGTGCCAAGGGGAATCTGCTTCCGCGGAGGTTTATTCCCTGATGACACTTGAGGGAGGAAGGCCAGGTGTCTCCAAACGTCGTGGAGCCGGAGGCGCAAGTGACTCAGAGAGGTCAGAGTCTGCAGCGGCACGTGGGAGCGGGGAGGGAGGCACGGCTGCTAATGACTGACTGCCTGCCTCCTCTCAGCCGTCTTCGTCTCTGTGCCCGGCCATGCCTGCGATTCCATCACGCACACCTTTGTAAACAATCCATTTAGCAACCAAATTATACGCTGGGTAATTACAGCTTCCAGCCTCGTGTCAGGAGTCCCCAGCACAACAACCTGCTTGCGGCAACTCGCTCCGCCTGGGGCAGGGCGCGGGTTCGGCGAGAGCCTTGATGAGACGTCTGGGAGAGACGGGATGCAGCGGGTGGGTTGCCTTGACTTCTGTTAATTGTCTGTGTCAGGTCTGCGGGTCTTGTTTTGACAGTCCCGAAATTGTGTTTGGACTCTTGATTAGAGAAATATGGGAAGCCGGGCCAGAGTAGTTTGTCTTTGAGGAAAAAGCAATCTGGTGAGATCAGATCCCCGGTGAGAGGGAAGGAGACTCTTCACACCCCCTTTCACCTTCCTCATTTTCTTAGGTCTTCCCTTCTGTGCACCCAGCTCTTAAAATGGACCCAGGAAACACGGGTAGAGGGTAAGAACCATCCAGGGGGAGTGGAGTAACGGTAGGAGTCAATGCCCGGATTTAAAGCCTGCCCATGCATTTAAAAGATGGATTCTGGGTTTGTTCTGAGCCCTCCCTGAGTGGCTCAACAGAAAAGGGGGCATGATGGGGGGGGGCACAAGGTGGGAGATGGCTGGCAGGAAGAGCCTCAAGCTAAAGGAAATCTTGTTAAAGCTCTGAACGAGGGATGGCGGGCTGTATTTCTCATGAGTAACAATGCTATCTGCCAGTGATACTTGCGTTTACGACCTTGACATTCACTTAGATCTGATGATTCTTGACACCTCTGGTGACAGAAAGATCTCATCACTGGAGCTGAGCGCAGGGCGCCCCACAGCCATCCAACTGGCTGCTTTCCAAGACAGCACACCTCTAACCAACCCGGTAGGCGATGGCCAGAGCTCCCTCTGCAGACAGCCGGTCCCCCTGCTGCGGAGGCTCGTGATCTGACACACTCACGAAAGGAACCAGCGAAGATGGGATGAAAATGAACCCTGCCTGGGTATTCCAGGTTGTCCCTGCCCTTGACGGTCTCAGAGGGCTTTGCTGAGCAGGTGCCTC
>CM052883.1:64286366-64301532 GCA_028534135.1 Potos flavus | reverse complement strand
CCAAGCAGGCTCCACACCCAGCGCAGAGTCTGATGTGGGACTCAATCTCACAACCTTGAGATTGTGACCTGAGCCGAGATCATAACCTGAGCCTGAGATCATGACCTGAGCCAAAATCAAGAGTTGGATGCTTAACCGACTGAGCTACCCAGGCGCCCCAGGAAGTTTATACCTCTTAATCCCCATTACCTATTTTACCCATCCTCCCTATTCCCCTCCCCTCTGGCAACCACCAATTTGTTCTCTGCACTTATGAGTCTGTTTTTTTTTTTTATTTATTCGTTTTTTTATTCCATTATATAAGTGAAATCATACAGTATTTGGCTTTGTCTGACTTATTTTACTGTAGGTTTTTTTTTTAATTTTTTTGAAGATTTTATTTATTTATTTGAAAGAGAGAGAATGAGAGAGAGAGCCTGGGGGACGGTCAGAGGGAGAAATAGACTCCCCGCCGAGCAGGGAGCCTGATTCAGGACTCGATCCTGGGACTACAGGATCATGACCTGAGCCGAAGACAGTCACTCAACCAACTGAGCCACCCGGGCACCCCTTCACTGTAGTTTAGTACCCTCTAGTACCCTCTAGGGCCATACATGTTGTCATAAATGGAAAAGCTTCATTTTTTTTAATGGTCAAATAATATTCCTTTGTATATACACGTCACATCTTTTTTATCCATTCATCAGTCGATGGACATGTGGACTGTTTCAATGATTTGGCTATTGTAAATAACACTGCAATAAACATCAAGGTGCATGCATCCCTTTGAATTAGCATTTCTATATTCTTTGGGTAAATACGTAGTCGTGCTATTGCTGGATCATAGGGTAGTTCTATTTTTAACTTTTTGAGGACTTCCATGCTGTTTTCCAGAGTGCCCGGACCAGTTTGCATTCCCACTGACAGTGCACGGGGTTCCCAATCCTCCACATCCTTGCCACACCGGTTGTTTCTCGTCTTTTTGATACCAGCCATGCTGACAGCTGCGAGGTGCTCTCCCATTGTGGTTTTGATTTATACCTTCCTGCTGATTGAGTGATGTTGAGCCATTTGTCTTTTTCTTGTAAAAATGTCTATTCAGGTCCCTTGCCCAAATTTTTAAATTGGATTTTGTTGTTGTTGTTGATGTTGTTTCTGAGTTATATGAGTTCTTTCTATATTTTGGGTATTAACTCTTTATTGGATATATCATTTGCAAATGGTAGGTTGCCTTTTTATCTTGTCGATGGTGTCCTTCCTGTAAAAGCTAAGCTTTTCAATTCGATGTAGTCCCGATTGTTTATTTTTGCTCTTGTCGCCCTTGCCTGAGGAGACATATCTAAAAAAATAAAAAAACCCAAAAAACAAAACAAAAAAAACCACTGCTAAGACTGGTATCCAAGAGTTTGCTGCTTATGTTTCCAATTAGGAGTTTTATGGTTTCGAAATGGTCTTACAATTAGGTCTTTAATCCATTTTGAGATTATTTTCGTCTGGGTCTCCTCCCTCTTTTTGGCCTGCCCTTGCCCTGCCCCCTTCTAGGATAGACCAGCCACATCATGAAGCTCGATTTTCTCTGCCTTCTTCTACCTTATAGGATCCCCCACTCTCCTCAACAAACATCCGTGGATGAGATCCTCCCAGGAGAGGATGGTGGCCTGGTCAGGTATCATTGGCAGGTCAGCGTACTGCTCATCTGAAACTTCTCAGACTGTGCCCTTTACCCTACATTCTCGTTTACACGCAGACTCTCTCTCCCACATGGTTGCAAACCTCCTAAGGGAAGGGGCTGTATTATGTCCCTTATTTACATCCTGTAAGGCTGTAGCTCACACACTTGGTAGAATCACCTGGGAGGTTTTCAAAAATAGATTTTTTTTTTTAAGATTTTATTTATTTATTTGACAGAGAGAGAAGGATCACAAGTAGGCAGAGAGGCAGGCAGAGAGAGAGGGGGAAGCAGGCTCCCCACTGAGCAGAGAGCCCGACATGGGGCTCGATCCCAGGACCCTGAGATCATGACCTGAGCCGAAGGCAGAAGCTTTAACCCACTGAGCCACCCAGGTGCCCCTAAAAATAGATTCTTCCAGAAAACCGTAAAGGCAAAAGATTTTAAAATTTGACCACATGAGAACAGAACAAAACAAAAACCTTCTTTATGGCTAAAAAGCAAACAAATAAACCAAAAACAAGACCCATGAACCCATCCAAATAAATAATAAACAAGAGAAAAAATATTTGGAACATGATGTACAAGCACACATTTCTTTAAATTGCAATGAGCTCCTATATA
Organism: Potos flavus; assembly: GCA_028534135.1. Classification (NCBI taxonomy): domain Eukaryota; kingdom Metazoa; phylum Chordata; class Mammalia; order Carnivora; family Procyonidae; genus Potos; species Potos flavus. Next base: position 64,299,260 of record CM052883.1, on the reverse strand, counting down.
TAATACAAACAACCTATTAAATGCTGGACAGAGGATCCAAACTGGCAGAGGAAGAAAAAAAATTACCAAGGACCAAAAAGCACATGAAGAGTTGGTTCAGTCTTACTCGGAAGTAAGGAAATGCAAATCGGAACAATGCCGGACCATTTTTTCATGGATTTGATTGACAAAAATTATAAAGTTTTATAATGCCCACTGCTGGGGCGCCTGAGTGGCTCAGTGGGTTAAGTCTCTTCCTTTAGCTCAGATCATGATGGGATCGAGCCCCGCATCGGGCTCTCTGCTCAGCGGGGAGCCTGCTTCCCCCTCTCTCTCTGCCTGCCTCTCTGCCTACTTGTGATCTCTCTATCAAATAAATAAATAAAATCTTTAAAAAAAAAAAATGCCCACTGCTGGTAAGAGTGTGGGGGGAAGGGCCATCCCTTTCAGTGTCAGAGGGAATGACAATGATTACAACTCTGGTGGCACCTGTGGTTGGGCAGGGCGGTCACTCGCACACCTGCCTGAGCTCCAGAATCCCCTGATGAGCAGGTAAAAACACAGATTCCCAGAATCTACCCCCCCCCCCGCCCGTGCCATCATATGTGCTCACAGGTAAGGACAGGCAGCATTTGTGAAGTTTCAGATGGTAATAGAGTGGACGGCAGGACCTCAATGTCGGGTCAACATACGCCGACGTTCATCAAACACGCACAACCCTTGATCCAGCGATCCCACTGCTAGGAGCCAGCTCTGTGCCATCAGCCGCAAAAGAAGGTCAAGACAGATGAAGACTGCAGAATTGTTAGTGTAACAAACAACTGAAATGTCCATCATGACAGAAAGGCTAAAATAAACTGGTTACAATCTCACATCTTCTAAAAAGGTTTTAAAGGAACTCCATTTGCTAATAGAGCACAATGTCTAATAGAGCACAGTGTCTCAGATATTTTCTGGTGGAAAAAAAAGCAAGAAACAGAAGAGTGTAAGCAGTGTGATCCTTTTTTATAAAATTTCAAAAATGATACATTATATATTTTGGTAAATGCACAGATTCTTTTGTAATGGAAAATATACAAGAAACTGATAACAGCAACATCTTTGGGGCAAGGGGATTGCCTGGCTGACTCTGTCAGTAGAGCACGCGACCCTTGATCTCAGGGTTGTGGGTTCAAGCCCCACGTTGGGCACGGAGGCTACTTAATATAAAAAAAAGAGATTGAAAACTAAATTGTGATGATAGATATCAACCTTTGGAGGAAAGGGTGGGAAGAGACATTTTAACATTTAATTCTGTTCTGTTTAATTGTCTTCCTTTGTGTATTGATTACTTTTACTGGAAAACCAATGAAGTATCTTCTGGAAGGCAGCACTATGGAACAAGTTTGGTTTCTCCTTTATAAGAGTCCGTAAAAAATTTTTAAAAATTTAAAAATTACAGATTTTCGGGCTGTCCACTGAGTCTGGGATGGAGGTGCTGGGGTAGGATACTGGGAACTCGTCATGTGATTCTGCCAATCAGTCAGGTTTGAGAATCTCTACAGAAGCTTCTGGAAGAAAGGCACTCTCTTCTGCAGCTCAAATGTGTGGGGACATGAGGTCTGGACAGCTGCAGCCCTTTTGTTTCCATGAAGTGAGGACCAAAAGTAACTGTGTACAACCTAAGGACAAAGCAACATATGGATGGTAGGTCAGAGACGAAGAGGCACTGGGACCTTCGTGACATCATCAGGCCCCAGCATCAAGCCTCTCCTGAAGAAAGACAATCTCGTCTCTAGTTATGAAGCCAATAAATCCTCTCTGTTGTTTAAGGCAGTTTGAGATGGGTCCTCTGTCCCATGCAATATTAAGAGTCCTAGCTGATTAGACCTCCATTAACTGAGACGAACTGAGTATGACTTTATCCTCTCATAGCCTGAAATTGCCTAATTTATAAAGTATTTAATGATGTTTCCAAGACAATCCCTTCTCTGGCACCCTGGGTCACATCTGATGGCCTGCTATATTTCTACTTCTAGAAATAAACAGACCAAGTCAGAACAAAAAGTAGGTCCTTGGAATGCATCCTTCATGTTAGCAAAAGAATTATTATATGTTTCAGTTACTCTTCATTATGTGATTCTTTTTTTTTTTTTAAGATTTTATTTGTTTATTTGACACAGAGAGAGATCACAAGCAGACAGAGAGCTAGGCAGAGAGAGAGGTGGAAGCAGGCTCCCCGCTGAGCAGAGAGCTCGATGCGGGGCTCGATCCCAAGACCCTGAGATCATGACCTGAGCCGAAGGCAGAGGCTTAACCCACTGAGCCACCCAGGCGCCCCTCATTATGTAATTCCTGGATTAAATAGGATTCCACAGATTAAGTATACAACCAGGAAATACTTCTTGTGGTATAACTGATATCTAGGTTTTTTCTTTTAACCATTCAGTCAGCAAATATGTGTTGAGGGCTCACCATGAACCAAGTATCTTGCAGGGCACTGCGTAGGCATACAATTGTGAGCAAATAAACATGGTCTCTGCCCTCGTCAAAGTCACATATTAATGGGACAGGCAGCCATTAAGCCAATAACCAGTAATCACACAGATAAATAAGAAATTTATATATTTAGATAACTGTATGAGAGAAAAGGGCTGAGTATTACTGGAGAACGTAGCAGGGGTTTCTAACTATGGGAAGAGCTCACAAAAGGCCCTTCTAAGGAGATTAAGCTGAGAGCTAAGATATGAATAGCTGTTAATTAGGCAAAGAGTGGAGAGGAGAACATTCCAGGAAGGAAGGACAGCATGTGCAAAGGCCCTGAGGCATGAAACAACTTGACTCATTTGAGAGCTTGAAAGGCCAATGTAGCCCATGAAGTGAGTGAGGGTACTGCAAAGAGAAGGGCTGAAGAGATAGGCAGGGGCAGCATATAGCCTTGCAATTTGTGTTAAGGATTCTATATTTTATCTTGAGTGAATTAGGTACCACTGAAGGTGACTTGAAGCAGGAGTGAAGTGATCTGAGTTGTGCTTTCAATCTCTTTGGCTCTTGTGTAGAGGATGCACCAGGAAGGCCAAGGGTAGAAACAATGAGACCAATGTTGGAGGAATGCGAGCAAGAGCTCTTGGGGCACTGGACTCAGATGATGGCTACAGGGTGGAGAGAGTGGAAGGATTCGACAAATATATTTTTAGGTAGAATCTATAGGGCTTGGGGACAGATTGTTGTATGTTGGAGGAGTTAGGGGCAGGGAGCTGTCAAATCAAATCAGTCAAGGGACTTGGAAAGGCCCATTGGATATCAAGAGTTCATTTAGAATTTTATTTGCATGGACATATTTTGCCAGGATAGGTAGAAATTTTGTCTTCCTGTCTCAGCTGATTACCTATACCAGATCTCTTCCAAAATAAGCTTTTCTAAACTTGTCTAGAAGTCACCCAAATGTGGTATAACATGTCCCACACTTCTTCTAGAAGAGCAGGAAGGAAAGGAGCCAGAAGCCAGTGCAACATTAGGGAAGCTGGGGTGGAGGAATTGGGCATAGAAAATGAGAAATTCTCCCAAATCAGTTCCTCCTTCCCACCCCATCGTCTTCTCAGTTTGGACCCTCACCAGGCTTCACTTGGACCTTTGCAGTAGCCTCCTACCCATTCAGTGCCTGTAGGCCTGGCATGACTGAAGAATATCATGATTGAGAGAGAACAATCAAGTCACACAGTCTCTCAGCCTTGGGGACATTCCAGAGTCAAAGTTCTTTTTAAGATTTTTATTCCCTTGACGTATAAATTCTAGAAGCACCTAGGACTCTCTTTTTAAATTTATTGACATCTTCTTGGGTGCCTGAGTGGCTCTGTCAGTTAAGCGTCTGCCTTTGGCTCAGGTCATGATCCCAGGGTCCTGGGATTGAGTCCCACATCAGTCGGGCTCCCTGCTCAGTGGAGAACCTGCTTCTTCCTCTTCCTCTGCCCAATACCCCTCCACCCCCCACCCTCTGCTCATGATCTCTCTCTCTCTCAAATAAATAAATAAGATCTTAAAAAAATAAATTTATTAACATATCTTCCAACAAACTGTAGTTAACAACTATATAAAAGAAATTTTTGAAAACATATTCATGATTTCATTACCCAAGTACAACAGTGGTCTTTCTTGTTGTTTTGTTTTGTTTTGTTTTGTTTTAGTTTTTTGATTTTGCAAATGACCTTCTGTCCCTCAATACATTCATTCATTTCACTGAGTTCTTATTGAGCACATACTGTGTGCCCCGCATACAGAAGTGAACAAAATCGACAAAAGTCCCAAGCATGCATGTTGCAAATAGTTACAGTGTATATACCATTTGGAATTAATGTTTATACATTTTAAATAGTATTTGCATCTTTTTAAATTATCACTTAATGCCTGCATGTTATGCCAGCATGTTAGGAACATAATTTATTATAACTTTCATCAATTGGGAGTATAGGCTCTTTGCAAATAGGGACTAGAGTGATTTTGTTACTATTGCATTCCCCAGCCTTTCACACAGTGCCCCACAGATAGACGATACTCAGTAAATATTAGCTGAATAAATAATGGCTTTTTATTTTTAGCTTGGGAATAGCAATTATGCTGCAACAATCATCTTGGTACCCAGTGGTTTCAGTTTCTGTTTAATTATTTCCTGAAGACAGATCTTTTCAAACTTTCCCACCAAAGTTCTAACAGCAGAAGAAAATGAACATATGGAGGTCAGAGGGATACAAATGGTGGCTATGCTATATAAATATATTTAAATCTACTTAAAGTGACTTGGATGCAGAAAACGTTTTGTAACCTCTAGCCTTGGGTGCTTTCTACTCACTTCTGTGTACTCCTGGGAAGCAGAGCTCCCAGATCTGACCTATCCAGCACGTGTAAGACACATGCCTTGCAACGAAATTAGCTACTTTCACTGTTATGAACATCACTGGAGATGCAGACCAGTTTTGTCCCAACCTTGCCAGTGCTGGGTATTGCTACAGGTCGAATTATGTGCCCTAAAAAAGGGGGAAACCCTAACCCCCAGGACCTGTGAATATGACCTCATTTGGAAGTAAGGTCTTTGTAGAGGATCGAGTGAAGATGAGGTCAGACTGGAGTAGGGTCACCCCTAATCCAGCATGACTGGTGTCCTTCTGAAAAGGGGAAATTTGGACATAGACGCGCAGGGAGGATGTCATGTGAAGACAAAGGTAGAAATCAGGGTGAAACATCTAGATGCCAAAAAACCAGCAAAGATTTCAGCAAATCACGAGGAGCTAGGAGAGAAGCTGGGAACAGATGCTCCCTCACACCCCTCAGAAGGAACCAACCCTGCCCACACCTTCATCTTGGACTTCCGGCCTCCGGAACTGGGAGACAATATATTTCTGTTGTTTAAGCCACGCAGTCTGTTGTACTTTGTTTTGGCAGCCTGAGCAAACGAATAGAGATGTTTTATATGAAAACATTTTTTTTACAACCTAGAGGGTACGAAATGACCCCTCAACCCTGCTTTTTTATTTTATAGCTTAAAAGAATGAATACTTTCCCGTGAGTTTGTTTATTACAGTACTTGGACTCGATTATATTCTTTAAGTGTGTGTTTTCTGGGGTGGGGGATGGGCCTAGGTCAGTAAGTGCTCGTTAGATAAAGGATAAAGAATCAATTAGTAACCCAATTGAACATGACTCAATGAATTATCTGTCCAATTAAGTCTGATCAAAGAAAGTATATGCTTTGATTCCTAGATTTCCCTCCAGCACCTGTGACTGTTGGGAATTTGCTAAAGCAAGAGTTTTGAGACAATTCCTAGGAGATAATTATTTTGCTCACACCATCTAGACATGTGTGTTCGAGAGTGCTCTTTGGCTGTGTTTGTCTCGCCCCAGCAGACTGCACAATCCTTTAGGGCGGGTGCGGGGAGGGGTTCACTCATCTCCCTGACCCCAGGCCCAAAGTGCCGGGCCCACAGCAGGGGTTACATACAAGCTTGAGAAAAGAGCTTGGCATAATAAAGTTGCACCAACATCTACTTCTAAGAACACGAAATGGGCTGAAAGTGAATAATCTTCCTCTAATGAATGTGAAATGTGAAATCTGATCTGATATATTGTGGCTTCCTGAAGCTAGCAGCCACAATAAACCAGCCTTCATATCTCAGATTTGTATCTCTCACAACATCTGATATGGGTCAGTTGGCCTTTCTCCATCTCACAGCTACGCCACCTGCAGAAAACGAGAGATGGAGGCCTCCAGGGCAGGGAAAGAAATGGAGGGATCACAGCAATGGTTAACTAGCTCATCCTACAAGTGGAAGGAGAGGCTTCTGCTCACATTTCATTGGCCAGACCTGGCCAATCACATGGCACGGACTTAACTGGGGGCGGGGCTACAAAGTGCATTGGCGTGCCAGGGGCCGTTGTCTCTGCCACAATTTTTACTGAAAAGCAACTGGCCGGATGAGTGTATTTGTGTGTGCAAGAGTGTTTATGATGAAAATCTACTTAAAAGCAGCCTTGAAAAAATTCAGAGTTTTCGAGATAAAGATTTGAAAGCTGTCCATCTCTCCCTTTGAAGTAACTCCTCCTGCTTTGGAGGACAGGTAAGGAAATAAGTGAACTGAAACTCACTGCCAACTGAAAGCCAGAAGAGAGCCTAAATGCAGAAAACAAACAGAAATATTCATGCACATTTATAGACGTTTGGACAGCACACGGGCCCCTCTGAGAGGATGCATGCGAGCCTACGGTTGGCATGTGCATTAGTTTAGTATTAGGAACTCCTTTCACTGGGATTTCTGGGCTCCTGGAAACTTTTTTTTTTTTTTTTAAATCCCAAGGGTACTAAAGTAGGGTGTGAGGATGGTAGGTTTGGACAGGACATTTGTTTGGTTGCAAAGTAACTTTACAGGAGGAAAGAGCGGGAAGATTTAAAAAAAAAAAAAAAAATTATATGTCATGTCTGAGAGGCTCAGTTTCCAAAGCAGAAAAGATGAGATGTTCGAAATTTCTTTGAGACCCCTGGACCCAGGCTGGCTGGTGGCTGGGCAATGCCTGAGAGTTCCCAGTGAGGAGAGGTTTCACTGATGGTTACTTCTCCCTGGTCGCGGGGTGGGGGTGCGGGGTGCGGGGTGGGGGTGGGTCGTTCCTGTTCTGAATACGGAGCTGTTATTCAGCGCCCACTCAGCACTCTGGCTGAGGACTCTGGAAACACTTCCAAGCCAGAATGCCTTTCGAAGTTTTCTTTTCTTCTCTTTGAAATAAATGGGAGCTATTGATCAGCAAAAGCTTGCCGGTTCACTCTTGACCCTCAGTCACTTCTAATTATGGCTCTGACCTGTTCCTCTTGTTTAAAGTCACTTAAAGCAGGAGGAAGTTGGTCTGGGCAAAGAGCAGGGGTTGGATCTCGCTGCAGGGCTCTGGGCCCCATTTATCCCCGATTTGCTCCGCCAGCCCCGTGGAGGCAAGGCACTCTGTGATCCTTGAGTTTAAAATGGGATAGTGTTGGCCTGTTTCACAATTCTATCACAAGCAAGGCTCCTAAAACTAGAAGAGATAATGGTGAGAATATCTATGTATGTGCCTATTATGTGGTTGGTTCTTGCTGGGGGCTTTATACATGTTACCTATTAAACCTTACAAATTTCAGGATTATCATCATGCCCATTCTATAGAGAAGGAAAATTGGGAACTTTGGGAGCTGAAACATATAAACAGTCCAAAGTGATATAATTAGCAAGTCGAGGAGTCATTTTTCAAATTCACAGGATCTGACTCGGGAAGTGTCGTGGAAATAAATTAAATGCAGGTTCTGCTGGAGCTAGAGACTCTGTTTTCACAGGAGCCTTTGGCCTGCTCATGCGGGCTTGTTTCATTTGACACCATGGGCTTCCCACGCTGAGCACCTCCACCCTCTTAATAAAGCAGACAGGATGAGGGCGGCTGGGGGCTGAACAAAGAGAGCATCTTTCTGACAGTGAGAGGGACCTGGATGTGGGTCATGACAGGTATCCTCCATCCTGTGAAAGCTTCCTGGAGGTGGCGATCATGTCTCTGCAGCCGTGTCAGCGGAGCTCTGAAGGTGTCGTTGATCGAATGAATGAAGAAGGAAATTAACGCACTGCCCCCTCTGTAAGGGCAATGTTCGGTGCATTTGGAAATGAATGAAGGCTGGCTTTCACTGACACTACCAGTCACAGTTTACATTTCATCAGCAGAATCAGAGCCAGAAGAAAGTGTGGGCTGCTGCCCGCTCCTCGTACTGTGAGTCTGGAATCAATTAGATGCATGTTCTAGATTCCGGTACACGTGTGGGATTCGTAACAGGAGGTGCCTCTTGACCACACTGATTTTGAACGTTAATATCGTTTTTAAAAATTGCCGAAAGCAAATGAAACTGCATCAGGAGAGGTCCCCCAAATCAAAGGAGAATGCAAACTCTACGAAAGCAGAGGTTTGAAGGTTCGCTTACCGTTGTATTTCCAGCACCTAGAATAATGCCTGGCATATAGTAGGTGCTTAATAAATAGGATTATTGAATGAATGAATGAGAAGCCTCTGCTACAAAGGCAGGTGTCAGCATTCCATAGGAAACTTACATTCACTGTCTTTGAAGACTGTTTAGACATACTAACTTCTTTGTCAGCTGTGGATAAGAAAACCAACACACATGTTCTGCAAGAAAGCTCCCCTTGGGGGTGCATGCCACTCAATACTCATCTGAGTGAAGCCAAGAAGTGTTGCAGTGGTTCACAGCCTAACAACCAGGTATAGTGAATTGGTCCCATGATAGTGGGAGAGCAATTGCATTGTCAAATCAAAGCTAAGTTGTTTCCTGCACAGCCCTGTGTCCTGGTAGGGGGGGAAATGGCCCTGGGGCAGATCAAGGAAAGTTTCATGAAGGGATTAATCAAAGGAGTGTGGGCAAGGTCAAGAGAAACCAGCAGGGGATGGTAAAGTACCTGGAGGTTAGCAACAGTGGAACCCGCCATCTGGAGTGGCGGGGGGTGGGGGGGCATAGTTTCCTGGACCTGGGGAGTAGAGTTGTAGCCATTGTAGGACATGGCCACCTGGCAGGTGCTTTGGCTCTCAGTGGTCTTCCCGTGACCTGGCAGGGAAGGAACTGGGGGCATAAACACCTGCGCTTTGCCTTCCTCTATCCACTTGTTTCCTGTGGGCTGGATCCACCTAGAAGCCAGAGGACAAGGGAGCCCACTATGCAGCTGTAAAGTTTGCCTCTGAGGAGTCAGAGCAGAGTGAGCGACTGAGGAGTAGAGCTGGAGGGGCATTAGTAAGTTTCTTGCCCAAGCCCTTTATGGGAGCCTCCTGGAAGGCAGGCCCCCTGGTTCAAAGTGAACACAGCTGGGGCCCCATAAAAACTAGTTCCTTAGAAGTTACCAGAGCCATCCACTCTCATCTGACATTTAGCTTTTCCATTAGTTTCCCAAAGATGTCCCCCGGAATGCTGCTTTTAACAACTCGGAATGCCTGTCCGAGGCCCTTTCATTTTCTCCATGTGTACTTTCAGACATTGGCCCATGCTTCACATTACATCCCACAACCACTAGCCCCGTCTGATTCCAGACCTCATCCCTCCATCACCGCACATGGGTGCCTAAAATATAAACATGAACTTTGCCGGGGTTCAGTTTTTCTTCTACTAAAAGGAAACCGCTGCTGAACCTCTTCATTGCCTGTTGGAAGAGGCATCGGTCGTGCCAGAATAGAGACAATCTTTGAAGGCTGAGCAGTTACTCCTGACTGAGACTGCACTGGGACACACATAAATCACTGGCTCCCAGCCCCACGTGTCCCCGTGTTCTTCTCTTTTCCATGCAGGAGCCATGCCTAGCTAGAAGAATGTGTTCGTACCAGGGCACCACTGCCCACTGCTCAAGAATAATGTCACCTGTGAAACATCATCCAAGACAGCCCCAATCATCCTTGCCTCCTGGTGTTCACCCCTTGCATAGTCCCCTGTTAGGAACAAGCAGGGCCAACTGGCCAGCCATGTGAAGAACCACCATAGAAGTAGACCCCTCCCAGCCCCAGTCGACTCTTCAGATGAGACCACCGCTCCAGTCAACATTTCATTGGCAACCTTGGGAGAGACTCAGCTAAATCCTGACCCACAAAACTGTGCAAGATAATAAGTGTTTTTTGTTACTTTCAGATGCTAAGTTTTGGGTCATTTGTTACATGGCAACATATGACAATAAATCAGCCTTCGACCTACTTGGAAAATGACAATGAAGCCCCTCATGTTGTCCCATGAATCAAGAAATCTCACAGCTATGTAGAGAGCCACACGTTCCATTTACAGTCATCAAACTTTTTTAGGGACTGTTTTCTAAGGATGAGGCAAGAACATAGAGAGTACTGGGTCTGTCCTCTTGTCCACTGCTTGTGGGTGACAAGCCTGATAAGTTTTAAGCCTGATAAGGGGAGAATCTAATGCTGACAACCTAGCATGTCTGCCATTGGAAATCCCGGATCATTTGGTGGCAGCTATGTACAAAAATTTAATGCTGGAAGACCCCCTAGCCACTGAGTGATTAAAGTCATAGACACAACATGGTTTAAACAGAGAACCGAGGAACACTTAGGGGAAAATTTGTCTAAGGAACTTAGGCAACCTCCCCTCCCCTACCACCAAAGAAGTGGACCCTTCAGCCCCAATCAAGCCTTCAGATGAATGCAGCCCAGCCAACATCTCATTTGCAACCTCAAGAGAGACACTGAGTTTCTCTTGTCATGCCTGTTTTAGCCATTGTCATCTTTTTTGATGGCTAAGCATCAGAAACCTCTATAAGCCTGCAGAATTCCTTCCCATATGGGTCCGGGTGGGAGGGAGAGTCTGTTTCCTGCCACGGTGACTCTCAGGACCAAATGTTTGCTTTCCTTAGCAGAGACTGCTAGCTATTTGCTAGCCCTATTTCCTTTTCTCCCCAAGGCACATGGCCAGAACACATATCACACCTCCCTTGCAGTTAGACTGGGAGACTGAATTCCAGTCCATGGTGTGGGGCCACTTCCCAGTGTGGCCCTGGCACCTCCCATCTGTGACCCCTTCTCTCTTTCACTTTCTCCCCGTGTTCTGGATGTTGGTGCCCTGGCTGCCTTCAGAAGCCACATGTTGAAGAAGAGAGAGCCTTTTTCAGCCTCAGCCCCTGTAAGATGGTGTGGCTTAAAGGATCACCTCTCCCCAGCCTCCTGCCGGGCATCCTGTGAGGTCCTCAGCCAGGATCAATTTCTGTTACTTACAGCTAAGAATCTAGACTTGTACACCATCAGTAAAAAAAAAGTATCTGCCTATAAAAAATTTTATTTTATGGGTAAATGACACAGTTAGGACACAGTATGGCGATCACTGTAGCTGATCATAATTCACGCAGCACTTGTGGGAATTGTTAACAAACCATCATAGCCTGTTAGCTATAACTTGTGGCTTGGAATTAATTCTGACTTTGAAAAGCCTACATACAAGGATAGCAGGTCATGTATACACACTTTAGACGAGTTTCCTGGAGAGGGGAAAGGAAGTGCAGGTCAGGGAAAAGGGGGAAAAATAAAATAAATAATAATAATAATAATAATAATAATAATAATATAGGAAGCACATTGCGTCTATGATGCATCAATCATAGGTCTCAGGGTTTTATGTGCAATTATTTGGATGTTTTTTCTGTTTTGTTTTGTTTTGTTTTTTTGTCATGACAGGATAATGGTGGCAGGCATCATTTTTATTCCTAGTTAATAGAAAGGTTGAGCACGCTGCCCAAGGCCACATGGCCACCAAGTGGCAGAACCAGGATTTGAACCTGTCGCCTCTTCACCACAGCTGCTGATGACAGCGAAGAACTGAAGAATCTGATCAACTCCGTTGTCTCTGGCCTCAAAGTATAATCAGGAAAATGAAAAATACCTAAGAGAAGAAAAGAAAAGCTAGTGATCCTTGGCAGGGCACTTGGAATAATTTGCCCAAGGTACTTAATTTTTCCTCAGATATCGTCAGGAATCTGTTATCGGTCGGGGAAGGGGAAGACTCGACTGTGGGAGAACAGCCTCAAGTGCTCCTGGCTCCCTCCCTAGTCTGGCTGCACCTGCGTGGCTGGGCCCCAGTTGTTCGAGGCATGCAGGTTGTTGGAAACAAGCCAGAGGTGCCTCTGCAAACCACTTGTGTTTATTTTGAACTTACGGAGTATGTAAACAGGAAGCCTGCCCCCAGAGCCCTTGCATGCATGGCTCATCACCTCCCAGCGAAAAGACTGAAGGAGTCAGGTGGAGTTCTGTGGGTCCTTAGGTGGATTGTTGGAAGAAAGAAGGACAACTTGTACTGGATCCACTGGGGCTGAAAGTAGTAGGCAGTGGCTTGTAACAGAGGGGACAGAGGGGAGGTATATGGGCTCATTTTATCAACATCCATGGATGTTTCCTGAGACTCAGGCCTTGGTGTTGGTGTCTGCCCCCCCCAGTCCCCATCCACCACGAAAGCCATCGAGGCCATCTGGTCTGGACTCGTGGGCCCCAGAACTCAGGGAATCCTTGTGTCCCAGGCATGTGACGGAGACACCTGCCGCCCTACACAGGGGCAGGCTCTGGAAGGATCAATTTCCTCTGCTTTTTAAAATCTGTGAGCCAAAGGTGGGCTGTTGTCTCTGCCGGGAGCTCTGGTCCCCTGTGAGGGTGTGGAGTCATTCACAAATTGCAGTGGAGAGTAGCTAATGAGGGGCCCCTCTCTGCCCTCTCCCTCACCTGGAGACCCAGGTCCTGTCAACTTTCCCAAAGCCCAGAGCTCTCAGTTGGAAGAATCCAGAGTCTTTTGCCTAGTACTCTGCTGCTACTCACCTCACCTGGCCCGTATTTGCTGTGGAACCAGGTACCCGGCACTCGGAGCATCTCCTAGTGTAAGAGTCCAGGGTCTGCCATCGG
>CM052883.1:64249111-64285866 GCA_028534135.1 Potos flavus | reverse complement strand
CTCTGATCATTTAGAGCAAGAAGGGAAAGCCAGTCCTCCGTGGAGGTTTCACGAGGTAAGTGTATTTCAGATATAATTGGGGTTGACATGGGGGCAGCTGGGCTGAATGAATAAAAATACCCTTTGAGTCTCATTCAATCCTCACCGTGAGCCTCAAGGCCCCACAGAATAGAAAAGACTCCCCAGCCTGGCTCTGAGCAGCTCCCATCTTAATTTATTTACTGCAAACAGGCTACATTAAGGCAAAAGGCAAGCCATTGGCACTATAAATAACTTCAGCTGAGTCCTGCTGACAATGGGGCGTCTGACACATGAAATACCACACTGTTCCCAGCTCGGAATGAGGCAGTGACATAGACATTTTTGTCACCAATTTAAACACAGACCACAGGAGCACAGCCCCTGGCAAGGCAGCCTCCCTCCCCACTAGCCCTGTCGGTGGAACTTTAAAAAGTGGGTGTGGGAGACAGAGTAATGCCCACATCCCAATCTCTGGAATTTGTGAATATGGTCCCTCACATGGCAAAAGGGACTTTGCAGATATGATTAAGTTAGAGATCTGGAAATGGGGCAATTATCCTGGGTTAACTGGGTGAACCCAGGGTCATCACATGGGTCCTTATATGGGAAAGAAGGAGGCAACAGAGGCAGAACCAGAGAAGATGTGAGAACAGAAGCACCATTGGAGAGACAGAGAAAGTTTCAAAAATGTTACACTGCTGGCCTTGAAGATGGGCCACAAGGCAAGGAATATAGGTGGCCTGTAGATGCTGGAAAAGGCAAGGGGATGTATTTTCTCTCAGAGCCTGCAGAAGGAACACTAGCCTGCCTACCCTTTGATTCAGTCCAGAGAAACTAAATTTCTGACTTCCTACCTCCAGAACAGTCAGATGATAAATCTGTGTTGTTTTAACTGACAAAGCTTGGGGCCATTTGTTATAGCAGCCATAGGAAACTGATACCATAGGCAATTGCTCTAAAATGTTCTAATGAATACCCTTTTTTCATCATACATTTCCTTCTTCTTCCTTTGTTTCTGGAGCAGAAACACGAGTGGGAGGGCAGGTTTAGGAGGGGATGAAGGTAACCTCAGTGTTTGCCACCCACCCACTCATCTGTTGTAAAGTTGTACTGCTTGGCAAAACTATCAACAACAATTGTTTTTGGGGGGAGGGAAGGGAGCGTCCTTATTTCTTGAGGTTCTCATGTTTAAAAATACTTCTGCATGACCACTGTCCCCCATCCTCTATCTAGTGCCTCCTATCGCTATTCAGTCTGGTAAGACCCTAGCTTTTCAACTCTAACACCCAAGCCACCAGCCTTTTTCAAATGTGGAAGACAGTGACATTTGTCAGTCACACCTGGGTAGAGTCTTAGACCGCCTAGGCCGGTGGCTGGTTCAGTGACATTGGCATCCAGGACTCCCAGAACTACTTCTCAAACTTTAATATTGCAAACAAGTGAGATGATCTTATTTTTTTTTTTAAGATTTTATTTTGTTTTAGAGAGACAGAGGGGGGCACAGGAGAAGGGCAGAGGGAAAGAGAGAGACAGAATCTCAAGCAGACTCTATGATGAGTGTGGAGCCCAAAGTGGGGCTCGATCTTATCACCCTGCAATCATGACCTGAGCTGAAATCAAGAGTCAGACACCTAACTGACCGAGCCACCACCCTTGAGGATCTTATTAACGTACAGATTTGATTCAGTGGGTCTGGGGTGATGCTGAGATTCGGCTTTTCTAACAAGCTTCGGGGGATGCCCAGTCAGCTGGTCCTGAGCCACACTGAGTAGGACATAGAGAGAGGATGGCCAATATCTGAGCAGCCTGGAACCCCTTCGCAGCTCGTCTGGGGGCACACAGCTCTAGTAGAATCTTGCTCCTCGAAGTGTGGTCCCCAGAGAAGCAGCACAGGTGTATCTTGAGAGTTGGTTGGAAATGCTTTCTCTCTGAATCCATCCCTTTAGATCTACCAAATCAGAACCTGCATTTTAACCCAATCCTTAGGATATTCCCATGCACATTGAAGTTGGAGAAGCACTGCCTCAGAGCCCTGTTTTTGACCTTTAGCTCATATCAGAAGCACCTAGAGATCTCATTAAAAGACACATTGCTCTACCCCCAGAGTTCATGATTCATGACATTGTGGATGGGACTTGAGAATACGCATTTCTAACAAGGTCCCAGGTGAGGCTGGTGCCGTTGGCCCAGAGACGCAGAGTGAGAACCATTGCCTGCGAGTAAGCCCATAACTCAAGACTGGTGGCCAACATACCCATCCAGAAGATCTAGAATGGACCCTAGAGACACGCTTGCTCCAGCTTTGGATTCTGAGTTCTACCCATTTTCTTTAGTGGTGCGTTTTTGGTATGTAATACAGTGAAAAATAGACATATTTGGTTTTTCATAGGAGTGTTTTTTGTGTGCTAATGAGATGATTGGTGGCTGGGGGATCCTGGGTAGCTTTCGGATGGGGACTGTTGACCAGAAAGACCAAGGCATGATTAGAGGGTTGAGTCTTTCAGCCCCACCCCCTGATCTCCGGGGTGTGGAGAGGGGCTGGAAGTTGAGTTCAGCCACTAAAGGCCAATGGTCTAAAAAATGAAACGTCCACAAGACCTCCTTACCAATGGGATTTCAAGAGCTTCTAGGTTGGTAAATGCATCCACGTGCTGGGAATGTGGAGAACCCGAAACTCCATGGGAACAGAAACCTCTTGGCTCAGGACTCTATCAGACCTCACCCTATGTATCTCTTCATCTGGCTATTCATTTTTATTCTTTATAATAAACCGTAATAGTACGTAAAACATCTTCATGTGTTTTTGAAGCTGATCTAGCAAGTTATTGAACCTAAGGAGGAGGCCATGGGAATGCCAGATCTATAGCCAGGGGGTCAGAAGTACAGGTAGACAATCTGGGACTTGTGACTGGTGCCTGAAGTGGGGACGGTCTTGCGGGACTGATCCCTTCACTGATGGGATCTGTGCCGAGCACAGGTAATTAGTGTGCAAAATGAATGGGTTGTTGAACACCCAGCCGGTGTCCAGAGAACTGGAGAGTTTGTGGGTGTTGGGGAACACATCACACATTTGGTGTCCAAGGTTGTATAGTAAAACACCACACGGTGTTTTCATAGAAATAGTACAGGCATTTTCATTTAACGGGATTCTTATAAAATGAACCAACAGGTGCTCACTACATCTTTGCAGGCAACCATATGACCCTGACGTGGAAGTCCATGCTTCTGGGCCTCCAGTTCCTCATCAAGGAAATGAAGGGGTTGAGTGAAGATCATCAAATTCTATAGAGCTTAATTTTAACATCTTAGGTGAAGGTAGAAGTCCAAAATGACCGAATCTTGCCTTTTTTTCATCACGGATTGGTGATATCCATGATTTATTTATGTCAGAAATGCAAACGTCTTCTATAAAATGGTGCGATGAGACAATAAAATCTCCTTTCCTCCAAATTTCGTGTATTGGAAAAACAGTGTTTTAAATAGTAAAGACAATTGAAGAGGTTAAAAATTTCATTCCACTTTACCATACAGCTGTATTCATTTTGCTGTATTCCCTTCATGTCCACGGATAATCCTAGAGTACATACATATCTGTATTCTGCTGCTTCACTTAATGTTTGATCATAAAAACGCCACTAGCAAGATGTAAATAAATTAGTTTCACGACAAAGTTACTACCATTGGCCATTAACTTCGTTTGGCTAATGTGATAGGTGTAATTCGTACCTCATTCATGTTCTCAGTAGTAATTCGGTATTTCGAGAGATGTTGATCATTTCCCCCATGTTTGTTTCCGCAATTTTTTTTTTTTACTTTCTTTATCTATGAGTTGTCTGTTCATGTTTAATTGAGAAAACTACTGAAAAGCGCCTCGCATAAGGCCTGGCAGCCAAGAACAATCTCAACAAATAGGAGTTTGCCACCTCTCTGAGCCTCCTGTTTTCCTCCAGAAGTAGTAAGGTGGTGGGGAGGTTGGATGAGACGCTGTGTGACAAGGGTCTAGCACCATGCCTGGCATATAGGAAAGGTGGTTCCTCCAGCATTCTCTGCCCATCTGTCAGGGCTTGTGGTGTTCCAAATTTATTATTCACTGTAACAGTGAGGGTTCCATGAACGCATTTAGGGGAAAAGTGAGATCTTTACTTGATGAAAGTAAACACGCTCAGTTTTCCACATTTGCAAAATGGGAGGGTGGGGGATATACCTACTCTTTGAGTTGCGAGAATTAAATGAGCCGGTCCGTGTGAAACACTTGGGCGCATAGGAAAACATTCAGCCAATATTAGCTTTATTACGTGCTCTGTCACATTTATATCCAAGGAGATTATTATTTTTAATTTGGATAATCTTTGCCAGATTGCTTTCTAAAAATTTAAAGTGGATACCATTTAAATTTGGAAGAATATTCCGTATTTTGAATTGAAACACTAATTTGCATTTTGAAAGTTTCAAGCCACGCATCATACTGAGCCTGTTCCCAGAGCTCCCATTTAAGAAACAAGGAGAAAACATTGTTAAAATAAAGGCATTTGCATGGTGCCAAGCAGATATAAGTACGATCGGGTAGAAAGCATCTTTTTAAAATTCCTATTTGTTGATGGAAAACATAGCTTTTTTTTTTTTTTTTTTTTTTGCCCCTGTACTTCTATCAACAGACTCTCTTGAGGGAATTTCATTCAACATTATAAAAAGGTTTACCAAGAACTTGGATTAGCCACGAATGACTTCAAATTGAAGCCGTATATATACATATACATTTTCCATATGTCCGTGAAAGTAAGGAACTCTACAGAAGAGACTTCTCATTTCTTATGACACAGCAAATCAATAACTACACCTCGTGCATCTAAAGCACTTTACAAACTGTCTTGTAAATTTCCTCAGCCATTTTCTAGTTTGATTCTCACAGAGATCCTCGGCAGAGGCACGACAGGTCGCACAGTCCCATACTGGAGATGAGGACACTGACCCACGAAGAAGTTCTCACTTGGAGACGCCACAGCCACTCGCAGAGCCGGGTCCGTCCGCGCGCCCAACTGGCTTTGGGTCCAGGCTTCTGCTCCTCGGCACATCGCGACCGGATCCCCTAAAACTCACTGGTCTTGGTCAAACGCACCTGAATCCATGGAGAGCTGGCAAAAACGGTTCTGAATCTCGAAACATAGCTCCCGATCCATTTCTGAAAGACGAGCCTTGCCAGCGGAGACGGGAGCGGGCTGAGTGCCATTAAGGACGGTTAAGACGCGTGCGTTGGCGCCAGCTGGCCGGGTGCTGGTTGGAGCTGCCACCGTGATTCACTTGGCCGTGGCGCAGTGTGCACACTCCTCACTTCTCAGCGACTCGGGAGCTCGCGTAAGTAAGCACGGGGTGTGTTGGTTACAGATGCTGATATGGCAAAGGAACAGTACACAAATCAATGCCCCCAGGAGGACTCCGGGCAAGCAAGGACTCGCCTGGGCTCCGGCGCGACGCCCTTCTTGTGGAGCCAGCAAAAAGGGCCGAGGAAAGGCACCTCGTTGACACTGAGGAGGGACACGTTAGGCACCACACCCTCTCCCTTGGCAGATGATGTTTATGAACATTCTTTTGGCCATGTGACCTAGAGTAACCTCGTGAGTTAGCACGGAATGCTCCAGATGATGTGATAAGATTACTGACAAATGCTGACGATTTCAAGCACGGGTAGACAAATAGCTTCTTAGATATGTATGGTAAACACTGATAATTGCACCCGCGGAGATGTTTGCTGTTACAGGTCCAACTCATTCCTTGCCTGGAAGGACACCGTGGGTCACTTTCCAGTGTCGCTGCTCCTTTTCTCCTTCCTATGCACTGGGAGGTGGGGGGTGGGGAGGGAGCTCTGCCCAGAGCTCTGCACGAGCGTGGGGGCGGGGCTCCCACCATGAATAGTCCTGTGGTCAGTGGGCAAGGCGGTTTGCATTTTGACTCTGCTGCCTCATCAGTAAAACTGAGGTAACAGTGTTGATTCCTCTTACACAGATAGGAGGTACAAAGGTGATCGTGTGTGAATGAGCGGTGAGAATTTCAAAGAACCTTTTTTTTTTCTGGAAATTTTTTTGATTTTCTTTTTTAGATTATGAGGATACAGCACGTTGATACAGGAAGAGAGCTCACCATTTCTAACATCCACTCCTGCGCTCCTGACACATCCAAAGTCTACACATCTCTGCTCATGCAAGTGTGTGCAGACAAATCTACACGTATGCTGGGGTTTTTGTTTATTCCTTTTTACTGAAGTGGAATCATACCAAACATATGACTCTCTAACTTGTTTTTACATTTGATGATGTATCATAGACATTACTACAAGTCTATGGATATAAACTTAATTTGGTCTTTGTTTCCTTAATTCCTTGTGAACACATGTGTGTGTATGTGCATGTGTGTGAATTGTGTATGGAATCATTAAAAAAAAACTTTTCTTCTCTCCCACTATGCCTAATGGCATTACCCCTTCCCTATATATCCTTCATATTTTCCTCCATGTTCATGTAATCATAAAATATACCCATATATATTCTTATCAGGATTTTTTCACTGTTTCAAAACTGGATTGGATGCATACTTTTCTTACTCCACTCAATAAAACCTCATGCAAATACTTGTAATTTAATTGGTTTGGTGCATGATTTGTAAGGACTATATATCATTTATGGGGTGGGGGCAGTTTTGTGCTGGTAAATATTTAACAAGGAGCCCTCTCAGGAAAGCCCTGAATGGGAGTGTTTGCTGATACCTGTGCCAATTTAAGTTACCATTGCATCATTTCACAATAAAATCATTTCATGATGAACTAAATGATAAATCATGTTTTGTTAGAGTAAAACAAAAGCATATGGAGTTGAATGCAAAATTCTTGTAAAGTTTAAAGGGAAACACATGACATGTAGGAAATTTCCAGCTCGCAGTAGGGGCTGCTTTGGGCTGTACACGAGACTCCCAGAGCTAGGACTTTTTCTGCACTGCCTCAAAATACTAACATGGAAAGACACGAGAGGCTTGGGGAAACCCCACTCCAGAGCAGCACTAACCAGTGACTGATGTTTGGAGGGGGTAGAAAGAGCCCAGCTATCACCCCTCATCAAGATGATTCTGGGTTGTGTGTTTGCTCCCTGGGCTTAAAATTCATTAGCTGATTGTGGTTGCTGGCTCAAGGAATGATCTCCTTATATTGAACATCAGAAATACTTTCTAGATAGTGTTATTGCAAATGCAAATGAGAGAATATTGGTAAAGGACTTATCCCAGAATCAGGTATATAGCAAATGTGAAAAAATTTGTGTTTGTTTAAATTGTTACTTTCAACTATTATTATACATGTTTAGTATTATACAGAAAAAAGTATCCAATTCTAAAAAAAAAGAAATGCCCTCCTTATAAACTGCCCTCCCTGTCTCATGCCACCTACTCACCCTCTCCACCATCCCCAACCCCAGGGCTGGTGGAGGAAGGACAGTGCTAAAGCACCAAGAAACACAGTTGTTTTTTTTTTTTTTAAGATTTTATTTATTTATTTGTCAGAGACAGAGCACAAGCAGGGGGAGAGGCAGGCAGAGCAGGCAGAGGGAGAAGCAGGCTCCTGGCTGAGTAAGGACCCCAATGTGGGACTCAATCCCAGGTCCCTGGGATCATGACCTGAGCCAAAGGCAGACGCTTAACCGACTGAGGCACCCAGGCGTCCCAAGAAACACATTTTTGGAGGAAATCGGAGGGGTGAAGAACTGAAGAACTCTCATGAGAGACTGTGAACTCAGAACAAGGGACTGAGAGTTTTGGAGGGGAGGGGGTGGGGGGATGGGCGAGCCTGGTGGTGGGTATTGAGGAGGGCACGTATTGCATGGAGCACTGGGTGTGGTACATAAACAATGAATCTTGTAACACTGAAAAAATAAAATAAAAGTATTAGGGGATAAAAAAAAAAAAGAAACACATTTTTTAAAAAACTACTAGAATCAATAGGAAAGATTGCTAGTGTGGCCAGATACAAAAGTAAAATGGAACAGAGACACCAAAATCACTAATACTCATAGGAGAGCTTGGTTGGATACATAATATAATAAACCTGAATTACTAGAGAAATGAAATATAAAAATCAAACAGAAAATCCCCAAGACATACAAAAGGGAAGTGTCAATTTTTACCATTAATGAACAGACATAAAATTATTCCATCAGATTGTCATAAGAGTTTACTCTCAATTTCTTATCATGGCCTGGTAACATTCTGCAGCCCCATACCAAGCCACAGGCCACGCTTGGAGGACCACACTGCCTTTGTAAATTCCTTTGCGAGGGACTAAGCTTCAAGGTTAACAAGTAGTGAATACTCATTACTGCTATTGTGAGTAAAGGGGGTAGTTAATAGGAGACTGTTTGGGTCTACCTCTATTTTTAAGATAGTCAGGGGACTCTTTTTTATTTAAATTCAATTAATTAACATACAGTGTATTATTAGTTTCAGAGGCAGAGGTCAGTGATTCATCAGTTGCATATAACACTCAGTGCTCATTACATCACATGCCCTCCTTAATGCCCATCCCCAGTTACCACATCCCCCCGCCCACCTCCCCTCCAGCAACCCTCAGTTTGTTTCCTATGATTAAGAGTTTCTTATTGTTTATCTCCTTCTCTGACTTCGTCCTGTTTTATTTTCCCCTCCTTTCCTCTATGCTCTTCTGTTTTGTTTCTTAAATTCCACATATAAGTGAAATCATAGGATAATTTTCTTTCTCTGATTGACTTATTTCGCTTAGCATAATACCCTCTGGTTCCATTCACATTGTTGCAAATGGTAAGATTTCATTTTTTTTGGCAGCTGCATAATATTCCATTGTGTATATACAGATACGCCACATCTTCTTTTTCTATTCATCTGTTGGTGGACATCTGGACTCTTTCCATAGTTTGGCTATTGTGGACTCTTGCAGAGGGCAAAGGGAGCTGCCACAGCTGTGGTTTAAAGAAAACACTAGCAACCTGCATCTCACACGTCCCTTCCCCAGGACGGCCGCAGCCGAGCCTATAGGGCCCAGCATGAGAGTATCGCAGCCTGGCCAGTACGTCTCTGGGGACTCAAAATTCTGTTCCCCGTCATCTGTGGGCAACTTTTCTCTCCTTGGAGCTCTTCCTGATTTCCTATAGAGAGAAGGGAGCAGCAAGGGGCTGTCTTTGCCTTTGCTACAGGGAACTGACTCATGGTTGGGAGTCACAGAGACACCTTACCAGAGAGCTGGTCAGATCCAGGCCAGGGCTCACTGAGCGCTCCAGCGGCAAGCACACTGTTCCAAGTGCTTGAAGACATCGGTGAGCAAAGCAAGATCCCTGCCCTCCATATGCTTACGTTCTGGAGGGGAAAGGCACAGTGAGCAATACACAAAATGAAACAGTGAAATGATGGCTGTGACGCATTATGAATATACTTAATGCCGCTGAATTGCACAATCACATGGTAAGTTTTGTATTGTGTATGTGCTACCACAAAAAAAAAAATGGGTAATTTTTTTTAAATAAAGGGGAATGATGTAGTACATTCAAAGGTGCTTAGTGCTGTAGAAAAGAATAGGTATGGCGGGGTAAGGCTGATGGGGTGGGGGGTGTCTACGCACGCGTGCAGGTGGGGTTTGTAGGGTTTGACACTGTAGGGTTTGACACTGAATGATTGAGGCAGGCATTCCTGTGTAAAACCCGACTGTCAGCAAGGCCGGTCACGGGGGAACTTGAGGTTCTTTGCTATTTAGGCCTTAAAGATGGCAGTGAGGATTTCTTAGATCCTTGAAAGCAACTTCTGGGAATGGAGAAAAAAATGGTTTATGGTCATTTTGCTGCTTCATTTAATATTCAACTTTTTAAAAGTTATGTATTTAAAAAAAACTCTTTCCTTGGGCTTCGAAATGATGTCTTATAATTCTGCTTTAAAAATGAGTAAATTTTAACAATTACCTTCAAAAAACTTTTAATAGCTTAGTTAGTTAAACTCCCTTAAAGATTTATAAATAATTCCATTTTATTTTTTCTTCTTAGTACTCCAACTAGACTAACAAAACCTTCCTCCAAATTAGTTCTTATAAATAAGTTAAATTTCTAATGTGGTGACTTAAATTCTCTTAGGCATTCCAGTGTTGTTTATTAGCTTGGTTCTCTTATACTTTTCAGCTTAAAATCTTAAATTTAGATCAATCACTCAATTCCATATCAAATTGGAAACACAAGGCTAACGCGTTGGCAGCTCCAACGCACCAACTTCTCATAAACGTGACTAATATTATAAACACCATATATACACAGATTATTTCTAAGCTTAGATAAAGAAAAGTGAATCTGATTTCTTTCGTCATCTCAGTACTTAATCCTGGCCTTCTCTCAGAGTGAACATCACTTACTGGCTAAGGAGATACTTGTCTCTGGCGGGTTGGAGTGTCCATCCCGGGAGACTGAGGTTAGACACCATTCAGAAATTTTTGGCCAGGAGACAGAGTGGGACTTAGGTCTGAGACCCTGGTGGGATGCCGTGGCTTGTAGCGAGGACTGGGGGCCATACAAGGACTGTTCACTTAATTCTTCTTCTTGACATGGACCTCCCACCTTTCACCTGACTGGCTGATTTTATATGTCTTCACTGACTGGCTGATTTTATATGTCTTTGGCTCTCTTAGGACATTTTAACATGTTCCTGTCTGGTTCTAAAGACCCTTTAAGATTCTTAACATCTCTGCCATGACTTTATGAATCTTTTGTAGCTTCTAGTTAAGAGGCCAACTGATTTGACAAAAGAATGCTGTATTCCTTCCATGTTTCCTGTCTGACAGGTCCGTGACTCTTAGGGTTCTTTAAAAAGCATCCAGTTTGCGACTTCATGGTCACAACACTCAAATCACACTGATGACAAGGAAAAGTCTTTATTACTCTTGAGGGATTCTTTCTGTCTTCTAAAAATTACTTAATATTTGAGTACATAATGTATGCACATGTTTGAACATTCAAAATCACAAAGGAGCAAAGAATGAAAGTCTTCCTCCCTCTTCTGTCCCCAGCTTTTCTATGCTCTTTCCCAGAGGCAAACACTTGCTAGTAATTATGGTTCCTTCTAGAGATATTCTGTGCATTTAAAGGCACACACATAGTATGTCATATGTGTGTGTACATATGGTGTATATGTTTATACAGTATATACACATGGTACATATTAGAATATACATGTGGTAACATAATATACTTATTGCCCTGTACTTTATTGCCTCATATATCTTGGTGGCAGATCCAAAGCAATATAAACAGAGCAGCCTTATTCTTCTTGATGAATAGAAGTTGCTGTTCCTTTTCCAAACCAACTCAATGTCAAGTTCATTTGGGGCTGCAGTTTGTAGCTTCTCTTGTACACAGGGTGGTCACATACCTGGTTATGGTCAGTGAGATGTAATCAGGAGTTATTCGGGTGGAACTTCTGGGAAAGCTTTTGCTTTCCAGGTAAAAAGGCATACCCTTTTTGTCTTTCCTCCTCCTTCTTCCTGCCTGGAATCCAGCTGTGAGGCCTGAGTGCATAGCAGCCATTTTTTGAGCATGAGGAAGAAAGCTCATGCTCAGATGGCCAAGCAGAAGAGGAGAAGGTGACTAAGTAGAGCCATCATATCTGTTCCACCAACTTCTGGAATTATTATCTGGGAAAAGAAAGTTCTTATTTGTTGAATCCAGAGTAGTCAAATTTCTGCTGCATACAATAGGCTTAATCCTAAATGCCGTAATACTATTTCATTTCCTGGGTATATCATTATTTATTCAACTAGTCTTCTCTAGATTAAAAAAAATACTATACTATAAAAAATAAAAGCACGTACTGTGTTGTTTTGCATGTGTGAGAGTATCTCTATAGGATAAATTTCTAGAACTAGAACCACTGGGTCAAAGGGTACATATATTTTAAAATTTGGTAGATATTGCTAAATTTCTCCTCATAGATTGTAGCAATTTTTGGAGAATTCTTAATGTGCTGGGGGAAAAGTCATTCATATTAAGTCTTCAGGACATATATGATCAAAAGCTTAACTCCATTTTAGAATTTCTCTTGGTGAAGTAAGTTGCTTTTCTCCTTTGGAAGGAGAAAGGTTTCAATAGACCCTATAACCAGGCACAAGATTCATTTACTAATTGAGAAGACTTCATCAAAGAAATGCTGATGATCATTAACTGTAAAATCCTTCCCTGGAAAGGGCCTTAGGACTGCATATCAGATAAAAATCATAATCTGTTTCAGCCAAAGCCCTCGTCTCTCCCTTTCTGACATGATAGCCTCTGGACGAAGCTGAATAAATATTTTTAAAATGTTTTTTAAAGCAGAAATTTTGAGCATCTCTTGGGTATCCAGCACCATGGCTGGATGGCGGATACTGTAGTGGGTTGAATTGTGTTCCCCCAAAAGATTCGTTCAAGTCCTAATTCCTGGAACCTTATTTAGAAATAGTCTTTGCAGGGGCGCCTTGGTGGGTCAGTCAGTTAAGCCTCTACCTTTGGCATAGGTCATGACCCCAGAGTCCTGGGATCGAACCCCACATTGGGCTCCCTCAATGGGGAGTCTGCTTCTCTCTGCTTCTCTCTCTCCCTCTGCTTCTCACCCCACCCCCACTCTCTCTGTCAAATAAATAAATAAAATCTTTAAAAACATAGTCTTTGCTGATTCAACCAAGTTCAAGTGAGGTCATACTGGATTAGGATGGATGCAAGACCGGTGACTGGCATCTTCATAAAAGAAAGGAGAAAGAGATTTCAACACAGAGACACCAGGGAGAAGGCCATGTGAAGATGGAGGACAAGATGTGCCACAAACCAGCAAAGCCAAGGATTGCCAGGAGCCACCAGAATCTAGGAGGAGACAAGGAAGGAATCTTCCTTAGACACTTTAGAGTAGCATGACCCTGCCCACACCTTGGTTTCAGACTTTTGGTTTCCAGAACTGTGAAAGAACAAATTTCTGTTGCTTATGAAACAAATGTCTTATTGCTACCAAGTCTGTGGCAACTTTTTATGGAAGCCCTAGGAAACTAACACAGATACCAGGGTCGAACCCCTTCTAGAAAGTGGAAGAGCCACTCCTCCCTTCATGCCCTTAGTGATGTTCCTGACATATATGTCTGTTATTGACCAAGTTGCTTATATGGACCACATCTTTCTTCCCCTCTAGATTGGCCTTCTCTAGGGAATAACTATGCCTTATTTATTTCTGTACTTCCGGAGCAGGAAAAAGTGGCTACCATGTGGTCTGTACTTGTTGACTGATCAATCGGTCATGTTTCTATCATCTAGCTTTAGCAGAGGAGGAGCCTGGTAAAAACATCAGGGTTGTAGAGAGGTGTCATCACGCAGTGTGCACTCACTGCTTTGCTGGCGCTGATGAGCCATGGCTCCTCACTTTCTGTTTCCTGCTGATTGTCCCTGTCACCAAGGACAAACTAGCCACCTTCACCTCCTTCTTCTCTTTGTCTTTTGCAATTAGTTAGACATGAGTTTCTGTCCAGTCTTCTCTACTTGTCTCTATCACCCTTTCTCACTCTAAATACCCTCCCATCACACCTTCCTTCCCTGTGACCCATTCTCCTCACTGATCACAATTTCCAGCTCAATGTTGATAATTTCCGGATCCTTATTATGAGTTCAGATGACCTTCGTTCCAGACTCAGCTCTCCTCCCCTACTTAAATTTCTATTTGTTTATCTTGGAAGTGCTGGACCAAACCTGTTCAACCTGATTTTGTAATTTGCTCTGTCAACCTGCTCCTCCCCTGATGATTCTTACCTCAGTAATTGACTCCATGATCTACCCATTTGTTGACACCCCAAAGCCCAAGAATCATCCTTTGTTTCTCTTTCTCCCTTACCTCCCACGTGTTGGTCATTACCAAGCCTTAACCAGTCAACCTCTTCAATATTCCTAGAATCAAGTGACTTTTCTCCACCCCCACCCCCAAGTGTAGACTACTGTGCATACTCACTTGGGCTCCATTAGTCACCTCCTAACTGTTCTTCTTGCCTGCAGTCTTGCTCCTCTGCTAAGGATATACCAAGAGTGATTTAGAAATAAGAACCTACCTCAATCTGATCACATCACTACCTTGTTTAAAATTAGAGCAGAATTCCTTTGTGATTTACAATACCTTTTGAAGTCTGGCACCTGTTTCCAGCTTCTCCATCATCCTCTGCTCCAACTATATTAGGATTTCTGTTAGTTCTTCAAACTTGCTTTCTCTCTTGCCTCCTGAACTTCGCACATACCATTCCTTCTGTGTGGAATATTCCTCTCCCCGTTTCCTGAATTGCCTAACCCCGACCCAAACTTCTAGGCTCAGTTTATGAGTCCCATTTCCTTAGAGAGGCTTTACCTAATCGTCCATTCCTCTCAATCTTCTTCTACTGTAACTTTCTCTTCCTCTTCCTCAGTGCATCACACCAGTCATTATTAGTTTTAATATCTGTATTTCTTTCTAAACTGCAAACCTCCATAAGGATAGGGAAAGGATAGGGACCACACTGTGTCTCCAGAATCTAGCATAGTTCCCCTCCCTCAGTAATAGATGTTCAATAAATATTTGTCTAACAATTGAAGAATGAGTGAATGAGTCTCCAGGGTACATAGCAGATTCTCAATAAGAGTCGAATTAATGAATGTAAATACATTTTTATATATTTCATTTGCAGTCACCTTACTTCAACCCTTTATCAGCTCAAAATTGGATTTTTGCAATGTTACCCTTACTGGTGCTTCTGCTTAAGCCTGCCCTGCGTAACGCATCCAGACTCTCTGTCGCTAAGCACAACTTCTAGCAGATAATGAAGAAGAAAGTTCATTCACAGCTCCCCAATAAATGCAGGACAAAACCTCACTCCAAGGCTATGTCAAGTCCTACAGCATGTTTACCCCGGCTTCTCCAGATGTTTGTGTTCTACGTATGGAGTGCGCTAATAAGCTTCTGCCGGCTAGCATGGTGTCTAACCAGCATTGTCCGGTGAACTGTCTCCCCGATCCCAAGCACCCTATGAATGGAGACCCAGCCTGTGATTAGGTTGAGGGCTGCTTAGTTTGAACTGCTTTGCTTGTTCCTGGAGGTCATCACTGGCACAAAGATGGGTAGGTGGGCTTTCAAGAATCCAAAATCAGTGGTAGTGCTTGGGAAGGCTTAAAAGAGCAAGATGCTATATTTGGCATATATTTGAAGGATTAATTCTCATGGAGCTTTCAAACTTTAAGTGAGATGATTATGTATTCGTCTGATACTTTTTTTAAAATTAGAAAGTCTGTCGTCCTAGGGCTCAGTAATACCTCAATCCAGCCCTTCTTGATTTGTAAGATGCTATCTCTATAGCCCTTGTGGTGTAAACTTGCTGAGTCAGCTTATTGAGGTGGGAAGAGGTCTGGCTAGGGGTTCTCTTTGGTCCTGGTTGTAAGGTTGGCCTGGGTGTGCATGATGGCCCTGCGCCTCAGTCTGCGCACTTCCTCTGCCAGGACACGCCCACGTGGCAGCCCACTGGGGAGATCCAAGCAAACGGTAACAGGAGACATTATCTTTAGCACCCAAATCTTCCTTTTCTGTTACCTCTTACTTTTAGGGACCTACCACTCATGCTACCTCCAGCCCCTTCTCCATCCAAGGAGGAAGTCATATGACGCAGTCCTATATCTCTGAAAGGCAGGATAGGGCTGTGCATAAAAGGAGAGCTCTGGAGTCAGTCAACCCCAGACTGATTTTCATCTCAGCTCTACCATTTTATCCGCTGTGAACTTTGGTCAACTTATTTAACTTCTCTAGCCTCAGTGTTCTCGTCTGTACAACGCAGATCATATTCGTTTCCATAGCTGCTTTGAGGATTCAGTGCAAGGATTAAGGAAAGCATCTATCTGGGATGTAGTGTGTACCCATTCAGCATCTTCAGCTTGGTCGCTAATTCTGTTGTAGGAGGACATTACTGTTGCTGGAGTCATGCGTAATGTGTAGGTGGTTTGAAGAGAGTACATCTTCAGGGGGCTACTCTCTGTGGTAGCCGGGAGGGCCCTCCTCTATTGCATAAGAACCTCTCCCAGGAGTCATTGGGACTTGTGAGACAAATCCCTGGCTTGTCCAGGGGTACACTGGACCTGGAGCCACACCCTGGACCCCAGCCCTGTCCTAGGATGGATATCCCTGACTCATTATCTATCTGTTGAGGGCTACCTTCTCTATCCGTCATCCTGTTCCTTTTCCCCTGTATCCTCAAATGATGGACGTTTGAAATTCAGGATTCATCTTCACTGTGCCTTGTGCTACTATCCGTGGCCTGGCTGTCCCCAGCCTAAGTGCTATTGTGACCATACTAGTAACCCCATCCCAAACCCCATCCCCCAAGGAATTATGGCTAGGGTTTCCATCACCTCAGGCCTAGGGAGATAAATGCTCTGAGGTGCTCCAAGATGGCCGGGGGATGAGCATGAGGAACTCTAGAGCACAGTTAAGGGACCTGGCCACAAATGCCCAGAATCGATGGGAGAGGTTCTGGAAGCTTCCCCCCCAGAGCAGAAGCTGGGCATTCAGAGTCTGAAACTACTGACATCATAACAAGGGAAAGGAATGTTGGACACGTTGTGGGGATGATCTAATTCTCATTTGTGGAGAACGCTCAGGGTTGCTCGTAAAAGATTCCTGCCCACGGCATCGTAAAGACATCACGTCACACGCGCCTGACATCTGACAAGAGATGTCTGACTGGGCTTCCTTTCATCCCCTAAATTGGACCAGCATTGGAAGTCACACTCAGATTTATTATTAATAGTAATAGCATACATTGTTTCTATTTATTGAGCACCAACTACGTACGGGGAAATGTGTTAAGCACATTCATTAAATGCATTATCTCCTTTAATCCTCACAACACACCAGTAACTCAGCTACTACTATTACCTCCATTTTACAGGTGAGGAAATGGCAGCTCAGCGAGCTTATGTAGCTTAAAGTTAATTAAGGTCACCGAGCTGGTTACCTAACCTGCGGGCTATGAGTTAACCTATGGGTCATAGCTCATGGCAAGCCCGAGCTTGAGATCACTGCACACACTGCTTTCTGACCATTACACTGATCACTGCTTGCTGGAGACATTGCAACAGGGCAGAAACTTTGGGACCTCAGACGCCTCTCTGAGATGCTCACTCCTACTGCTCTTTGTTTTCCGTCCCTGCATGACTTGTTTGGGTAACAGGCTCAGCTCTCCACTCTATTGGTCACCTGGGGCAGGTCCTGACTGGCCTTGTCCTGGTGTTTGTCCTCCCAGCTGGACCTCTTCTAGCTAGCTGAGTCCTGCATCCAACACCCTTGCACCCTTGCTCACCTGCTCGAGGTCTGCCCATTTCTACTTCTGGTACCTGTCCCAGCTCATCCCTGTCCTGGCCTTCTTTTCTAGGCTCCTGGTCAACCCAAACTGCCCTCTTCCCTCTCCATCATCCTCGGGGGCCCTGATCAGAATGGCCCTGCCAGAATGGCCCCTCTCTTCCAACTCAGGCCTCAAAGATATGCTGTTCTGATGAAGTAAGTTCTCTGCCCCCCGCAGACGGGGCCATGGAGAGAGAGTGGGGGATGTGGGACCCAGTCTGCAGTGTTCATCTATTCCTTTGCCTTTTGTTTAGTTATGAGAGAGCATATTATAATGGGGAGCATGGGGACCACATGTTTGATCACAAACACACAAGAAAAATCATAAACACTTATAGCAGGCCAATTCCATATTTCTTAGTAGACCCATCACTTTTATAAATTGAATTTCCACCAAATTTTCACCTAGTGCGATGAGAAAAGTTTGTCCTTGAGTAAAAGAGCATGTTAGTCTTGTTAGATTAATTTTAATTTTTATTTATGTGCAACTCTAATCTCTACCTTATATAACCTCATGCTTCCTGGATACATAATGATTAGCCATATTTATTCGGCCACAGCTAAATCCAACTAGGTAATGTTGGTCTTCACTAACAAATCTGTGCTTTTCTGGGGATCTTTCCAGAAGGAGTTCATGGCCCTGAGGGTGAGTGAGAGGAAAAAGGATTTCTCCACCTTCTCTACAATCTAGAAAAAATATGCAGACGTGAAGACGGAATAGAGAGGACAACTCACCCAAGCAACACGTGGAGGGGAAGTATTTTGTGGGTGATTCTGGCCCACGCTTCTACCCTTAAGGGAAGAAACGCTTTGTGAGTCTATACTATGCTTGCTGTTGACTCTTTAGTCAGATTTGAATTACTTAATTTCATTTGTTAGTGCAGATTTTTTCTTTAAGAAACAAAAGAAGCAATCCAGTTCAGTGTTTTATTTCTGGATGAGGAATCAGCCTGCAGAGAGGGAAGCCACCCAACCACCGTGTCATTCCCAAAAACATGAGCAAAGGCTGGCCAGGCCTGCCCTATGATGAGGGGATGCTGAATTTGCTGGAAGGGAGGGGGCATCTGCCTTGGTAATAACCTGGGGAATAGGCACCGCTGAAGAGTGAGGGATGGGAAAGGGACCTCACCAGAGGCGGAGCGCAAAGGGGGCCCAAGGTGGCTCCCTTCACATAATGTCCGTCTAATCAAGCCTCAGGCATGGTTTCCAAGGGGCTTGCGTCCCTCACGTTAAGGTATGCTTTACTCAGCTCACACTTTAGATGTTGATAATTAGTGATACACTGATCTTTTAATCATCTTTTATCTTGGGTAGTGGCCCTTTGAGAAAATAAAAGGTTACAGATGTGTGAGAGAGAAACTGTACACCATCCTCAAATATCTATTTATTATTTTTCAACTCTGGTCAAATTTCTAAACTAGAAGGGAGGCAGATGGCTTCCTGAAAATAAAAATAGATTTTATCCCCTGAAGTTTTGCAGCCTGTGTGAGGGGAAGTAGCCGAATCTATTATTTGAAAGATTCTCTCTGAAGATGCACATGTGTTTTTATGTTGCATATTGCGGTGAGACAGACAACTAGACACCTGTGCAAATGAGTGGTA
Source organism: Potos flavus (assembly GCA_028534135.1). NCBI lineage: Eukaryota > Metazoa > Chordata > Mammalia > Carnivora > Procyonidae > Potos > Potos flavus. The sequence goes on along the minus strand of CM052883.1, from coordinate 64,266,843 downwards.
GGGAGGCACAGACGCTCCAGAGAACAGACGCCTCAGTTGGGATTTATTGCCTTTTCCATGGTGGACCTCTGGAAGAATAACAAGATTGTGGGAAGGATCAAGAACGTTGGACCCAGAGATACCTGGGTGGCTCAGTCAGTTGTCTGACTCTTGATTTCAGGTCAGGTCATGATTTCAGTGTTGTGAGATCGAGCCCCACATTGGGCTCTGTGCTGGGCATGAAGTCTGCTTAAGATTCTGTCTCTCCCGGGGCTCCTGGGTGGCTCAGTGGGTCAAAGCATCTGCCTTCGACTCAGGTCATGATCTCAGGGTCCTGGGATCGAGCCCTGCGTCGGGCTCTCTGCTCAGTGGGGAGCTTGCTTCCCCCTCTCTCTCTGCCTGCTTCTCTGCCTACTTGGGATCTCTCTCTCTGTCAAATAAATAAATAAAATCTTTTAAAAAAAAAAGAAAAAAAATGTGTGTAGCATTGTTTAAAAAAAAGAAAAAGATTCTGTCTCTCCCTCTGCTCCTCCCTCCCACACCCCCGCTGGCTTACACTCTGTCTCAAAAAGAAATATTGGACCCAGATAATTTTGAGGTTGAATTGGTCTAGCAATAGTGTGGCCTTTAGCCATTTGCTTTATGTCTCTGAGCCTCAGTGTCCTCACCTGCAAAATGAGCTTTTGTGAAGAGTAAATGAAATCACATGTATTAGTGATCTACTGCTGTGTAACAAATTATCCCCAAACTTAGTAACTTAAAACAACAACATGTATTACCTCACCGCTTCTGTAGATCCGAGGACACAGCTTAGCTGGGTCCTTTAACTGAGGGTCTCATAAGACAACAAGCCAGATGTCAGCCAGGCTGCAATCATCTCAAGTCTCAATGGAGGAAGGATTGTTTCCAAGCTCATTTTTGTGGCTGTTGGCAGTTTTCAGTTTCTCATGGGCTGTTGGACTGAGGCCTCAGATCCTCATGCCCGGCTGGCTATTCCTTAGTTTCTCGCTCTGTGGACCTCTCCAGCGGACAGCTCATAACACAGATGCAACTTGCTTCATCGGAACAAGTCAAGGAGAAGAGGCAGAGTGAGAAACAAGGAAGTCCCAGTTGTTTATAACCTAGTCTTGGAAGTGGCATCCCATTACTTCCACTGTATTTTATTAAAAAACTTGACACAAGATCCAGTCCACCTATAAAAGGAGGGGATTGTGCAAGATGTGGATTCCAGAAGGCAGAGATCATTAGGAGCCATTTGAGAAACAGCTTACCACATGTTGCATACATCAAGTGCTTATCATTGCTTCACATAGATGGTGCCTAATAAATGTAGCAGCCTTCTTCCTCAAGCTGACATAGACAGGTAGAGCTTGGCAATGACAACACTACTTGGATAAGGTATAGTCTACAGTCCTTGGGGAATCTTCCACAAGTCACTAGAACTGCAGAGATTTTTCAATGTCTCCCAAGGCAGATTGCCCTCCCCACCAGGTGGGCCTCTGTGGGAGGTGTGTGCCCAGAGGCTAAGAGGTCCTCATTGAGTAGCTCCTGCTGGAGCTCAAGGAGGCCAGAGAAGACTTTCTCCAAGTACTTACCGAGCTCCTACTATGTGCCAGGAGGCAGCAGGGGGCAAGAAAGACTGGAGGCCAAGCTCACACAGAGCTTGCATTTTAGTGAGGGCAGACAGACAGCAAGCAAAATAAATGAGGATAATACATTATGGTAAATGGGAAAAATCATGATGTCTTACAAGTCCACCAAAACCTCCAGTCAATTTCCTGCCATGTAACCCAAATACAGTTAACACCTACAGAATACATGATTTTGAACGCTTAAACCATTGCTTCTTGATCTCTAATCAATTAATAAGGTTGTTAACAGTCCCCCTGTGTGCTTGAACACATATAGTTCATGTCATGGCATGAACATTACATTTAAGGTGAGTGGTAGAAAATAAATAAGGCAAATATCATCAGTTGACAATTTTCAGGTAAAAATGAAGATAAAATTTACAGTAAATTTTTACTTTTATATTTAAAAACATTAAACAATTTCCTGAAATGAACCATCGTTATACACCAAGGGAAGAATTTTGAGGCTAGAGGGGTGGAGAAATGTTGAGATGTACGGCCCTTTGCTGTCCCTCGGAACACCTTTCAAAACATCTACACACGCATCTGACATTTTACTTACTGTATTTGAATTGTAACTCAAGATTCTCCTGTAGATCGTTTTATTAAAGATGTCACATTGAGCCAGTGGGATATAAGTATGCGTATACAAATGTCAGCTGAAGAAAATATTGCTTTGAGAGATGTGCATATTCCTTGAAGTTTAAGTATTGAAAACCAGAGGGATCCTATGGTTAGAATATTAACTTGGAGGGGGGGTCCTGAGGAGGGAGTGGGGGGATATGCTATGGAGAAAAATAAAGTGAGGAAAGGGGTAGCGAATTCAATTTGAAATAATGTGGCTAGCAACAAGGGTGGTATTTGAATAGAGTCCTAAGGAGAAGAAGGAGAAAGATATGTGGACTGCTGCCAGAGGATTGCCCCGGGGCAGAGGGAACAGCTAATGCAAAGTCCCTGAGGCAGTGTTCTGGCATGTTCTAGGGAAAGCAAGGGAGCCTTCATGACTCTCTAGTGAGCTCAGTGGAGCAGTGTTGGACAGCGGAGGAGCTGAGTTTCCTGAAATACAGAGGACTGGTAGAGGAGGGCCCCAAACAATTTTAACTCTGAATGAGATGGGAAGCCATCCCAGGCTTTGAACCGTTACCAACCTGAACATAATTGTAGGTCTTTGAGGAGAGGGAGTGGCTTTCTGTGTCCGTGTCCCCAATCAATTAAGTTATGGCTGTGACATCAGCCCCTCTGAGCCAGCATCGGTGGGAAGAAGCAGTGGGCAGAGCAGAAAGGCATGAAAGAGGCACACTGAGGCTGAGAAAGAGCGGCAATGCAGTTGGCCTTGACCTGCCTCAGAAACCCAGGGATGGGGTGGGAAGGAGCACTCCTAGGGAGGGACCGGCATCAATATTTGTTGTCTAAGAGATGAGCCAGTGGCAATCGATAGACAGTGATTTTAGAGGTGCTAAGAGGGTATTCCTTTCTTCATTTCCCTAATATGGTCCCCCAACTCCACCACCCCCCCATGGTATGGGAACCATTACCTCACACCTTTTTGGATCATAGCATTGCCTATGGTGTCCCCCCCCACACACACACACACATACATTTGGGGTAAGTTAAATAGGGGTAGGTGTTCATGGGGCATCTACCATGCCCAGGTATCATGCTCATTGCTTTACATACATGGGCTCATCTAGTCAACTCCACGATCCTATGAAGTCATTATTCTATCCCCATTTTATAGATAAGGAAACTGAGGCTTGAGGGGTAAGTAATTTACTCAGAGTCACAGAGCTAGTAAGTTTTCTGAGTGGGATTCACATCCTGGACCTTCTGATACCAAAGTCAACATTCTTCACACTATTGTGTCTAGACTGATAGATGACCAACAGCCACCATGAATATCATGACTGTTTTTGTGGGATTAGACGAGATAAAGATCGAGGCTGTAAGTGGTCAGGTGTCTTCTTCCTGACAGGCAGGTCCATGTAGAATCCTCCAAGGCAGAGAGTGAACTTGTTTGGCAGGGAAGATCTTGGGGGGCTCAAGGAATAGGGCGTGAATGGTGGGTGGCAGCTGGAAATGAGGGTGGGGAAAGCAATGTTTCCTGTCCTATTAGGAGACCAGAGCCAGACCACCTTTCTTCCCCACTGGGTGGTCCACACCCTCTGTGTTATGTGTCTAATATATTTAGTTTGGCAATCATTTAAATTAATGATGTAAAGATCCTCTAAATGAATCCAGCCCACCAACGCTCACACATTTCAGTAAAGATCCATAGCTCGGGAGTTTGTACTGAACTAAAGCCATTTTCCAAGAAATGGTTCCATTAGCCCACGTAAAAGAAAATGAGACAGAGGAGAGGGCCGGACATTCTTCCTTCCCCCAGCCCCCACCTTTTCACAATGAAGGGGTGATTCCACATAAACATGGATTTTAAAATCACAGCTGGTTTTTCTTCCTGTGCTTAAGTATGGGAAAATCTTTAATTTTTACCAGTCGTGGGGGCTGGAGGTATGAAACTTTGCTGAATAGGATGCACCCACCAAGCACATTTTATTAGCTCTGCTATCTGACCGTGCTTTCAATTTTTAAAACAGTTGCTTTAAAACGCCTCTGGGGACATGCACAGCAATCTCAGTTAATCCCATAATAATAAAAACCAGCAGCTAAAGTGCTGCCATAACAATAATGACCAACACACGGACTGGAAGATGGATCGTAAGGAGGATTTCCTGACGAGGAGTGTTAAGGATTCACCTTCGACTCCTTAGCAAGCAGAAGAAGGATCATCTTTCTTGTCGGGCTTTGCTGAGCTTGCCTGGAGGCAGAGATAGATGAGGTATCCTCTCAGCATTCTTTCCCATCCTGTGAGTCTGAAAACATCCCTGGTGACCTAGGCCAGTGGGAATTGCTTTATCCATTCTAGGCTGACCGAGTGAAAATTTAGCAAAGTTCATTCAACAAACATTCACTGGGCAGCTGCCATTTGCCAAGCCCAGGGAAGTTTTGGAGAGGGAAAAGATGAAGAATGGGCCATTGACCTCTACCTTTGAAGAATTGAGTCGAATGGGACACAGAGGGATGCTCATGGGAACCTGAGGCCAAATGAAATAGGTTGTTAGAAGTAGCAGCCCAATGTGAAGGGTTTTGTTAGAAGAAATAATTTATGACGGCTCAGTGATGGAGAAAGCCTTCCAGAAGAAGTAGCAACTGGGATCATTCTTTAAAGATGATGGGAATTCGGTAACTGGAGAACAGGTAAAGGGCCCAAAGCTGAGGAAATAGCATGAGCAGAGATAGCAGCATGGCCTTGCAGATTTGTTTAAGTTCCTTCTGGAACCCCAGTGGAGCAAGGAGGGATGTGGAAGAAAGAAGGTATGGGAAGAGAGAGAGCTGGAGCATGAGCAGCCTTGAAGGTCATAGTCAAGAACCTCTGCTCTTACTCTGGGGATGACAGTAAGGAATCCTTCCTTTTGGAAAGAGGGAGTGAGCTAAGCTTTAGGAAAGTAGCCCCAATGATGGTGTGAAATTAAAAAGAATAATTAAAGAGAAAAAAACTTGAGTGCATATTACACTTTGTCCACAAAGTCAAAGGAATCTGGCCTTATCAATCCAAGTCAGAAAGAGAGTTCCAGCATGGGAAACTCCTCACTTAGATTTCAAATGCCATATCATCACTGTGGTCTTTTGATAGTCAGGGAGGCAGGGCATCCACTGAAATTTTCCAAGAAGGTTCCATTCATAAGTGCTCATGTGACAGTACTGAAAACAGAGGTCTGACTTGGAGGCCCAGAGCTGGTGAAATAAGTCTGCTTAGTTTGGCTTCCCTCCTGGTTTCCAGCTTTATATCCATGGACTCCAGAAGACCTGGGCTAGTATGGACAAGTCATGTTTGGCTGAAGCTGCCTGTGGCAGAACGGAAAGAAGACTAAGTTTCCATGTGAGGCTGTGGGGCAGAGTCTATACAATACTGATCAGTCCCAAATATGCCACCATCATTGCCATGAGCAATGGTTTTTGTCTCATTGGTTTTAATATCCTCTGAGTCCTATCTACAAGGCCATTGGAGCCCATTTCATTTCACTTATTTGGTATTATTATTTTTTTAAAACGTGGTTTGTACTCCACCTCCTTGGTCATTATGCACAATGGCACTCCGCAGTGGTTAGTTGAATATGGGCTGCCTGCACTCCCTCTGGGCGCTAGCTTTCAGTGGCTGGTACTGGAAGAGAGGAAACTTCTTCTCTCATCTCAGGGGGACGTCTCCTTCCTCTAGCGGTCAGGAGTGCCAGGGCTGGGGTGGACGTAGGAACGAGGTCCCAATGACCCTCTCAGCCCACTTCCCATCGATTCACATCTTCATGGATTTATTCACCAAATACTAACTAAGCATCCATCATATCAGGCGTTGCAACAGACGCTCAGAGAGTAGAAGACAACCAGGCATGCTCCCTGCCCTCGAAGAAGTTCTGTTTTAACAAATAATTCAGGCGTGGCTAGCGAATATGGAAGGGGGAGAGCAGAAGCTGGGGGGGGGCATGGCTCAGGGAAGGGCTGGGAGTTTGCCGTGTGAAGTGGGGTCGGGGGGTGGGGGGAGGGAGGTCAGCTCCAGGCAGACAAGAGCAAAGACAAGCATCCGCAGGTGATAGAAAGTGGGGTGCTGAGGACCTGAAAGAAATGTGGAGGCTGGAGAGGCAGGGTGAGCAGGGACTGTAGAGAGTGACGTGTAGAGGACGTTGAGAGCCAGACAGGTATATCATCATGGACTTTGCTGTTGATATTAGTAATTGTATAATTACTCTCCAGCCTCCGTTTCTCTCTGTATGACGAGATTAGGGTAATAGACCCGGGCAGATGACTGATGGAACAATGACATATGCAGAATGCTTTGTAAACAATAAATAACTATGAATTATAGCCAATCAATATAGCCTATGGAGTAACTCCGAGTTATATAAGCTACATCTCTCCCTATATACCATAGAACACATCCCAACCCACACAACAAATCCACCAACATAGAGCCTGACATTCCATAAATGTTGGTTGCACTGACCTTGAAAGAGCAGTTGTTGAGGTCATTTGCCACAGACTACAGGAGACAGTTGGGGAGAAGGGGACCCTCCTAGGGAATTGCATTCCACGAGTGCAGGACCACGGGACAGTCTGGTCTTAGAAGTCATCATAGATCAGACCAGCAATGCTCCGACTTCATAATGAATCTGTAATTCAAATGAAATAAAGTTTCTAAGTGGGCTCATTCTAACCCAATTTATTTCACTTTGGTACATTTTAAACTCAATTTTATACATACAACTCGCTACCTGGCAAAGAAACTGTTTACAAATCTTATTGCCCATACCAGATTTCTGTCCCCATAGATAGTACAAGAAGAAAACACAAACATTGAGCATAGAATATTCATAAATATTGGTGACAGTTTGTCATTACATTGACCAAAAGAGAACCCTTGTGAGCAATATATAAATAAGTCATTAACAAATCTGTTTGTATTTCTTTTCATTTATTTAAACTCTACGGAAATTACATATACTTTAAAGAAAAGTATTGAAAACTGGTGAAAGCTATTTTAAAAGGTTTAAAACAACGTGTAATTTAAAATGCTCAGAAGATATAAACTTCATCTGGAGGAAGATTAAACAGAAATAACTTCTTATTTCAACTCCTGTTGTTGAAAATGCTCTTAAATTGTTTATTTATTCCACTTTCCTGCCTCAGTGAGGAAAGAATTTTGAGTCTCTTCTAAATTTCCTTTGACAACCAAGGATCTTGTCTCGTCTCTGGCAACGTAAACACAATGAATATGACAATGGCATCACAGAGTTATAGGCAATCAGACTGAGAAGGGGCAAGAGTGAATCTCATAATCCCCTGTTTTACCCAAAGTAAAAGAGAATTTTAAAGAGGCACATTGATTTGAATATGATCTAGCTGGAGCCGGAACCCGGATTTCTCTCTTCTCATCCTGGCTTATGGTGCATGCCTGGGTGGTCGGGAATATACTCATCCAGGAATTTAACCCTGGAAGGAGAAATTTTTTTTTTTAAGATTTTTTAAATTTAATTATTTGACAGAGAGAGCAAGCACAAGCAGGAGGAGCATCAAAGAGAGAAAGAGAAGTAGACTCCCCGCTGAGTTAGGAGCCTGATGTGGGGCTCGATCCCAGGACCCTGGATGATGACCTGAGCCAAAGGCAGACGCTTAACTGACGAAACCACCCAGGCGCCCTGGAAGGAGAATTTTTATATACATTTTTATCACTCAGGGTGTGTGTGTGTGTGTGTTAAGTTCACTCTTGGGTCCTAGAATAAAGCTTTTTTGAAATATGGCGTCTTGAAGATTCTTAGCTACGTTCCTGTTAATTATAGTTTTGTTATAAATATATTTTACTATAAATTATTAATATGAAATACGAAGATAATACTGCTTCTCTTTAAAGGTTGAGATGCCAGAAACTAAATAAACAAAACAATGCCCAGACCTCCTAGACAGCTTTGAGTTTACGTGACAGAGATGTATGGGACCAACGTATGTGGATTTTGAAGTAAAGATGATTTAAAAAAAAAAAAAGACAAATCACGATGTGAGGATGGCCTGGCTGTGACATCGGTCACCCCGTTGATGGCCACGGTGGATTAGGCTGATCCGACTGGCTAGGAGGATGTCCCCTTCCTCCCTCACCACTCCACGTGCTTCCTTCCCAAGGCTGCACGCTCAGCTGAAGAGGACATTAAGATAAAGTTGTTGCTCCGCAGAAGGCAGCTTCATCTTTTTGTCAATCCTATACGCCAGGGGCTGTTTGAAGAGCTTTGCGCACCGTAAGCCCTTTTAGTCTAAGAAAGCTGTACTACTTGTGGTTTACCTGGCGTGCGGCGGTAGGAGGCTCGCTGGGGGACTCCTTCAGGCCACCGCATGTGAGTTTTCAACACCTCGAGGAGGGCCCCGAAATGTCCTCAAGCCCCCACGTGAGGCAGGGAAGCCCACCGGTCTATGTGGCAGGCCGGCTCTTAGTGGTGGGAGAAGGACCATGATACTGAATCTCACTATAATTTCATTTTACTTTAGAAATTATTTATTGTAATTGCGGCAAAATAGACATAACGTAAAATTTACCATTGTAACCTTTTTAAGTGTACAGCTCAGTAGTGTTCAGTCCCCTCACGTTGTTGGGCAACGCATCTCCAGAACACTCTCATCTTCCAAAACTGAAACCAGAGCCTTGAAACAACTCCCCATCCCCTGTTCCCCCACAGCCCTTGGCAACCGCCATTCTTCTTTCCGTCTCTATAAATATGACTATGCTAGGGACCTCAGGTGGCAGGATCCTACACTGCCATACATCTGGCTTATTTCGATTAGTATAATGCCCTCATCCATGTTGTCCCGCGTGTCAGAATGACCTTCCCTTTAAAGACTGAACATTGTTCCATTGTGTGTGTGTACCACATTTTATTTATCCGTCATCTGTTGATGCACACTTGGGTTGCTTCCAACATTTGACTATTGTGAATTCAACCTTACAGTGTTAATTGCTTTCTAAACCTGAGGAATCTTTATGGGGGGATGAAGGTAAATGCCACTTCGATCTCCACTGACTCTATATGTGCAATTAACGAGAGAGAGATCCAGATGTAGCTTCAGAAAACATGACGCTTGTTCTGCTGTGCCCTTTGAAAGAGCTGTTTTGCTCCGACACTCACCACTATCGTCACAAGCTGGACACTGAGCACTTCTTGGGGTCCACCCTCAAAATAAGGTCCATCCTCAAATAAGGATACACATAGGAACATCATAAAGACAAACTTCGTGAAGTCTCAGAACCTCACCATCTTTTTTATCATGACGTGATTTTAGGGTAGAATTAGAGCAGGAGGAGTCTTTGCATGCTCCGAGGATCTGGATAAGAACTGGAGGCCTTAATCTTCACCCCCAGCTCCCCGGTTCCCCCAAGCCACCGCACAGCCACGAGCAGGTGTTTGTCCATTCATTCCCTGGAAGGCAAGAATTCCTAGCTACCATCTGTGCCCCCGATTTGGTGATACGGTCTTTTCCTTCATCCACTCATTGATTCGTTTAACCATTATCCATTGACTGTCCTTGATGTTTGAGTTAGAGTGTCATTGCTCCTTCAGAATTGTCTTTACCACGGTGCTAATTGAATCAGACACAAGCATCATTAGCACTTTGCCTTTAAAAGGGGGCGAGCCTGCAGGGACTGCAACCTTATTTGAGCGCTGGGCTCCAAGACCGGAACCCCAGGCAAAGATCCAGTATAGTCTAGTCAAACGTATCCTTGCACATCTTTCAGGAAGGATCCCTGGGGAAACTGAGCACTCACTCATCAACAGACATCACAGCCTGCTTCTCCGCCATTGTTGGAATGGATTGCTGTGTCCTTTAGCTACGCTTTAAATACTTCCTTACTTTTTTTTTTAAAAGATATCATACTAAACGAAAGTAGTACAGGATGATACTGTTCAGTGGATTCTCTATTCTCAGTAAAACCATACTGAATAAAAGATTTGTTTTCAAAAACAGAAGAATATGGTGAATCCTTATGTCTTGGCTGCGGAAGCTGAATGCCCAAGTATGAACACCATCTCGGGCGCTTCCAAGCTGTGTGACCTGGGGCAAGTTACCTACCCTTTCTGAGTCTCAGAGTTTAAGTCTGAAAATATAGATGGCAATAGTATCCAGATCACAGCTGCTGAGAATGAAATGAGTTAAAACATGCAGAGCATTTAGAATAGTGCCGGGCAAATCAATCAATCGATTGATAAATGGGTTAAGACACTGTAACAAAGAGAGATCTTTATTATGATGAGTATTATTTAGGAAGATAATGAAATCATCTTCCTTGAATATATCTGTAATAGGATTGGTTCCCAACTGTCCAGCTCAATATAGATGAGCTTCTTCTTGAGGAGATAACACCGTAAGACCCACAAAGGCCATGAGAAGAGGGGTCCCTAACGGGTAGGGAATGTGTAAAAAAGGAATGGCTTCCCAGCCTGCTACTGTGAATCTAAATGCTCCCAAGACTCAGGTGGGGCTGATGGTAGCCTCTGATCAGGAAAGAACTTTTAAAGCATCAAGACAAAACAGATCATTTGACAGAGTCTAATGCACTGTGACCACCATTCATTATCTTTGTTACCCATGAGGTTGGTCGTCACACATAACAAACCACGCCCCCCCAGTGATGTCAGCCCAGGAGTCTGGTGAAGGGGACTGGGCAGCATGCAGTGGGCACACAGGAGACAGCACGGCCTTAAGAGGACCTGTGGGGGCTGAGGACATGAGACAGCAGTGGGGGTGGGGGTATGAGATCCAATTTATCACAGAAGTTCCCTCCCCTTCCTACAGAGTAAGAGCCTGCTACTCCCTCGTCCCTACCTCCACCTGCTCTGGTGGTGACAGAATTTGTTCCATAATTGCCTTGGCATGTGCAATTCTTGTCTGGGCAACAACGCAAAAAGAATTACCCAAAGGGGATCCTTGCTTGAAAAATGTCTCTGCTCCTGGACAGGAACTATGGAGGACATGCATGAAAAATTTTGTGTCATGAATGGGATTCATTCATTCTTAAAATCTATCCTCTCTTTGAGTAGGCTATGCACCACCACTATTAGAGAAAGAAATGGTTCCTGGGCATAGCAGATCCGACAACTGTCTTTCTCTTCTCTGACCTCATAACCAATGGGCTGCTCTCCCTTTTCCTCCTTCTCTCCTGTTCTACCTACGCAAGAGGAACCACTCCCCTCCAGTTGCCTTTCCCTTCCTGTTCGGCATTCCAGAGAAATGCAGTGTGGCCTCTATCTGCCGGGAAGCTTGAGGATGTTTCCAGGGCTACCGTTCCTGAAGCTTGAATGAGGAGGCAAACTCACCCCTTTGCTGTCACATGGTTTGGTCATATGACAGGCCAGAGCCATCTTCAGGAACTATTTCACTTTCCTTCCTGTTGAAATTCTCATCACCTCCAGGAATGGGGGCCCGTGTTCCTGTTCTTGAGCTGTAAGATATTACTGACTCATTCCCAGTGGTTACCAGACCATTCATCCATGCAATTTATTCATTCTTCATTCATTCAGTATTCACTTAACAAATACCTGTTGTTGACCCAATTATGGGCCAGACATCCTGCTAAGCTTTGGGGCTGAACCATGTATCGGGCAGAGCCCTGCCCTCAAGGCTCACAGTTTATGGTTTTATCATTAAGGCTGGGGAGCCGGTGGGTAGAAGACAGGGCGCATCCAAAGATTCACCCGAGGGAAGTCTACTGAGTTGACAATTTACTGAGGGTGGGTGGGGCTGAGGGAAGCAGGCTTAGGCCTCCAGGGTAGTAACAGCAGAAGCCATTACTCCCACCCCCCCATCCCCACCCCCACCTCCCCCACCCCCCACCCCACCCCCGCCCAAGGAAGAAGGGACAAGGGGAGGAAAGAGCATTTCAGAGCCAGCGAGGACTAGAGCCTGGAAGAGAATTCTTGCAAGAGGGTTCCCCCCATAAGAGTCGTACTGGGGAAAGAACTCAGCCTCTGCCAGCATCTCATCTAGTGGGAGAGAATGGCAATGGCGGTAGATGAAGTCGGGGGTGGCTGCGTGTGTGTGCCGATTCTCTGCCTTCCCTCTCCTTCCAACTTTGGTCTCCCGTGGCTCAGAGCATCCACAGGATGCAAACTTTAGAGTTAATATCCGGGACACAGAGAAGTCAGAGAGAGGTGGAGAGTGGGTCTGGGGACCAGGAAGAGGGATCAGTAGTGTGGCCCCTATGTGTCACCTGTGGGTGGGGGTGAAGGGATTGGATGGCTCGCACTGAAGTCTCAGTCATGGGGGCCTCAGAGCCCCCACGGGGATGGGAGGCTCGGTGGCTCCCAAATGCTGGGCATCACTGCCAGAAACCGCTCTCCTACTGACAGCTGGCTGCTGGGGTCTGGACCCTTCCTGGGAATCTGCAGACACGACCGCGCTTCCTCCAGGAGCCACAACGAAGCAAGAGCGGTGCAGTCATCGGGGAGTCGGGGATCGTCTGGACAAACATCAGGAAGAGCTGCCCTGGCATTGTCTCGCAATCACACACCAAATACGGCAGGGCCTTGGTTCTCATGCAATTTATCATCTCACTTGGGACCGCAAACCTGTACAGAAAAATAAGGAACGATGACACCTCAGGCAGCAGAAATAAAACACAGTCAAGGCGGAGGCCTAGCTGCAAGTAAGTTAGTAGTGGCAAAGGCAGCCCCTTCCACTGCCTTGCTGGCAAGTGGGGCGGCCACCAGCCCTGAGCAGCGTCATCGCTTTCTGCGAGGTCTGGGGGAGCCGGTCACTGTCAGTGCACAGGCGCTCATGCGCCTGCAGTCCCAGAGGCGCATGCGCCCATGCAGGCAGGCAGGCATGCAGGCAGGCACACACATGCACACATGTACATGCATGAGCACACGGGTACACACACGCAAGATCTATTGCCATCCTATGTGGTCACTCACGGCGGTTTTCTTTATCAGTCCTTGCTGGAATGAACACACGAAAACGCGGGGGAGAGATGAGAGACTGACCAAGTGACTGACATTGTTAGTGGTGCTGGGGCTGTTTTTTCAACAGCCATATTCCTTTGGGTTCTGTGATATCTTAAAAGAAAATAGGCCTTCTGCTTTGCTGGATTCTTGGTGATTTTATTGATATTCCAATATCTAACTGAACACTCTGACAGTTTGGGAACTAAGGTATGGATAATTCCAGACTAGCTCCAAAATGGGCACTCTGCGCCCGGCTCGGACACTGGAAAACACCTCTATTTCAGGATTTCCTCCCGGTTTCCACCTCTCCAGCCCCCTAAGAACCATCTTCCCGTGGTGGAGGGTACAGACTCCCATAGACAGGGGAGAGAGAAACTGGTTTGCCACCACTTTCCTTTTCCTGGGAGATGTTTGCCACTGGATGCCCCCCCTTCCCATCTCCTCCTCCTGACATTCAGTCCAGCATCTTAGCTCCTGCTGATTCCAGTATTTTTGTCATGAGGCAGGTGTTAAAATTACAGATACTACATGTCAGGGGTGATGGCTAAATATTTCTAAGACAAAGGGATGTCAGGTAGCATCGCGTGGGTCTTTCTGATCATTAGGAAATGAGGGAGACTTGGAGAATAACGGGAAAGAAACACCCACCAGCGTAGCTTCAATGCTAAGCCTAGAATACACCAGTTCTTATCTCAACCATCTTCAAAAGACAGCTCGAGAGTTCTACCATCTGTAGAAAAGCCACTGATGGTGACTATCAAAACAAATCTGGTATTTTTTCAAGATTTTATTTATTTATTTGACAGAGAGTGAGAGTGCACAGCAGAAGGAGAGAGAGAAGCAAACTCCCTGCTGATCAGGGAGCCTGATGCGGGACTCGATCCCAGAACCCTGGGATCATGACCTGAGCCGAAGGCAGACGCTTTACCAACTGAGCCACCCAGGTGCCCAGATGAACCTGGTATTTTGGAAAATGGTTTTGTTTGTGACTTTACCTCAGGCTGCACAGCATTTCCAAAAAAAAGTACCTCTCACCAGGCCGATGTAAAACCTAGAAAATCAGGATTCAGGAGAAGTGCAACGGCATTCACAGGACACGGGAAAATGGTTGCTGGCACCCAGTCATATGATTTCTTGTACTCACGCATTTTTTTTTCATCTGCAAAAATGGACCCTCAGTAACTGGACAGTGGATTTTGTGTGTAGGCTTATTATCAGCTTAAGAGACTTGAGAGAGGCTGGTTCCATACTAGCCCGGATCCCACACTTTGTAATGTCTGCTTTCCATCATCCCTGCCCACCGTGCTTACTTTCCAATCCCATTTATGTACCCTCCTCACCGTGACCCCCTCAGAGCCTCACAAAGGGTGTCGAGCGGCGAGTAACAGCCAGGCACATAATACATTCGATAGCGTGGAAGCGCCTGGGCACACGGAGAAGGGAGTACCAATGGGAGTGATCACATGACCTCCCACCTGGCCCGTCCATCTTCTGTCTTCTATTCCACGGCCATCCTCCAGCGTTACAGGTGGCTGGTGCCCACCGCTGAAGATACACCTTCCTCAGAATCCTCCAGGACTCTGCCTTCTCCCAGTCAGTGGAGTCCCTGGGCCCCTTGACTCAGGGCTTTAGCATTTAAACTCCGGTTATTGATATAACCAGAGGCTCCGTAGAAGGCCGCCCCTCCTCTGTTTAACCCCCCCCCCCCCCGAGCTACTACGTTAATAAAAAACAACCCACGTTCCAAAGCCCTTGGGAATTATCCAGATCACACCTGGCCGTGTAACGTGGATAAAACCCCACACCACCTTATATGTGACAGTGAGGGAAACTGCCCCCACTCGCCACCCACCAAGACGCCATTTTGTGCACCAACCAGACGTTTGTGTGAGGAAAGGCAAACCCCCTCAGGCCTGGACAATTGTGTGTCCTCCCTGGGCAGTCTGACATTCAGCAGGAGACCTCAGCCACCTCTCTTGCTGCAAGACCCAGTTTTCAAAAACGCCAACTGCTTCCCCCGAGAGAGTAAGACTGATAGAAGAGGCAGGAGGGCGTGATACCAAAGTACCAACTGGGGAAAGAATTGGGGGCCCTGTATTCCTGTGTTGGATGAGATGTCAGGAAAGCCTTCTTCGCTTACGGAAATTCCTTCAAAATAAGCAAAAGCCAGTGGGTCACATTCTTTTGTGAATTCTTGCTGTTGTTCTCTTTTTTCCTTTTAATGTTCACCAGAAGAATCCGCAACCGGGCTAAAGAACAAGCCTTCCTGCCTAATATAAAAACAGTAGAACTAGCGGTCATATTAATAATACTTTACATTTACAGAGCATTTTTTTTTTTTTTACCTTTAAAGCCCTTTATAAATATTAACTAATTAATCCCCTTAGCAACAAAGTACTTACTTTGTTTGCTTCTAGACATAAGGCAGTGGTGGACTGAATTAGAAATCTCTCTGTGGAGTGATTTGGCATCTTTTTTCAAACACGCAGCATTGGTTGAGAGGTTTTTTCTGTCCAATTCTAAAGTCAAATTTTAAAAATCGCTATTAAAGAATGGAGGAAAAAACCAGAATTCTAGCCATAGCCAATCTATCCCAGTTTTCAGCCGGCCTGTGCTAAGGGCAGCATGTTTTTAGCACTGAACCTCCGCTATGGCTTTCTGGGTATCACCCATGCCCTAGAGGCTGTCATCTCTGACGTCTCAAATAGAAAATTCCGGAAACAAACATCCTGGATTCTATTTATGTGTACAGTTATTTAAAAATAAAACTGACATCAATACCAATATTGCTATGGGCTATTACTGCCTCAGGTGTATTCTCCGCTTTCCTTTTTGAGGCTTCAATCAATAGACCAGCAAAGACATTATTAGGTACAATATTTGCTCCCCTCTCTTCTCCACCTTCCCTTTCTACCTTCTGCTTCCACTCCTGCACCTATGGGTTCATTCTGTGGTAGCCCCACTGCTTAGCACATTTTCAGGCACATACCAGCTGCTCAATAAAAACCGAATGACCAAACGAACCGAGGAGAACTTGAGGAGTTTAGTATTGTACAAAGCACCGATGTGCCAGCCCAAACCACTTGTTCGCAAGGCATCCACTAGTAGCCTCTATGACTGGAAAGCTCATTGAGCAGGCTTCATCGTGTTCTAGGGGGCCCATCTGTTTTACCCTAGAAGCTGGAATTGGTAGCTCATAAGCAGAAGCTGGCCCCATCAGAAGCTGCAAGGAATAAAAAAGAGGCCAGAAAACTCCTTACCCATCCCAAGGGCAAATCAACGGGCCTGCCCTTCCATGCTTCTAGATTTGACCCTTATGTTCCATGTCACTCTTCTCTGAGGGCCCCTCCCTTTTTTCTTCCTCCATGATTCTCTTTGATTTTTCTTGTAAGCAGAATTTGTTTCAGAGTAGTTGGCTGGACAGTGAGTTACCTGGGCCCCAAATTCTCCTGGGAAGTCCCTGATTTTACAATAGACCCAGGAAATTGCCAAGGATTCTGGCCAGTCCAGGCTCCTGGGCTACACAGCACTGGCTTGAATGGCCACCTTGACCTTCCCCAAACTATCTATTAGGGACAACTCAAAGACGAGCCAAACCCTGGAATTTCCTTCACTGAGCTAGTTCTGAGGAGACCCTAAGACACCTGAGGGTTTCAAAGATTCTGTCTAGTTCAGATCTGTCTCAGAACTGACCTGGCCGCCAACCGCCGGGGGCCTGGAGGGCATGTAATTCTCCCCCGACTTAGAGCCAAGTTCTCCAGCATCTCAGATGCTGCTCTGTGGGATACATCCTTAATCTACCCAATTAGAACAGAAGTCGTTTGGCCCAACCATTTCAAATACTTCCATTTACTAAGCCTCTAACAGATATTTCTTATTAGGAGCCTTTTACAGACAGGGCAAGAGTTGCTAACCTTTATGATTCTGGATGGTGCCCTTGGAGACCCTCTCTCATTTAAGTGCCTCGGTTACCTTGCAAGGCAGCACGTAGCAAAGCCATCAGGCCCAAATCCAGCGTGCCCAACATAAAACTCATGATCTCCCCAAAATCATGTTCTCAACACAGTCCTTTAGTTCAGTGAATGGCACCGCTATTCCCATGATGCAAGCCAGAAACCTCGGTGTTATCCTCCATATGGCCCATTCCCTCAGCCCAGATCCAAGTTCTACCGGCTTGACTCTTATCTTGGTTTCCCGAGCCATTGTCATATCCTTTCCCACTCTAAGCTTCATGAGGACAGAAACCTCATGTCTCTTGGCCACTGTTCTCTCATCAGGCCGAGATCATGGTTCCAACCCAAGCTACTGTCATCTCTCACTTCGATCACCAAAGCAGCCACCACAGCGGTCTCCCAACATCTACTCTTGGCCCCTCCAATTCTCTCCACACTCTGTACCAGCTCTAGTCTTTAAAAACATACATAACTCACTTTCCCGCCTGATGGCCTCCTGGGGATCACAGCTTAGACCACCTTCCTTCCTGGCCCGCAAAGTCAAGTATGATCAGCCCCCACCTGCCTCTCAGAGCCCTGGCTCAGGACCTTCTCCTCCACCAAACCCACCTTCTAGCCTTTCATCTAAAATGACT
>CM052883.1:64230001-64248611 GCA_028534135.1 Potos flavus | reverse complement strand
CTGGGCCATGGCTGTGCTCCTCTCCCACCTCGGACCGTCTCACCAGGGCCCAGCCTTGTGTTGGCTTCCACTCTCGCCACTGGGAGCCCCACCACCCCTCCCTGCGTCTTGGTGGAAGCTCTGATCAAATGCTCCTCAATTCCACTCGATCGTACCACCTTTTTCCTGCCAAGATCTTGACGAATACAACCATCGCTGCTTCCTTTTTACCATTGAGGAAACCGAGGCTCATCTCACATGGGCGCCTGGTGACCGAGCCATAGTTCAGGCTCAAGTCTGTCGACCTGTCAAGCTCTCGTGCTCTTTGCTCCCTCGCACCGTCCTGAAATCCCGAGCCCCACTCCCCGTGACTGGTTAGGAACTGACGCCTCTGCGTGGAATGAATTCAGAGATGTTTGCAAACATGGACCCCAAATGACTCTAGCTACGGTGTGAGTTCGCGGTTCGCCGCCGGTGCCTTGCTGGCTGTTGGAGGCACCAGAGAACCCGCGGCAGTGATTCTGTTTTTGCCCGCTGCCCAGTCCTCTCCCTGGGCTAGCCGTCCTGCTTCTCTGCAGCTCAACTGTGCTGCCCGCTTCCCTGTCTATCCGGACTGGCCCGGGGCCGGCTGGTCCTTTCCAGGGTGCGCGTCCACTCATAGTTGCCCTGCCTAAAAACAGGCAACGTTGAGTCCTGAGCGTGGAAGGAAAACACTGTTTTTGTTGTTTTTGATCCTGTTGTTTCTGCCCTACTTGCTTTTGCCCCGAACTAGGGGCGTCCAGGTGCTGTGGGCAGCAATCTCCTGTGTGCCTCCTGGGGTTTCCCACCCTTCTCCCAGATGGGCTCCGTGTAGCCCCCTGGCTGGGTCTACCTTCTCATCTTTAAACCTGCCCTTGGCCGCTCCTGTGGTTAGAAGACAATTCTATTTTTATGAAACCTTTGCTTGTAGAGATCCCTCACCCCACCTCCCTGCTGCGTGGAGGTTACGGTGTCTGCGAATGACACACTGAACTCAGGTATCTACCCAGCCTTCGTGATAACTGGACTCGAAGCCAAGTTTCAAGGGAAAACCCCAACACTGCCTAGAACATCGGAGCCTTTGGGAGACGTAAGGACCAAAGAAGCCACGCCCATGAAAATGACGTGGTGGGAGGCCATGGCCGTTCGAGTGGGATGGACCTCGTTCTAATGTCCACTGTACCACACCTCAGGCGCCCCAAATCGCATAGCTGGGGAAGCGCAGAGCCAGCACGCAAACCCTCGTTTTGGCTGCTGGATTCTCCCCGCACCTTGGGTTTCTCATTGGTGAACTGGGCTTCCCGGAGCTACCACGCATGGTTGTTGGGAGATCCAGATAATTACACAGAGGAGGCGTGTGAAGACTTTAACTTGGCACTTAGTAAATTCTCTTAATGTGCCCCATTTTCCCCTTGCGTGGTTGGAAATAAATGTGCTCGGGGCGTCTGGTCCAGGCCCTTCCCCCATGAAGGCGGGCCAAGTTTGCACGGAGATATTGGGATCCACAGAGGAGGGATCTAGTGAAGACCCAAGGAGCCACCCCGTAGCCACCGTACCCCAGGTGCAGTGAGCCCACACGCACACAATTCAAACACACTCTATTTACGAAACGGCACATTCCAATGCAGCTTTGTTGCCATGGACAACAGCGACTGTCCCCGCTATTAATCAGAACACTGCTATATTATCTCTCTCACAATGGAGAGAAAAGAGACCATGTTCTAATGAAGAGTGGGTATGAAAGGGGCTCAGTGGCATCAGGGCACCCCGAATACCAAATCTGAATGCTAACACAGTGACGGGAAGCACATTTAGACCGACGTGGCAAATGGCCCATGCTATAACCAGGTGGCCACATCTTTAGCTCCTTGTTGGCTGATCTGGGAACATTCCAGTGTATTGGTATGGTAGAAATTTGGAAGGAGCTCATAGAGCTAGGAGCCTGACCTCTCAAATGACCAGGCGGCTGGGGCTTTACCTCCCTGTCTCAGGCTGCACTGATGGGTCCTTACATGTAATGTCCACACTGGGAGCCAGTGGTTGTCATGGTTCCAGCCCATTACTCCCCACATCGCAGGGCAGACAGGAAGGCAGCAAGACGGCCCACCCTCCGGGCTGAGTCAGGGGAACTCACCCAACTTCAGAGACACCTCTGGTCCCAGAGATACACCTGGCAAGGGAAGATCACCTTCCCTGGGTAGTTCTGGCAAATACTTAGCCTTAGGGATTCCAGAATAAAGAAAAAGAGTCCCGTCAAAGGGAAAAACACAGGGACAGAGACCTCAAGCTGAGGTCAGGATCCGGATGTCGGGCAGACAGGGACATCCTGGGACAATCTGTGAAGGTGCCTGTAGAGAGACAAGTCTCAACTCTCAGGATGGGGACTGGCCACCACCCCGGAGGGCAGAGGACAGGGCCCCCGCCTCTGGGAGGGAGTCAGGCAGAGAGGATGCCTGCAGGGGGACGGAAGTGCCAGATAGGGCCAATAACCCAAACCGAAAGGCCAAAATAGGAGTGGGAGCGTGAGGACACGGGAGGCCTGTCTGCAACACCACAGGAAGCCTCTCTTTGGTTCCAGAGAAGACGCAGGTGGAAGACATAGGGAACCCTTCGCCTGGCCACGACTCAGGGGTACATTGTGTATGTATTCCTCCTGAGAAGGCAGAGGGAGAAGGCACGGAGGACAAGGGGAGGGAAGAGCCGAGAACGGGAGAGGCTACCTCCCTGGGTCAGTCCTGCTGTGCAAGCCTGCTGGAAAGAAGATGCTGGCGGGGCAAAGCTGAGCACTTGCCTGTCTTGGAAAAGGAGGCTGAGGCCAATAAGGACCGTGCACACCTGCCTTCTGCAGCACTGCAGCCGCATTCCCAGGGGCCTGAGAGCCGGAGTTGGCATGGAGACTGTCCTGGTAACGCTGGCGACAAGGAGGGATTTCATGTGGGGAGCACTCCCAGGAACGGGCCGCCGTGGCCCTGCTGTAGTGAGGAGGAGGCTGGGTCTACGGAAAGATGGGGGCAATGAGCCGCGCTATTCCGGGGATGGAGGGCCCTCCCCGGCCCCCCGGCCCGCCCATCGTGTCTGAAAAAGGAAACGCTCGTAGAAATCAGGGCATCCTTGAGAAAACCCGTAGCTCCTGATGGAAAACGATCAAAAAGAAGCTCCTCCTTAAACAATCAGCATTAGGAATAGATTTACACACCGAAACCACAGTTAATAAACGTGCATCATGATGCACTTGACGCTGACCCCTAGCTCAACATTCTGGTTTTGGCTGTGAACGAATAACAAATGAGAAAGGGCCTCCGAGGTATGGGCTCAGCACGATCCTAGGAGGCTGCTTTACGTTGCATTATTTTATGGTAATATACAATCTTTCCAGGTGCCTAGTATGTGTTTGGAAAGCTAACAAACAAACAAACAAAAACCTGGACCTTATTTCAGTTAAAACAGAAACACTGAAGAGAGGTTAACCCTTCACTAACCACACAATGATTTCTCTGGGAAAGGGAATTCAAAGTCTGATACTTGGGGCTGGAGCCCGAGAGGCGGCCTTTCTTATCTGATACTCGATCCTCTAACTTCATTTTCTCCTTCCTTTTAAACACCAGCCTTTTAGCCACCCTTCCCTGAGTGGTGTTTATCTTCTGGGTTATCTATTAATTGGCAGTTTATTTAGCAAACATAGTTTGCCTGGGGTTGACGGATCTGTTTAATATCCTTCTTTAAGGTAGACTGGCATATCTTTACAAAAAACTGTTATCAGGTGTCTGCTCAAAGGATCATTACCTTGATTTATTATTTCTTCTACAGCAAATATCCAATAATGGGTTTTCCTTAAGCCATAACTGTACTTCTTTTTTTTTTTTTTTCATGCATCTTCAGGGCCTTTCTTCTTTCTGTTTCTTAAGTGCTGTGTGGACTGGGGGGGCCGGGAAGTCTCAGGAGCTCAGCCAGACCCTGTCCACCCAGCCCCTCAGCCACTGATAGGCAAGATCGTTTCCAGGGCATGGGGGAGAGTGCCCGGGGGAAAGCAGTGAAGCTGACCATGACCTCCAGTGGGGGATTCTGGCTCCTGCTCTCCCCAGGGAGCCAGGAAGCAGGTGCTCAGGGAGCACCCTATAAAGAGTCAAGACGCCATAACTGTCATATGTGAGGACCCAGCCAGGTACCAGCCAAGATCTTCCAGATGAGTAAGGACTAGGCTGGGGTAAGTATGGGGCGGTGGTGAGACCCAGGGTTTTGGAGAGGGCAGTGAGGCCTGAGAGAGCCTGGGGGATGACCCAAGTGCAGTTCCCACAGGGACACTGAGTCCTCTGCCCAGAGTTCAAAGGCCTAAGAGCAGAAGTCTTTCTGGCTTTGATTTGTGAATCACCGGCTCTCCCTTTGAGTTCCATTTTTAAAATGAACATATGAGTAATACTCTTAATATTTTCCATTTTCAGAGAAACTCAGAAAGTTTAGACAGACTGTGGGCTGTTGTGTGGTTTTCACTAGATTTTTTTCTTTAAAAAAAAAACACAACTATATACGTATATTTAAATCTCTTTCTCTCTCTTACATACACATCAGAGATAAATACTTCTACTATCAAACTCTAACCTAGTCACATGGGGGCAAGAAAGACACTATCTTGATGTTTCTGAACAAGATCCCTAAGTACTTGTTATTTGAAGGAAAAGAAAAAACAGTGAGTGAAAGTGGTTGACTTTCCTAAACTGCTGAATGATCCAGTGATATTTAATTAGTTGCCGTGGAAATTTTAAGGGACATGGGAAATATCAACTATGAAAGAGCAGAACAGAATGTTTGTGGTAGAATAAACCAGACAACCAGGCTGTGTGAGTGTGTGTGTGTGCATGTGTGTGTATGAGAGAGAGAGAGAGATCACAAAGAGAGAATGCCCTCCTTCCACGTGTAGAAATATAACAGTAATTGTTAATGGCCAAAATTACTACTGATAATCACACTGGCTGTGAAGCCCCATCATTCATCATTCCACACTATTTTTGCTTGTGTATTTCGGGAGGGGGGACAATACCAAGCCCCTGGCATTCCTTTTAGTTTCATTTCTGTGGGAACGAGGAGGGGGCGGAATGTGGGGCTAGAGCTCCCTCGTCATGTAAATCTGAGCCCTGCCTTTTCTCAAGGCTGCCAGTTTGAGGAGCATGTGGGTTGTGATCCTTTTGTTCCTTTTGCAAAGAAAAGGGAAAAAATGTGCTCGGGGTAAAAATAGTATTTTAAAGTCTTTAAAAAATAATAATGCCACATCAGAGCTGATGACAAGGGAGGCATGGGGAGAGAGTGACTGGGTTGCAAAGGCTGGCATTCTCTCTGCACCCCCCACCTCCCCAGGTCTCTCCCCCTGCCCTAGATTTCCCTCAGCAGCAGTGTCTGGGAAAGGAGCTCAAGATTCCCACTTCCTTTTCCTGTCACTTGCTTTCCCATTTCAAAAAAGTACACCTGCTTAGGACATCTTGCTGGAGGCAGGAAGACAATGCCCGGGCTGACTGCTCAAGGCTCAGCCTGCCTCGTGTCTGCTCCTGTTTCTCAAAATGTCCTTCATTGCCTCCTTCTGTTGCTTTTTGGAGTCTCTGCTCCCTTACTTCTCCCTGCCCCCCCCTCCCCTTTTCGCCCTGGTTATTCTCTGATTTTTTACTTAAGAATCCCAAACCTATTCATTAAATTTCCCTGTTCTTAGTTCCCAGATTTGTGTATGTTTTATTTACAGCAGCATCATTTTCCTCCCTGGGGTATGGCAGTTTAAAAAGAATTGCAGCTCCATCTGGGAAAGCAGACTCTTGCAGGCTGGTCTGGGAAACAACCTCTCTTCTCCATTGGGCTGGAGCAGGAGGTGCCAAGGGAGGCTGGACCTCTTCCTTCTTTCACTCCACGGTGTAGTTTCCTCCTTTGATGACACTTTGCTTTGATCCAGGAAGTGGCTCTTACAGGAGCTAAATAAAACATAATAAAGTCAAAATAAAAGCTCCTGGCAGTGAGTAGGGACCTCCCCTTCTGCCACCACCCCTGGGCCCTAGTTCCTTCCTGCAGTACTTGGCACGGTTCTGACCCAGCCCAGGGGCCCAACCAGGGGGTCGCTCCTCACCACCAACCTTGAGGGCGATGGAGAAGGGGACGAGAATATGCTCTCAAAACACTAGTCCCCTCGTTTTGGAGGGTCTTCCTGGTGGGCAAAACCAGTAGTAACTCACCTCAAAGCTCACATAATCCAAGCGTTTTCAATTTTATAGACGAGGAAAATGGAATTCAAAGATGTTAAATTTCTGCGCCGCGGCTCAGAGTTAGTTGGTCTAAGAGATGTTGCTAGGACCCGGATAATCTGGATTCTTTGTCTGCTGCTCTGCCTCCAGGCCACAATATGTCCACTACAGGATGCTAAGTCGAAAACCATTTGGTCGCTTAAAACAGTTTTTTTTTGTACTTTTTTAAAGTGTTGCCTAAAAAAAATAATAATAAAAATAAAAAATAAAGTGTTGCCTAAGGCACTAAAGTTGGCCTGCTTTACAAAGACAAAAAAGTATACATATATACACGTATCTCTTTAGACAAGTTTAAAATCGGTGTTACAGCATGCAGGGCTGGATCGGCAGAGAGTTCACTTGGAACTTACGAGAAAGGAGACCAACGGGCTGGTCAGGGCCGGAGTGCGGCTGGGGCTGTAGGATATTCTCAACTTCGCTGGCTCCTAAAAATAGCCCTTAAAATGCAAAATAGATTCTCTTGTTGTTGTTGTTGTTGTATAAATCAGGGCATCTTAGATGAGATCGATTTTCTTCATTTCCTCCGACAACGGGACCACTCTTCATGCATCTGGAGAGGTCAACTCCACAGCCGTTCATCACACGTCGTCTGCCATGGGCCGGGCGCTGCCGCACTGCCGGAAGGTCATGGCCCAGGGAGGGCAGTCCTCGGCCTTGTCAGCTCTGGGCTGGGGGTGGGATCCCTCTCTCAAACCGTGTGGTCCTCAGGCCCGCGGTGCTGCCCTTGGACTACTCTTCGCTTCTGAGCAACAGTATCTGCCGGAGTTTCCACTGCTGACCAGAATCAGGTGAGACACAGTCATTTCTGTTTCTAGATTAGATGTCACGACCGTGGCTTACGGGGGTGGGTACTGTAGGAACTCACCTCAGATGAGTGCAGAAAGCAGGTAAAACTGCACCTGACCTTTACCGTGGGCAACTAAGGCGTAGCGGAGAGGAGGGTCTCTGGGGGCTGTGTGCACGATGGCGACAGCCCTGTGATTTCTAACTGGGAGGATGCAGGGCACTGAGGTGCTTAGAAGAGGAGGCGGGAAGGGGTTCTGAGTGTGCCTAGCATGCATGCGGTTTCTGCTTAGACTATTGCTTCTTGGGTTGGTTCTGGGGGCACCTGATGGAAATCATGGGGGGAGGGGTGGTTTCCTTCCTCCTAAGCCACCTTTGGAAGGCTCGATGCTGCTGTGTGGGGGAAGCAGGTGCTCAGATCCTCCTCCTCCTCTCTGTCTCTGAGTCACGAAGGAGAAAATAAGTGAATATTGCTTACGTGCTTGAGCTCCTTGCACATAAAAGAAATGCCAGAGACCTGTGGAGTTTCTAAGCCTCGGCTGAAAGAGCCATAATCACTTAGGGAACAGGTGGGGAGCACCCCCGCAGCAGGCGGAGGGTGTGAGTGGCAGGAATGGTAGAGTGTGGGTAGCTGGAACAGAGGAGCAGGGAACAGAAGCACCAATGGAGGAAGGGCCAGGAGGGACAGGGAAGCGACAAAACTCGATAGCTAAAAACCTATGCAACGTTCACCTCAGTGCTTGATTGTCCCAGAGAAGTGGGACCTGGAGGAAGAAGAGGAGCATGTGCATATGTGATTGTCTTAAGTGCGGTGCTCATGTGCACAGCGAGCACGGCCATTCATGTTCTCCTCTATCGGCATTAGCTGATTCAGATATGGCCCGAAGTCTCCGCCCTCCTTGGACTCCCCTGTCATGGCCCCCATGCTCTCCTGTCAAAGGCCACACAGCATGCTGGCTTGTCCTCCATCAGGAGAAGGTCAGTTGTCCTGTTTAACAGTGAATCTTAGCAGCAGTTCCCATGTCTGTAGGGTGCTCCTGGGGACACACACACCATCTCATTCCCTCCCCCTCATCACTTTAAGGGGCAGGTCTGGTGTAGAGGAACAGCACTGAATTTTGCTATCAGACTCCTCTGGCTTGAAGTCTCTGTTCTGCCAGTTACTTTTTCTTTTTCTTTTTTTTTTTTTAAGATTTGTTTATTTATTTTGAGAGAGAGAGAGACAGAGAGAGAGAGAGACAGAGAGACAGCACATGGGCATGCGTGCATGAGCAGGGGAGGGGCAAAGGGAGAAGGAGCGTTCCAAGCAGACTCCCGCTGAGCACAGAGCCGGTCGCAGGGCTCGATCCATGACCCTGAGATCAGGACTGAGCCGAACCCAAGAGTTGGATGCCTAACCAACTAAGCCACCCCGGCGCCCCTGTTCTGCTCATTACTTTATTTCACTTTGAGTAAGAAATTCCTGAGTCAGTTTTCTCTTCTGGAAAAATGCAGGTTATAACACTTAACTTACTAGGACAAGGAAGGCTTTTGGGGCACACAAGAAGCAGGTGGGCAAATAAGAACAAGAAGTCTTTTCCTCATAGATAAATAAAATCTTAAAAAAAAAAGTCTTTTCCTCAAGACATTTTATTTCCATTTGTCGGAAAATTATTATAATCTGTGGTGACTATGCATAAAAACTGTCCCTGGGATGTGGCTCCCTTATTCCAGGGAGACTGTTGGCTTCCAATAGCCCAGTGAGGCACTTTGTACAGTACCTGGTAAACACAGGCTCTCAGCTGTCACCAGGTGGGATAGCCTTTGTCCCCAGCCTCTCTCAGCAGGGAATCTGAGGTGACACGCAGGACCAGGACTGAACCTCAAGTCTGTAGACTTTTCCTCCAGCTTCCCCTTCCTTCATGATTTAAATGCACCTTCAGAAAACATTTCTATCTTTCAATAGAACACCTCACTACACATTTTGCCAGAAACAAAAATGTAGACACGCTTTGACTTTCTGCGGGAACTCGTAGGCTTTCTCTAAGCCGAAACGCTGCATTACAGAGAGCAAATAATATGATTCCCAAAACACAGAGTTCTCAGGAAGATGGTGAGCAAACCCCAAGTGGGACTCCCCGAACTCTGCCAGATTCTATCCACTCTACTGTGGTCCTGATGGAAGGACCAGCCTCTGGTGATTCAGATCCCTTACGTGCAGAATGGAACAATATTCATCTTTCCTGCAGAGATATTATTAGATGGAATTTATGAGCTCTTCAAAGAACATTGAGAGAGAGCCAAAGGTATACGGTACCATAGAGGCATAGCATGTTAGTTTTGCCATCGTTATCAAAGCCTCATTGCTATGCGTGTAAAAACATTTTGAAAGTCTTCTTCGAAAAATCCCAACTGGTGGGGATAATTAAATTTGTCCAAGAAGGTATAAAGGACATGCGATGTTTCCTTTATTTGGCTATTCAATAATTTTTCATCGAGATTCTACTCTGTGCCCAGCAATGGGATTGCAGTGATAGCAAGAAATCTATAGACCTTTCTTCTGGGAGCTTACGGACTAGTGGGCATGTGGCATGGGACCCAGATAAAGCAGATGGAGAAGTTCCAATGTTATTGGGGGTAACAGGGAAAATAGACTTATTTGTTTGAGTGCTGTTTTCACTTTTACCTTGGTATTCTTGCTGTCTGTGGAGTAAGCTATAGTGAGTGCTATTGTTTTGTCTGCACAATATACAGCCCTGTCTGGTAAGGCATCTGACCTATGAGTATTCCCCACTCCCAGGCCATGGGGTTGGGATAGAGCCGAACTCACTGGTCTGGACACATAGCTTAAAACCCCGGATGCTCCCGGGGCTTCAGTTTTCTGGTATCGCATGGAGCCTCAATAACATCCTGGAGTAGATTTATTTAAAAGATTGAGCAAAAGCAAGAAGCAGTCGCTAGGAATCAGCTTTGTCTCTCGTAGTGGCAGGACATTTTGTTAAGTCCCTTGCACATGGAGTCAGGAGTCCAGGCTTTGAGTCAAGACACTATTGTTGACTGTCTCCCTGACCTGGATATTGAGTACTTGTGTGAGGACTAATGACTATTCACTGTGAGTGCTTGTGCGGTACTCTCACCTGGTTTCCCCATCAGCGACGTGCCATGTTGTACAACATCTAGCACGTATTTCCAACTCCATAGTTCAGTGATACAAGATCATGCTGATAGATCCAGCGATTAGCGTACCTGGATTTCAGACAAGCATCTTACAAAGTTTTCATGGTATTCTTCAGGAGAAAGGTGAGAAATAGAGAAAGAGAAACTCAATATAAGTGACCAAAGATGGGTGCAACATGTCCACAAGAATTCACAGAGGCCAGCATTCCCAGAGGTGACACATGACCTGTCAAAAGGCTGTTCCATTACCTTGGACTTCATCAATAGCTTAAAGTAACTGAAGGCATTCTTATCAACTTTCAGGTGACACAGAACTGGGAGGAATGGCCAATACATTGGAAAACAGAAATAAGTTTAAAACCAATTTAATATTCTGACCTGATGGTTTAGAGCTAAGTCTATCTATCTATCAATCAATCATCTATCTACCTATCATCTAGCTTTTATCTAAAGGAATAGTATCCAGCAGATTAAGAAAAAAGTCAACTACACAAATGTAGTTCATGTGAAAAAGACCTGGAAGGTTTGGGTTACGACAAGATGAATACGAATCATCAGTAATACAAATCATCAGTAACTATCCAAAATGCAAATACAGTGCTAGTTTGCATTAACAGCTGGGAAGAACCTTGTTCAATGGACATAAGAGCTTGCTCTGCACTGGCCACCCCCCTTCGTAATATTGGGACTTATCCTGAGGAGGAGATCAGAATATGATGGACAAGGTCTAGAAATCACCCATTCGTTTGCTCATTCAGGTATACGTGCCTGATTGGCTATAGCCTTGAACCCTTTTTGCAATGGAGTAGAGGTGTAAATAAATAAATCAGAGCAAATATGTAAAATATGCAAGAAACTGTTCTAGAAGGATGACGTTCAGAGAGGAAAGACTGAGCCTGGAGAAGGGAAAGGCCAACAATGTAGGGATTCAGGCCCCATCACAAAGCACGAAGTGGCAGAAAGGGAAGGGAGAGTCAGGTAAGTAAGGTAGGCACATCTGTTATGGGCACACTAACGTCTCTCCTTTAATTTTTTGATTCATTTATTTCCTTGTTTTGTTCTCCCTCACCCAGGAGGTGATGATGTGTATCCTTTGATATGGATGAGCTCTTAAATAGCATGTGTTGCTGCTTTGTACATATTTTTACATAAATTGTACTGTACTATTTATCTGATTCTCTGTCTTGCTTTTTTCATCCAATTCTAGTTTGTAAAGAACTAATCAGGTTGCTGAGTATACAGTTAATCCTCTTTATCCTCACATTCTGTGTTTGCAAATTCACCGACTCCCTAAAATTTATTTGTAACCCCCATATCAATTCTTGGGGAGTTTCAGGGCACATTCATGGTCATTCACGGACATGAACAGATTGGAGAAAAATGTGAGTCACTGGCAGGCATGTTCTCAGCTGAGATAGAACAAGGAGACGTTTTGCCTTCTGAATTCAGTCTGCTGTTATCCGGTGTCCCTTTGGCAGTCTATTTAGTGCTATGTTTTTCACATTTCTGGGAATTTTTGATGATTTTGCTATTTAAAATCATCCCAAACACAGTGCTGAAAGGCTGTCTAGAGTTCCTTAGTGCAAGAAGGCTTACAGAAAATACATGCGTGCTAGATAAACTTCCTTCAGGCATGAGTTACAGAACTGCTGGCCATGAGTTCGATGTTAATGAATCAACAGTATGGATTAAATATGACGTCTTTAAACAGAGAAACACAGAAAATAAGGTTATGTGTTGATGAGTTCACAAAAATGTTGTGACCAGAGGCTTGCAGGAACCTAACTCGATATTTCCTCTAGGAGCAATGGTTTGATATTTGCTAACTCTGTGTTTGCAGCAACTTTATAGAACACAACTGCAATGAATTATGAGAATTGATTGTACCTCTGCTTCATTGCCCCTTGCTGCTGTTCCATACCACATTTTACTTCTTTATTCCCCTAGTGATGGATACCTGGCATGGCTTCACCTCTCAGTCCCCGTAATCAAGGCTATGACAAGGATCTTCATGCACTTTCCCTCAGAGACCAGTGTGAGAATTTCTCTGGAGGCATTCCCAGAAATGTGATTCCTGGGTCCTACCTAGGTAAGTGCATTTGACCAAGTACTGCTGGATTGCCCTAAACAAGGGGGCTGCCCCTATCTACACTCTCACTACCATCACACAATGGTCCTGTATTCCCTACAGCCCTGCCATGAACTGTCATCATCCAACTTTCTAATTTCTGCCAGCTGGATGGGTATAAAGTCATAATTCATCATAGTTTTTATTTTATATCTCTGACTAAATGAGTCCCAACATTTCTTAGTTTGCTTATCATTTTGGATTTCCTCTCATACAAATTGACTATTCATACTTTTTGACCTGTTTATTGATTAGGTTTTTAAAAAACTAATTTGCAAAAAATTCCTTGGACGTTGTAGATATTTGTGATATTTGTACCATGTCAGGTTTAGATATTTAAGATGTGTTTTTCTGATCTGTCATTTGAATTGTGTCCATGATTTTTTTATTAAGTGGAAATCCTTAATTTTGATATAGTCGAGGAAGTGTAGCTTTGGATAGTGTCTAGCTGGGTGGAAGTCTGGGAGTGAGTTTTCATGTGAAGGGCCATGTTATTTAAGGAAAGGGTAAAAATAATTGAGATTTTTGCAGGGAGGGGGCCGGGAGGAAGAAAGATAAAATATAAATGGTAAGATATCTACTTTTTTTCTAAAGAGCTATAAGTCAAAGAACCTTTTCACTTAGTCCGTCCCCAAGTAGCAAGGGCTGCCCTGTGAGATGAGCTCCTTGCTCTCTGAGATGGCCAAGCACAGAGTGGATGAATGTCAGAATGCCCTTGACCAGGGGCAAGAGTCAATGAGCCCTGATGTTTGTCAGTTTTGAGAGTCTGTGAATGGGATGGAATGAAGAGGGAGGGAATTTGCATGAAGATAGTTCTTTCCCTTAAACAAGCAATTCATCATTCCTGTGCCAATGCTCACCTGGCTAAGCTAGTCTTCCCAGTATCTGTCAACAGCAGTAACATTTTCTTGCCGTACCTCATCCCCACCCCTTACTTACACCGGCAAAACACACTAACCTTATGGACATGGTATTGGCAAATCTTTTCTATGACTCAATTTTTTTGAAACTCACAATTTAATCGAGACTTCCAAATGGCTCCCCTAATTGTAGGTGTGAGTCTAGAGAGAGGAGGAGGAAGGAGTGAAGGTGAGGTGTTGAATATACCCTAGAGCAGTTATGAGATGGGCCAAAAGGCAGTTTTTGTCTTTTATTCATTCATTCATTCATTCATTCATCCATTTCCTTATACACTGGCAAGTGCCTCCTCTGTGTCAGGCCCTGGGCTCAGGCCCTGGGCCCAGCCCCAGAGACACAAGAGTGAGCAAAACAGCCACTGTCCTACCCTCCCGGAACTTAGAGCCTAGAGGGACAGACATCTACTTAACACCAAATATACAAATCTGTGTTCACATTTCTACCTGTCTTCTCCCTTTAAAATTGGTGAAATGAAAAATAGAAATGCAAATTAGAATGGAATAAAAATACCATTTTCATCTGTTGTAGTGGCAAACAGCCAGAATTTTGTTGGTGAGGCTGTGGGACAGTAGGCCTTCTCATACAGTGCTGGTGGGAATGCAGACTAAAGCACCTCCTATGAGGGGGAATTTGGTAATATTCAACAAAATTATGTATGCATTTTATCCTTTGACCTAGCAATCCCACTCAGGAAAATATCCCTAAGATAGGCTGGCAAAAATACACTGAGGTTTATGTACAAAGCTATTTGTTACAGTACTTACTGTAATAGCTAAAGGCTGGGAAAACAACCCCAATGTGCCCCACTAGGGGACAAGTTGAAAAAACCACGGCCTAAGTCAAATCCACACAATGGAGAGCCTTGCATCACAAAAAAGAATGAGGCCTCCATACGGCTACATCCTACTATAAAGAGATCTTCAGGATATATTGTTAAGTGAAAAAAGCAAAATGGAGAAATAGTGTATATGGTGTGCTACCTTACATCTTAGAACAGGGGGAAATTGTATACATACCTATTATTTTAAAATTTTAATGAAAGGATATACCAAAAACTAATAAAAATTGTCACCTATGCATAGAAGGGAGGAAGCAAGATGATGGAGAAGACAATATAAACTAGACTATCTGAATGGACTTTATTTTATAGATTTGATTTAGGAGTCATCTGAACGTCTCATGAAACAAAATATAATCAAAAAGAGAACTGCACTCCCCCCAAAATGTTGAAAGCAAAATCAAACGATGTAAATGCATATAAAGTGAGTGGCTTAAGCACATAGAGAAAAATTATTTCAGATGACTTTAAAACCTAGTAATTAGATTGAGCATCTTAAGTGGAGACATATATATCTCCCAAGGACTAGAAGAGTCACAAAGAAATCTTACACTGTTTCAACAATATTAATGTTAATAATCATACTGGCATTGTTATTCTGAAGTATATACGTGTGTGTGTGTGTGTGTGTGTGGGTATTGACTACTCTGTATTTTAACTATATAATAAAATTGTAATACAGACACATATAGTAAGAGAAACCAAATAATTTATTAGAATAAATTTAATGACAAAGAACTAAGATTTCAGTGTGAAAGAAATAAGTATTATAAAGTCATGATGTATTTCCTCCTTAAATTTTTTTTCTAGCTCTATCCACTGGAAAAGTCTGGAGACAGTAATCAACCTGGTAGCAATGAATATCATTAGTACCCAGATTGTAGTCTCTAAATATCATTTCCCATTAAGAAGACCCAGAGGCCCTTGGAGAAATGGCAGCTCTTGGACTGGAGCAAGACGAACACGGAATATCTTATTGCACCAAAAAGCAAGAAAGCCATAGAACAATTGGATATTCTTCCAAAAGACTCAGGAGTCATCTGGAAGGGACTACGTCTGGCCAAAGATGAGGCAGTTTGATCGTCAAAAAGATTAATGACT
Organism: Potos flavus; assembly: GCA_028534135.1. Lineage (NCBI taxonomy): Eukaryota > Metazoa > Chordata > Mammalia > Carnivora > Procyonidae > Potos > Potos flavus. The sequence goes on along the minus strand of CM052883.1, from coordinate 64,233,415 downwards.
TCAGTGGTTTGAGATATATCAGTTATCTTCAAATTTATAGTTTATGATAATACTAAATTTCTAAAATCTCACTGGTCAACTTTGGAGGATACCAGGAAACCATTCAGTATTTTAACGGAGCTCCTGGGTGGTTCAGTCAGTTAACTGCCCAACTCTTGGTGTCAGCTCAGGTCATGATCTTGTGGGTCATGATATTGAACCCCACTTTGGGCTTCACGCTCAGTGGGGAGTCTGCTTAAAGATTCTCTCCCTTTGTCGCTCCCGCAACCCCCGTGCATGTGCGCTCTCTTTCTCAAATAAATAAATCTTAATTAATAAAATAAAATAAAATGAAATGAAATAAATACTAGTGAGTACAGGGAAAGACCCAAGCATGTATGCTGCATTCCTGCATGACTTGAACTTCAGAATAACCAAATATTTTCCTGACAAGGGAAAGTCTCTCCCTCCCTTTAAGAATCCCCATCAGAAACTGCAGAAGAAATGTGTATTAGTTTCCACAGTCTGCTGTAACAAAGTACATTCAACAACAGGAATTTATTGCCTCACAGCGGAGGCTGGAAATCCAAGATCAAGGTGTCAGCAGGGCCCTTCTCCCTCTGAAGGCGCTAGGGAAGCATTCGTTCCAGGCCTCTCTCCCAGTTTTTGACAGTTCCTTGGCTTGTGGCAACATAATTCCAGTCCTCATATGGTGTCCTTCCTGTGTGTGTGTGTGTCTGTCTCTGAGTCCAAATTTCTCCTTTGTGCGAGGACACCAGTCGTAGTGAATAAGGGGCCCGCCCTGCTCCAGCATAACCTCATCTTAACTAATTCTAGCTGCAATGACCTAATTTCCAAATATAGTTCCATTCTGAGATACTGGGGTTAGGATTTTAGCATATGAATTTGGAGGTCATAATTCAACCCATACTAGAACACAGGGTTAGAATAGCATCGTTTTGTAATTGCTAATGAAAGAACGGATCTAGGCCATGGCCATCTGTAACTGCTAAAACCATCAGCAAATACCCACCGAGGAGCTTTATGGAGAGTGAAGCAGGTAACAGCACCAGACCCACCGACTAACCTGGACATCACCGGATGCAGGAGATCCAGACGTTACCATTCCAGTGTGTTCTGATGTGATGCTGGAGGAAGGACCCAGAACCACCTAGAAGGGGCTCTTGCCTCTCCCCGCTCCCAGAAAATCCCCACTAACCCCGAATCTGAACAAGCCTTTAGATGTGAGAGGTATTTACAAATGAGAAAAGAAGGCGTTAAGTGACACCTTGGGTACGCCATCAGCAAATTTCCAAATGTGAGAAATTCTGTAAGACAAAAGGTCGGGTCTCTAACAGGTGTTAAGGGAAGAAAAGAGAGGGGGAACGATAGATCAAAAGTGACTTTAAAAGGTATGTCAGCCAAATTCTACATGTGCATTTTGCTTTGGTTTTGATTTGAACAAGCCAGTTATGAAAGATAAAAACATAAAAGATGGTCAGAGAAATTTGAACACCCCCTGGATATTTGGTGACATTAAGAAATTACTAATTATTCAATGTAGTAATATCTTTGTTGTGATTTTTAAAAAACTCTTACTTTGTAGGCATACTACTCAGGTCTTTGTGGATGGAAAATTCTAGTGTCTTGGATTTGTTTCAAAATAATCTGAGAAAGGGGTGATAAACTGGATGAGATTATAGATGAAATGCAATTGGCCATGTGTTGAAGCAGGGGTGATGGGTACCTGGGGTTTCATTACACTTTTATATGTTTGAAAATTTCCATAATAAAGCGTTAAAAAATTGATGAGGTGGCTCTTCTCCTATAAAAGTCTTATCTATTCATCTCTGCTCTGGATGCCATTCCTTCCTACCTTCTCAAGGACTTAGCTCCCCATTTATTGCCTCACTAAGCGTTGTAAGTCTCTCTCCCTCTCTTTCTCCCCGCTGAGTCATCCCCACAGCTAATAAACATGCTCTACTATCTCCCGTCCAAAAAAAAAAGGGAAAGGAAATCAGGGAAACCAACTCCAATTACTTCCTCAGCCCACCCAATTTTTCTATTCCTTTGCACAACTCAAACCTTTCTTCTCGCACACATAGTTTCTAATTCGTCACCATCTGCTTCCTCCTCAACCCCTGCAATCTGGCTGCAGCTAAAAAACGCTGTTGAGGTCACCACCGACCGCCATGTTTTGTCAACTCCAGTGGACACTTTTCGCCTCTCAGCTGCTTTAGCCTGGTTTCATGTCTCTCTCCAACCACCCGCTCTGGCCCTATCTCTCTATGTTCCCCCATCTCCTGTCCCTCTCCCCTGACACACAAAATTCCCTCCATACCTGTCGGTTTCTCAGACACCCTGATGTCCGAGTTTGGTGCCTTCCCCATGCTTCCTTCTTTCTTCTTGGATCTTCCCATGATTCGATCCTCTCACTCTTCCCATCTTCATGATTGCTCTGTCTGCCTGGGGCCCTCCACCAATCTTTGTCATTGCACCTGCTTCGTTCCCTTTTTTATAACACTGAAAATTGGAATCGGATTTTTATTTGTTCTTTTCCCCCACTGGACTCTAGGCTCCACAAGGAAAGGAACTAAATCTGTTTTTGCTGGTCCCTGCAATCCCAGCAAATTGTATAGTACCTGGCACACAGAGGCACTTAAAAAAAAATATTCGTGGAATGAAAACATTAAATGATACATTAATCAAACGATTACTCAATTTAGTATAATAACAAATTGTGACTAATGCTGTGACGAAAAGCACAGTGGGGCATGGATCTAGTTTGAGGGGGTCACAAAAGCCGCCACGTGGAAATCCCATTTGCACCGAGATCCGAGCAGTGGAGAGGAGTGACGTAGGGGAAGCAGGGGAGACATAATGAGAAAAGGGTCAGCAGACCCTGATGAAAAACCACAAGAAGAGTTGTTGAAACCAAAGATCGCCTGGGGATCAGAGGTCGACAATTTCCCCTTTGAGGGTGGGGCTGTGTGTGTGTGTGTGTGATTTAGGAGTAAGTGACATAATGCAGAGAAACCCAAAGGTCATGTTGTCCCGGGTACGTTTAACCACCTGTGCACCACGAGCGAGGTTTTACTCTCCCTGCTTGAGACAGAGCAGGAAGTGTGCCGAACGCTTCAGTGCGCAGCCCCTCGGACTGAGCTGCACCCTCACCTCGCCCCTTCCTGTGCGATACCAGCCGTGTTTACACAAACAAAACCTCAGACCCTGTCAAATTCCATTTGCCCAGCAGACCTCCTTTGCTCAGATCTCTAGGCTTGGACTAAGGGGTGATCAGAGTTCAGTCTTTTTTTCAAGTCAGTTTCGGGAGCAGGACTCTGAGGACCCCTCAGCCAGCAACCCGTGGAAGGAAGTTGACAATCCACGGCTCTAAAGGAACAAAGGGCAGGTAAAGGGCTTCTGAAGCTAGTTCTC
>CM052883.1:64192416-64229501 GCA_028534135.1 Potos flavus | reverse complement strand
GGAGGTTTGGAGGGGGTGATGGGGGGTCAGGAGAGAGTAAAGCAACCGCAAGTCCTCTGGGGTCTGACGGGCAGGGAATCAGATCTGGGCTTCACCCCTTGCCACTTGCGTGACCTCTCTAAATCTCAGTTTCCTATCTATGAAATGGGCACAGCGATAATAAGATACCAATCACACAGATAGTGACTAACACAGTTCCAGTTTTAGTATAATGCTATTATCGTTCATTAATTGTTAATAGCATCCGGGGCCACAGAATTTGACTTATCAAAATTTGTCAGTCATGATATGCTATTACCATTGGCCCTTCGGTATCCCTCTCCCCTTGCTTCCCCACTCAAGCTCCCATTTTTATCTACCATATTTATCCATTCCCTCGTTTTGTTTTCTATTGCTGTTGTTTTATCCCATGTATATGCACCTAAATAATAGATTGCTTAGTTCGACTTTGTTTTTGAACTTTATAAGAAGAGTTGTGGGCTCTATATAGCTTCTGGGTCTTGCTTTTTTCACTCAAGGTCACCAGCCAATGTTACACCAATGCAGCCAATAGTCACCCATGCTGATGCATCTAACTGTGGTTCATTCATTTTTTTATTGTTGTACAATATTCTGTTCTATAAATCTACATATTTATAGATGTATACTATACATAGTCATTCTCCTATTTGTGGACATTTGGGGGGTTTTTGGTAAACAGCTTTACTGAGATATAATTCACGCATCACACAAGTTGCCTACTTAGAAGACACACTTCAATGGGTTTTAGTTTATTCGCAGAGTTGCGTAACCATCACAATCGTCAATTTTAGAACATTTACATTACACCGAGAGGAAACTTTGTATGCCCATTAGCAGTTGCTGACTAGTCTCTGCAATGGTCCGAGCCCCCAGCAACCCCTAATCTACTTTCTGTTTCTAGAGATTGGCCTATTCTGATCATAGCATGTACATGGAGGCGTACAGTATGTGCCCTTTTGTGTCTGGCTACTTTCATTTAGCAAAATGTTTTCGAGGTTCAGCTATGTTGCCGCCTGCATCAGTAGTTCCTTTTATTGCCAAATGATATTCCATATTTTATTTATCTATTCATTAGTTTGTGGGCATTTGGGTTGTTTATATCTTTTTGCCCTTACAAAGTGTTTTTATGATCATCATGCCACATTATTTCCTGGGCACATGTGCAAGGCTCTCTCTAGGGTATATTCTGGGGGTGGAGCTGTTGAAATACAAGGAAGGCAAATGTTCAACACCGAGGGATGATGCCAAATGGCTTCCGATATATCGTAACAGCAAACCCCTCACCAGCAAAACAAAAGAGACCATTGACCCACATTCTCGCTGACATTTGGCATCATCAGAATTTCTAGTTTTCAAAAGGACCATTTGATTTGATTTGATTTTTAGCAAACCACCACTCTGCGTTTGACTCATTGCCTGATAATAAGATGCTAATGGAGACTCAGACAGAAACCGCCACCTGCCCATATCTCCTTCCACAATTAGCAGTACTCTTCTGTAATAGTTCTAGCTTTTACTCCCTGACCCAGAATTCTGATGTTATTGTGCATACTAATGTTCTTCCTTCCCAGATGGGCTCTCCGCTCCGTCTACTGGCTGGTCTCAGAGTCCCTCTCTCTCTCTCCCCATGCAGAGAGCAGACACAGGCTGTCCTGGGCCTTCGGTCCTGGGAACGACCACCCTCGCACCCTGCCCCACACACAATACAGATTTTCACGATTCATACATACAACCATACAATACAATATCACAATATCACAACCTATTGATCACAATATCATATTGATATTGATCACAATATCACAACAATACATATAAGCATACAATACATACGAACACAATTCATACCCTGGGCCTCTGGCTGCATCCAGACGGAGGGATGACAGTGCAGGAAGCTGATTCAATGACATCTGACCCAAAGAGGAGAACCCTGCTCTTCATGGGCAAAGGCTCATCCCATGAACGCTGGGAAAGGAGGGAACCCTCAGCTTTGCCTTCCTCCACTTACTCATCACTGTCCTTCGTCCGGTCCATCCCATCCAAGTGACAGAAGGTCGCTATCATTCTCTCGCACGGAATTCTCTCCAGATGCTCATTTACTTACACTCTTCCCCATTAATTTAATTTTGAAAACGTTTTGCTCCAGAGGGTCTACGAAGAACTTTTAAAATAAGTAAATACTTCACAGAGAGACCAGCTCTGAAAGCAGGAAACAAAAAAAAAAAAAAAAAAGAAGCAGAAGCAGAGCCTAAGGAATAAAAGAAGCAGGGAGGGGAAGCTTTGGGGATGGTGATGGACAGGGAGACCTTTGCTGTCCGAAGGCCTCCGGAGGAAGGACGTGCTGCACTGCCCAGTACAGTCAGCGGACCCCCTCCAGCTCTCGGCTCCTTCATGGCGGCCTCCGCGGCAGAGGCCACCAGGCCGGCCATCTTGCTCGCATCGAGTGACTGAGCGAGGGCTGCTTCTAACAGCCTGGCTGTTTGGGCCTGAGCTCCCTCAGGTCAGTCAAAACTTTGCTGGGCCTGCATCACTGCTCTCTTGACTAATCCTGCCATCTCTGGCTCCCTCTCGTATACGTACCCCCCAACCATTTCCATGTCTGTTTCTGGAGAACCTATTTTTGCGTGACCATATTATTCACTAGTTAGCCAATCTCAAGTTGTTTGATATACGGTTATTTACCATTTTTTTTGCAAATAAAAGCAGGGCTGAAATGAATATCCTTGAAACTATGTTTTTCTCATATTCTAAGACAGGCAATATCCTCAGAGTTAATGTCTAAAATGGACTGGCACATTTTAAAAGGTTAGGCACATTTTACGACTTTAAATACTCATTGTCAAATTGCCCTCAGACATGTTGAGCCAATTACTGTTCCCACCAGAAGTGTATGAAGGTTGTGATATTGTGATATAATAAGAAATATATATTTTGGGGACACCTTGGGTGGCTCAGTCAGTTAAGCATCTGCCTTTGGCTCAGGTCGTGGTCCCAGGGTCCTGAGATCAAGCTCCACATCGGGTTCCCTGCTCTGTGAGGAGCCTGCTTCCCCCTCTCCCTCTGCTACTCCTCCTTCTTGTGCTTTGTCTCTCTTTCTCTCACAAATAAATAAAATCTTAAATTATAAATTTAATTTAAATTTTTAAAATTAAATTAAAAATATGTATATATATATTTTGGTCTTCATCCATAGTTCCTGACACATGGCATCTGAAACCCTTATAATTTTCTATATAAGAGCTATGGTGATATCTTTTGTTATAATATTTAATTTTGTTCCCGGTTCCTGAAATAGCTTCAAAGGGATAAAGGTGAAATGGATGTATTTTGTTATTTATAACAAATTTCAACACCTGAGTTTATGTTAATAAGGTGGCTTTTGGAAAGACCAAGGGTTGGGGCTGGTTGCAAGGGGAACCAATCTTATGATTAGAGGGTTGGAACTTTCAGCTTCACCCCTTGACCTTGGGAAAGAGGAGGGGGAGTTGGAAGAGGAATCAGTCACCAACGGACAATAATGTCATTAATCATGCCAGTTTACAGAAAATTGGTCAGAAGCCTGGGTGACAGCTTGGATTTGAGATTAGAGATTAGAGTCTGGACTGGGGGATGGGTAGTTGCAAGGGACTGAGCCTTACCCTGTAGTGTGTACAGGTAGATAGCTTCAGAATCGAGTTAGACCATAGAACATCCAGTGGGGGTCACAGAACTGTCACAGAATTGTCACAGAATTGCTTGGAGTAGGAGAACTTCCACATGAGGTGAACCAGTAATGAAGTATTCAGTGTGTAGCAGGTGAAGGAAGTACATTCTTCCTTAATAAAGATGTAGGAGACAGTCTGTTTCTGAGTCCACGTTTTGTTTGTGAGTTTTTTCCATATGTGTGAAGATGGTTATATTATTTTTGTTTTAATTTTTGTTTATTTGATTACTTAGGAAACTGAACATTTATTTGTTTGTTTACTCATTTAAGTAATCTCTATGCCCAACGTGGGGCTCAAACTCACGACCCCGAGATCAAGAGTCACATGCTCTACCAACTGAGCCAGTCAGGCACCCAGGCACATTTTTTCAAAGGGGGAAAACAGCAAAAGGTAATGTGGAATAAGAACAGATTTTTAAACAGCTCTGGTGACTTAGTAGAAAGTGTATATATTTAAAGGGCAAAATTAGGTGAGTTTTGACATATGGATACATCTTGGAAACCACCACCGGAATCAAGGAAATGCACATATCTATGACCCGCTAAAGTTTCCCCTAGCCCTTTTGTAATCCCACCCTCTCATTTCCCCACTCCCATCCCACCCACCACTCCCCAGATAATCACCAATCTGTTCTCTGTCACTACAGACTAGTTTTCACTTTCATGTATTTTATATAAAAGAAATTTAGGATGAACTCTACTTTTGTCTTGCTTCCTTCACTACGCATACATGTTTTGAAATTCATCCATTTGTTGCATAGATCAATAATTCTATTCTTTTTTACTTTTATATATATTCCATTATATAGATGCACCACAATTTGTTTATCCATTTATCTCCTGATGAACATTTGGTTTGTTTCCATTTTTTGGCTATTGCTAATAAAGCTAATATAAAAGTTCATGTTCCAGAATGTGTATGGGCATAGGATTTCATTCCTCTTGGGCACATAGTGTGACTTGGCTGTGTCACATGGCTTTAGTTATTTCAGGTGCTAAGATAAATCTGGTCCCCATTATTCTATCTTGGACAGAAGCCAACTTGAGCATTTTTCAGAATACATTTTTTTTTGTTTTTTAAGAGAGAGTGCAAGTTGGGAGGGAGTAGGAGGGAGAAGCAGAGGAAGAGAGAGAACCTCAAGCAGGTTTCATGCCCAGCACAGAGCATGATGCAGGGCTTGATCTCATAACCCTGAGATCATGACCTGAGCCAAAAGCAAGCATCAGATGCTTAACCAACTGAGCCACCCAGGCGCACCTCAGAATACATGTCTTAAGACAGGTGAATTGAAGGTGGGGTACCTGGACTCTTATGCTGAACATGTAAAAATGTTTACATTTGTATTTCATCTTTTTCTTTGCATCCACCAGGAATTTGATTCCTCTCCTTCTCATGCAAAGATATTCAGCTATGGCCCTTGCAGAGGGCTGGAGGGTTGTTCCCCTTGGAGTACCAGCCATCAGCTTCAGGGATTTTATAGTCTAGGGGTGGGAGCTGAGGTATGTCAGCCTGGAAGCTTCGGGCAGGCCTCCCAGGATCTCCATGCTAGACTGCATCAGAACATTGTTGCATGGAGTCACAGCCCTAATTTAAACCAGCTCTGAGACAGTGGTGGGATAGCCTGGCTTCATAAAATTTTTTATTTGTGAGACCGTTTTAAATACACAAGTATATAAGAGAAGTTAGAGACAATGTCTGGGGTCTACCAGTGGGCCTGGCAACTGACTGGGGCAGTTCCAAGATGCCCGGATTCCAAGAAGTACTATCAATTCTGCTATCATTTTGGGTCTTTGTCATTCCCTTCCCCGTCAATGAATTTTTAATCAATCTGGGGAGGACATGAATGACTTCCACGAACCAACCAGGGACCTTGTCTTGTGGGCTTGATTTCCAAGTTCCATCAGCTGGATCTAAGCAACATCTTAGAATACTTCATCTAACAACCTCAGAATATGCATTCTTCTCAAGCTTGTGTGGAACATTTTTCAAGACGGACCACCTTCAGGGCCAGAAAACACATCTTAACAAATTTAAAAGAATGTAAGTCATACAAAGCATGCTCTTAGGACACAGTGGAATTAAACTGGAAATCAATACCATAAAAATAGCTGGAAAATCCCCCAATAGTTGGTGATTAAACAACACACACCTAAATATCACAGGGATCGAAGAAGAACTCTAAAGAGGAATTTAAAAATATTTTGAACTAAATGAAAATACAATCTATCAAAATGTGTAGGATACAGTGAGAGCAGTGCTTATAAGGAAACTTATAGTATTAAAAGCCTATACTGGAAGAGAAGGAAGATCTAAATTAATAATGTAAGTTTCCACCTTAGAAAACTAGAGGAAGAAGAGCAATATGTACTTAAAGCAGAAGAAGAGAAAAAATAAAACTTAGAGCAGATTTATTGAAATTGAAAACAGGAATTCATGAAAATAAAAGTGGTTCTTCGAAAAATCACTAAAAGTACTAATATCAGAGACATAATAGAGGTCATTACTACTGATCCATAGGCAACTATTAGAATGGCAAAAATCCAAAAATCTGACAATACCAATTGCTGGTGAAGATATGGAGAAACAAGGAATTCTCCTTCATTGCCGGTGGGAATGCAAAATGGTACAGTCACTTTGGACGTATAAATATAAAGCAAAATGTAGTCTTACTGTACAATCCAGCAATCACTTCCCTTACTTACCCAATATGGTGAAATATCGACACACAAATGTTTATAGCAGATCTATTCATAATTACTCAAAACTAGAGGCAACCAAGGTATCCTTCAATAAATAAGGAATCCTTCAATAAATGAATGAATAAACAAACTGCCACATACTTATGATAGAATAGTACTCAGCGATTTAAAAAAATGAATTATCAAGTCACAAACAGACATGGAGGAAACTTACATGTAGATTACTAAGTGAAAGAAGCCCAAACAGAAAGGCTATATTTTGAGTGATTCCAACTGTATACAGCATTCTGGAAAAGGCCAAACTATAGAGATAGTAAAAAGATCAATGGTTGCCAGGGGCTGGAGGGAGGGAGGAGAGGTGAATGGGTGAGGCAGAGAGGATTTTTAGGGCTATGAAATTATTCCACATGATTCTATATTCATGAATATATGAGATTATGCATTTGTCAAAACCTACAGAACGGGTAACACCAAGAGTAAGCCTTCATGTAAACTATGGAGTTTAGTTAAAAATAATGTATTGATATTGGTTTGTTAATTATAATTATTAGGTATGATTAGTGTACCACAGTAATGCGTGTTGTTACTAATAGCAGAAACTGTGGGGGGGGGAGGGGTATGGGGGTCCTCTATACTAACTTGCTCAATTGTTCTATAAACCTAATACTCTTCTTAAAAATAAAGTTTATTAATTCTTTAAAAAAAGATTTTATTTATTTATTTTGACAGAGAGGAGAGAGATCATAAGTAGGCAGAGAGGCAGGCAGAGAGAGAGGGGGAAGCAGGCTCCCTGCTGAGCAGAGAGCCCGATGCGGGGCTCGATCCCAGGACCCTGAGATCATGACCTGAGCTGAAGGCAGAGGCTTTAACCCACTGAGCCACTCAGGTGCCCCAAGTTTATTAATTTTTTTAAAGTAAAAAAGAATCCAGCTGAAAATCATAAAAACATTGAAGAAAATCAAAATACACATACACACACCAAAGAAAAGTCTTCCTGCTTTCAAATTCTTACTCATGCTCTGAGCAAACCATCTCAAATCCCACGCTCATGGCTGGAGTCTGGCGATCCAACCTAACTCAGGCCAGAATCCCATCTTGAAGAAGGTGGGTCCTATTTTCATTCTACTCAGAGGTTCTCCAAATGCTGTCTGCACAAGCTTGTTAAAAATACAAATGGGGCACTTGGGTGGCTCAGTCGGTTAGGCGGCTGCCTTCAGCTCAGGTCATGATCTCAGGGTCCTGGGATGGAGCCCTACTTGGGGGCTCTCTGCTCAGCAGGGCACCTGCTTCTCCCTCTTCCTCTGCCTGCCACTCTGCCTACTTGTGCTCTCTCTGTGTCAGATAAATAAATAAAATATTAAAAAAAAAAAAAAATACAGAGCCCTGGATCCCAGGCCCAGGCATTCTGATTCAACAGGTCTTGGGAGGACTCTCTAATCTGCATTTTTGAAAAGATTTTATTTATTTATTTGAGAGAGAGAGAGATAGCGAGAGAGAGAAAGAGAGAGAGCATGAGCAGGAGGGAGCGGGAGAAGCAGATTCCCTGCTGAGCAGGGAGCCTGCCCTGGGTCTCGATCAGTGGGTCTCGATCACCACCTGAGCCGAAGGCAGACACTTAACTGACTGAGCCCCCCAGGTGCCCCTCTAATCTGCATTTTAATTAAGATCCCTGAGGCACCCTTTGCGGACTGCTAAAGTTGCAGAAAATGCTTTGTTGTGGTGGGATGCCCCCTCACCAGAGGAGTGTCCTCTCTTCTTGGTTTCAAGAAGAGAGATTTTGAAAGCCCCTTGTCATGTTCCTCCGGAGAGACTGGCTCGCCACACCTGCCTGAAAAGTCAGCAGATCCTTGTCTTTTGGGGCACTAAACCCCAGCCTTGCCCAACTACTGGCCTTGCTGTAGTCCCATCCTGCTTTGTGTCCAAGCCTATGCAAATGACGATACTGGGTGATGAGACTGATGGTGAGCTAAAGAGGGTCAGGCAGGATCTGGACCCCAAACAGTCACTCATTCGATCCACAAATATTTACCAAGACTTGGGACCATAGGCTAAATAGGTCCTGGGCATGTGGCAATGAACAGGACATAGCTCTTCCCCTCATGGAATCTCATCTACCGCATAAAGCAGACAATTAAGTACTAAAATGTGAGGCGCGTCTGGCAATGGACACGCAGCGCGCTGTGGGCGTGTGTGCAGGGCACACACTGATTCTGTGGAGCAGATGTTCTGGAGGGAATCTCGGTGGCAGGTGGTGGGCTGTATCCGTGCCAGGGGCGAGCAGAGAGCACGTCGGGGGGAAGCTGTGACGGGTGGTATGGAGGAGCTCAGACAGTGGCATGCAGAGGGCCAGCAGGAGAAAGCCAGCAGTGCCCCCAGCACAGGATCGAGAATAGCGACAGACGGCCGAGGATGTGAGTAGACAGGCACGAGGACAATTGGCATCCAAGGGGCTTGACAGCTGGTGATACAGCCTCTCACCCTCCAGGGAGAATAGGGATGGGACTTCAGTCCCTAGGAGAACTAGGAAATGGGGCCCGAGGGAGCCATGGAAAAGGTCTCATAACTGGGACACAAGGCAGGCGATCATCCCAAGGCCAAGGCTGAGCCTCCTTAAAAAGAACAAGAGCAGAGCAAGGCTGTTGGCAGCAGGCTAACTTACTGCTAAGCTGAGTGGCTGGCCTAGAACCCCTAAGGCCATTCTTGACAGTAACTGAAATGGTCGCAGAGCCTGGGCCTGGCTGAGTTTGCAGATGGAAAACAACTATCATCTCCGTGTGGACGGTGGCGGAAGTGGACAGGCTCTGGTTCCCAGCCCTGCACATATGCTGGAGAGACCTCGGGGCAACGGAAAAAGAATGCCCAGGCCTGGCAGATCTTTGACTGAACTGGCCCAGATCGGGGCCTGGGCACGGATATTTTCTTAATGTATTTTTTATAATTGACTTTGAAATCATTTTGAGTTTACAGAAATGATGCAAGAGCGGCATGAAGAACAGACTCACCCTCTTCACCCAGATCCCTTTAGTCATTAGCGTTCATCTTATTTGCTCTTATGTGAGCACGTGTGTGTCTGTACCCTTAAAAAAACTTTTTTTGGTTTATTCATTTGAGAGAGAGAGAGCACGTGAGTGAGCTGGAAGGGCAGAGGGAGAGGGAGAGAGAATCTGAAGCAGACACCGCCCTGAGAATTGAGTCCAACGTGGGGCTCGATCCCGAAACCAAGTTTGACACTTAACTGAATGAGCCACCCAGGCACCCCTGTCTGTACATTTTATTAATTTTCATTCCTTTCCTGAACTATTTGAAAGCCTTTCCATGTGTATTTTCCAAAGCATGGCTGCCTTTCTACACAACTAGGATACAACCTCCCAAAAGCAATGTTGACATTGGTTTAAAACTATGATCCATTCCATAGACCTATTTGAATCTTCCCAATGGGTCTCATGATGTTTCTTTTTTCTTTCTGGTCAAGAATCTAATTCAGAATCATATGTTACATTTGATGGTCATGCCTCTTTAACCTCCTTCAATCTGAAACATTTCCTCAGTCTTTTCTTATCTTTTATGAGCTTCATGATTTTATTCAGTGGAGACCCAAACTGGGTCCATGAATGTTTCCTCATGACCAGACTCAGACCATACATGCTTGATGGGAATACCACAGAAGTAACGCTTCATGCCTCTTGCACATCACAGGACACATCATGTCAACCCATCCCACACCTGGTAACATAAATTTTGATCACCTGGTCAAGTTGAGGTCTCTCAGCTTCCTCCATTATAAAGGCACCATTCACCCTTGATTCTTAATAAGTAACTTGTGAGAAGATAATCTGAGACTTGTGCCAGTATCATGTTTCTCACCAGAGTTTAAACCTCCACCCACCACCCATTGATGGCCCTCACCTGAATTGATACCACCAATGATGATTTCTGGGTTAGCTAGGGCTCTCTTAGAAGCAGACACCAAGACAAGGTTAGATGTGCAAGAGATGCACTGGGGACACTCCTGTGAGGGTGAGTGGGGAAGGCCAGAGCCAGAGGAGGGGCGGAGAGATGTCGAATCTGCGTGGTTTAATCGTACTGGAGAAGAGTGGGAAGGAAGGAAGGCTGGGGAGGAAAACAGCCTGTAGTACATTTCTAAGACAATTTTGGTAAAGCCACAGGACTCCTTGAGTTGAAGTTACTCCTCAGAAGACTCCCATGTTCTCTTTACCAGAGAAAGAGTCTGCCTTAGTATCCCCACTTCTCGCAGCCATTGAGCAAAAACACATGCCTTGGGAGACCTCAGGTACCAGAACACAGCACCTGGGCCCATAGGTCAGTTATGTTCTGTTCTCTGCAGTTGGAAATCTGAGAGGAATATTCATGGCCACTAGCGTTGCCAAGTGGTGATTTTCTAATTCTATCATTTCTTCTACATTTCTTGGTTGGCGTTCTATTGCAAGAATTTTCCCTTTACTCCATTTATTTACTTATTTATTTATATGCACATGGACTCATGTATTCTATTTTATTTAAAGGGTTGTAATCCACCTCTATCATTATATATTTTGATGATAAGATTTTTCTAGATTTGGCCAGTGGGAACACCTTCGAGCTGGCTTCTAGATTCTCCTGACATGTCCTCATAATCTCTTTACTTTCTAGACAAAATGTTTCAGACTCTCCTATTCTTTGTATGCGCCAGGATTGGAATCAGCCATTTCTCCAAAGATCTTGGATCTCTTTTAGTATTTGGAAACCCAAATCTGGGTAGTTCATTGTGCTCATTGCTACTAAGGTGTCATTGTGCCATTGTTTCTAGGCAGTCTTACTGTTGAGAGTTAGAAAACACACACACACACACACACACACACACATCCATGGCTATATCATTTAAAACCATGCATTCACACCAACACCTCTAACTTCCACTCAAAGTTCTTTCTAGGCTTCCCTCTCTCCATATTTGTGGTAAACCTAGCTTCTGTAATCCTCAATCTATTCAATACTTGCCCAATCCCTCGCTGTATAACTTATCTCCTGACCACAGTGACCACCATTTTAGTCTTGACTCTTCCTCAGCCCTGAACCCTAACACTTGTTCGTCAGCCCCTGCCTTTTTGTCCTTGGCCTTGCCATTCTCCAAGGGCAGAAAAAGGAAGGGAAAGGGAAGGGCAGGGAACAGAGGAGAGGGGAAGAAAGAAGTACCACCGGTAGTCACTAAAATGTCCCCGGTGACGCTAATGAGTAGTCAGGACAAAGAAACAAAATAGGAGAGAACAGGTAAGATATTAAACTTCAATAGAAACACTTCACATTTGTAGAAGGATTTAGAATTTACAAAGTTTTTTGCCTATATTATCTTACTAAATTTTTGTAATTATCCTCTGAGTAAGAAGTATGCTCAGCTGAGAAAACAAAGGAAACAGAGAATTGCCCTAAGTGGAATAATTCTGAAAGTTACCTACAGGGAGAGTCAGACACCCTTGGGATCAGAAGACCTAGATTTAAGCCCATAATGTTTTCTATTATGCTTTAACTACATTTTCTTTAAATTGGGTGTGTGAAGCCTTTGTGAGTTGAGAAAAGAAAGATCTTTTTCAAAAAGTAGAATCTTTATCAGGTTTCTAAAAATCACATCAAAGAGGAGTCGTCTATTCTATGTAGCGTAAAGACCAAATTCACTCCAGACACTGGTTAATGATATAACGGGAGTGAGTGTCTAGGCAACATGCTTACTGGCAGACTGACCAACTTCAAATACAATAATTCATAGGTTACATGGAAGAGAAAACTTCCCACCCTTGATACAGTTGAATAGTAAGGCTTCAAACACACTGTAATATCAAATAATTAGGACACACCATAGGAAAGCAAGTTCTATATATATTTCGCACAGAAAGGATGTGACTTGATTAATGTCCTCTAAGACTGTTGACTTCTCTTTCTGCCAAACAAATAAGCTTGTTTGGGGTCACTTACCTCTTGACAATTTCAGGTCATATCCCTTAGGATTAGAAGATAAAGAAGTTGGAAGGAAAATCATTTTAGAAAACTGATGTTAGAAATAAAAATGTACGAATATGGCTTATGTGTGTCACAAGCAAGTATTCTTGCTTGTAGTTCTTCTTATTTTTAGAACTCATGGTGCCCTTTGGAAAACCCCAGCAGAAATGTCCATTCTGAGTGCTGATTCCCTAAGGAGTCTTGCTGCTGCTACATATATTTTAAAATGGCATCTCCAATATTTATCTTTTATCTCATTGGATTAAAGACTCACTAATTAGGCCCCCTTAAAGATGCTATGAATGAAACGAAATATGGACATTTGAGGAAGATAACTAACTCTGTGAAAATGAAATTACAAATTAATAAAAACAATGTCTATACCCAGCCTATACTAATCTTATTTCAAGCAATATTACAGAGCAAAACTCTAGCAAAACAAAACGTATTTTTATATAACTGAATAGTATTCCAGACACTTTGATCATCCACTCATTGAAGGACATCTGGATTGATTCCAATTTGATGTCATTGTTTTTTATTTTAGCCATTCTGATATGTATGTAGTAATATTTCACTGCAGTTTTAGTTTGCATTTCCCTAATCATTGATGAGATAGATAGATAGATCGATCGATCAGTCTTGGTAAGATTATTTCTTCAGGTCTTTTGCCCATGTTCTAATTGGATTGTTTGCTTCTTTATTGTTGAGTTTGGAGTGTTTTTTATACATTCTGGATATTAGTCCTTTGTCAGATATGTGATTTACAAATATTTTCTCACATTGTGTACTGTATCTTTTCATCCTCTTACAGCCTTTCAAAGAGCAAAAACTTTTAATTTTGGTGAAGTTTATCAATTTTTCCTTTTATGGACTGTGTTTTTGGTGTCAAGTCTAAAAAATCTTTGCCTAGCCCTAGACTGCCAAAGATTTTCCCTTTTTTAAAAAAAAGTTTTACACTTTTACATTTAAGTCTATGATTCATTTTGAGCTACTTTTTTGAACAATTTTAATTGATTTTAAATTTATTTTAATTAAATTTAAGTTTTAAGTAAGCAATACGTTCATATAGTTCAAAAATTAGAATAAAACAAAAATTTATAAATTGAAAAGTTTCACATCAAACTATAACCTTGTTCATCACTTCACCACTTGTTTCCATAGAGCACTGTTTCTTATGTGTCCTTCCAGGTTTTTTAATGCAAAGATCAACAAATGCAAATATGTCATCTTATTTGACAAGTTTGAATTAATTTTTGTATAAGGCGTAAGATGTACGTTACTGTCTCATCCATTCGTTCATTCATTCATTTAGTTACTTGGTTACCAATGGATTTCCAGTTGCTTCATTTGTTGAAAATACTATCTTCTTACATTGAATTGGTTGTGCACCTTTGTGAAAATTCAGTCGGACATATTTTTGTGAGTCTATTTATGGGTTGTCTATTCTGTTTTATTTGATCTATGTGATTATCTCTCTGCTAAATATGCACAGTATTGAATATTATGTTTATAATAAGTCTTGAATTTAGGTAGACTGATTCTTTCTACCATATACTTCCTTTTCAAAATTGTCTCAGCTATTCTAATTCCTTTGCATGCCTTTATAAATCTTAGAAAAATCTCATTTATATCTGTAAAAACTTTTCCTGGGATTTTTTTTTTTTTAAGATTTTATTTATTTATTTGTCAGAGAGAGAGAGAGCACAAGCAGGGGGAGCGGCAGACAGAAGGCAGAGGGAGAAGCAGGCTCCCCGCTGAGCAAGGAGCCCAATGCAGGACTCGATCCCAGGACCTTGGGATCATGACCTGGGCCGTAGGCAGTGGCTTAACTGACTGAGCCACCCAGGCGTCCCCTTTTCCTGGGATTTTGAAAGGAATTGCATTAAACCTGTATATCAATTTGAAGATAATTGGTGTCTTTACTATGTTGAGTCTTCCAACCCATGAGCGTATTATGTCTCTTGATTTATTTAGGTCTTCTTTGACTTCTTTCATCAGTGCTGTATAGGTTTTAGCATACAAATTCTAAAGATATTTAGTTAGATTATATAAGTATTTCATATTTTGAGTAGTTATAATTGGTATTATATTTCTAAGTTTTGTGTGCATATATTCATTGCTAATACATAGAAATGTAATTGATTCTTGTAAGTTTATCTTCTATCTTCCAACCTTACTGAACTCAGTTATGAGTTCTAGGAAGTTTTTAAATGTATTTCTTGGAATTTTCTGTGTAGACATTTATGCCACCTGCAAAAAGGGACAGCTTTGCTTCTTCCTTTCTGATCTACATCTTTTATTTATTTTTTGGGGGGGTGGTCCTATCGTACTGACTAGAACTTCCAATACTACATTGAAGACACCTTGGATAAGAGAGATGAAAGCAGACATCCTTTCCTTGCTTTGTTACCAATCTTAGGGGGAAAACATTCAGTGTTTCCTTATTATTAAGTCTCTCATTGTCAAGTATAATGTTAGCTGTAGGTTTTCTTCAGATGCTCTTTAGCAAGTTGAGGAAGTTCTTCTTTACTACTATTTTTCTAAGGTCTTTTTTTAAATAATGAATGGATACTGAATTTTATAAAATGCTTTATCTATAATGATTGATATTATTTTGTGATTTTTATTTCTTAACTTGTTATTATGGTAGATTACACAGATTGATTTTTTTAATATTGAACTAGACAAGTACACTCTCCCTTGGTCATGGGATATAATTCTTTTTATGTATTACTGAATTCTTTTTTTTTTTTTTAAGATTTTATTTATTTATTTGACACAGAGAGAGACAGTGAGAGAGGGAACACGAGCAAGGGGAGAGGGAGAAGCAGGCTCCCCACTGAGCAGGGAGCCCTATGTAGGACTCAATCCCAGGACCCTGGAATCATGACCTGAGCTGAAGGCAGGCACTTAACGACTGAGCCACCCAGGCGCCCTCTTTTCTTTTTTTTGAGAGAGATCACACATGTGCGAGTGGTGGGGGTAGAGGGACAGAGAGAAAGAGAGAATCTCAAGCACACTCCACATCCAATGGAGCCTGATGCAGTGCCTGATCTCACAACCCTGAGATCATGACCCAAACTGAAATCAACAGTCAGATGCTTAGCCACCCAGGCATCCCTGTATTAGTGAATTCTATTTGAAATAGTTCATTTAGGGTTTTTGCATCTATATTCACCAAGGATATTAATCTATTGTTTTCTTTTTTGTTACTGTTTTGTCTGGTTTTGGTATCAGAGTAATACTAGCTTGAAAAAGTTAATTGAGAAATCCTCCATCTTGTTCTATTTCTAGAAGGTATTGTGTAGAATTGGGCCTAATTATTTAAACGCTCAGTAGAATTCTCCAGTGAAAGCATCTGGGTCTTTATATTCTTTTGAGGGGAAATTTTAACCTATGAATTCAATTTTCTTAATAGTTATAGGGCTATTCAAATTATTTTATATTGAATGAGTTGTGATAGTTTGTCTTTTTCAAGGAATTGGTCCATTTCATCTAAGCTGTCAAATTTTGGTGTCTTTAGAATTGCTTGTAGTATTCCCTTATCTTTTTGATATCTGCAAGGTTTGTACCATTATCCCTTGTTTATTCCTTTTATTGTTAATTTGCATATCTTCTTGTTTTTCTTTGTTATTCTTGCTACAGTTCCACCAATTTTATTGATCTTTTCAAAGAACTAACTCTTTGTTTTATTGATTTGTTCCATTACTTCTCTTCTTATAACATTGATTTCTACTTTTTATTGTTTTCTTTCTTCTGCATGCTTTGGTTTATTTTGCTCTTCTTTACCTAGATTCTTGAGATAGAAGTTTAGATTATTAATTTGAGACATTCTTCTTTTCTAAAGTATGTATTTACTGC
Source organism: Potos flavus (assembly GCA_028534135.1). NCBI lineage: Eukaryota > Metazoa > Chordata > Mammalia > Carnivora > Procyonidae > Potos > Potos flavus. The sequence goes on along the minus strand of CM052883.1, from coordinate 64,213,222 downwards.
TAAGTTTCCCTCTCAGCACTGCTTTACCTGTGTCCCACAAATTTTTATAAGTTTTATTTTCATTTCATTTAGTGCAATATATTTTTAAATTTTCTTTGAGACTTCCTCCTTGACTGCTGGATTATTTAGAAGGGTGTGGTTTAGTTTCCAAGTGTTTAGTGGTTTTTCTATCAGCTTTCTGTTATTGACTTCTAGTTGAGTCTATTGAGGTCAAAGAACACACACTCTGTATGATTTCACTTCTTTTATATGTGTTGAGATTTGTATTATGACCTAGAATATTGTCTATCTAGGTATATATTTTGTAAGCATTTGCAACAAATGTGTATTGTGCTGATGTTGGGTGGAGTGTTTTATAAATGTCACCACCTATTGGTTGATGATGCTGCTAGTTCTTATACATCCCCGCTGATTTTCTGCCAAGTTGCTTTATCAGTTGTTACAAGACAGGTGTTGAAGCCTCTAACTGTAATCATGGATTTGTCTATTATGCCATTCAGTTCCATCAGTTACTACTTCATATGTTTTGCAGCTCTGTTGTTTAGTGTATACACGTTAAAGAGTGCTATGTTTTCTTGGTGGATTGACCCTTTCTGTCATCATATAATATTCTTCTGTTTCTGAATTTTTTTTGCTCTGAAGTGTGCTTTGTATATTAATATAGCCATTCCTGCTTTCTTTTGATTGTTTGCACAATATATCTTTTTTCTCTGTTTAGTCTAACCTACCCATATTGTTATATTTCAAGTACATTTAGAATAGATAGCATATGGTTGGGTTGTGTGTATTAATCCACTCCACCAATATCTGTCTTTTAATTGGTGTATTTAAACCATTTACATTTAATGTAATCATTGATATGTTGTTAGAGCTTAAATCTGCCAGTTACAATCTCTTCTAGAGGAATATTTTTATTTGCTCTTTTGTAAATGCAGATATTTTCGTAGTTCTGTGAAGGGATACATTCTAACTTGTATCAGTCAGAGTTCTAGGAAGATTTCTTATGGTTAGGAAATTTATTTTAAGTATTGGTTCACATGATTATGGGGACTGGCAAGTATGAAATCTGTAATGCAGATGAGAAGACTGGAACTCAAGCAGGAATTAATGCTTTTGTCTTGAAACAGATTTCTTTTTCTTTAGGAAATGTCAGGTTTTGCTCTCAAGCCTTTGGCTGATTAGATGAGGTGCCACTCACATTCAAGGGTAATCACTTTACTTAAAGAGAACTAATTGTAGATATTAACCATATCTACAAAGAACCTTCGCAACCAACACTTGGATTAGTGTTTGATTAAATAACTTGATACCATAGCCTAGCCACGTTGATACATAAAGCTAAATATCACATGCTTTATTCCCCCTACACTCCTTTTTTTTTTTTTTTTTCTTCTACTTAGCTAAGTGTGAAAGCTTTTTAGGAGATAAAATTATATCCTTGCTGGTTGTTTTTCTGTTCAACTAAAACATACAAGCTATTGAATCATGACAGTCTTTGACAGTCTTTGATGTGTCAAACTAATATTCCATAAACTGCTGGGCTGGGGGCAGTTGTTAAAACCTATAATGTGAAGCATAACTGAATGGTAATTTGGAATCTCAATCTTGCATTTGACATGTCTCAAGCATTTGAAATTACTTATATTTTTCTATCCAAGCTTTTTTGGTACAATTGTTTTTTGAAGAAAACTGCTCCCTGATTTTGGCTCTCACAGTCAAAATCAAGTGCTTTCTGTGATATCTTTTGTAGAAGTACAGTAATGCTTTTCCAACAACTTTATTAGTTTGCTGTAACAAATTGGAGACTTGTAAATATGTGATGCGCATCATATAAAATTGTGAATTAATGGGACCTTAGAGTAAACAACTTGTCAACATTTGAAAATGCTGGTTATCGGTAGCCTCTTTTTAAGGAAAATTTTCCTCCAAATTTAAGCCGGAAAGCAACGGAGGTAGTTGTTTGGAAAAGTATTACAATTCCATGGCTGGCGGGATTCCAGTGCTGGCAGTATGAATGACGTGCGTATTGTTCACAAGGTCTTTATACTGATAGGCAAACAAAAAAACCCCTCTCAATTATAAAAGAAGAAAATGCTCCTATAAGTTAATCATTTCATTAGGGGAGGGAAGTCCTTACCGTTGGAAGCAATTAAAGCATTCTAGAAAAATAAGTGAGTAAGTACAAAATGTACTGAAAGTAAGAGAGGCTGTAAGATGGTATGTAGGTGAGAGGAGATTTGGGAAGCCTGAAGGTGAGAGAGAGACACAGGTCCTATTGCCAGAGACTCAGAGGAGATGGGGTCTGAGTGAGCATTTGAAGAAAGGGTAGCAGGCTTTATGTGGGCTGACAGTGGAAGGAAGACATCTGAGCAGGGGTTGACAGCACAGCGAAGGTGTGGAGGAAGAGTGGTGGGTGGGCAGTGAGGGGCCGTGGAGCAGAAGGTGTGGCTGGACAGAGACACAGGGGCCGATAGAGGAGAGGGACACCACCCAGGTGACCCGACGTGGGACTCCAGGGAGGCCTGAGCCCACCCCAGGTTCCTCCACCGGCATTCCGCCGGGCCTCAGGGTCACTGGTAGAGATGTGCTCCTCACTCAGTGAGGATTCTCTGTTCTTCCCAATATCTCAGTCAGACTGCAATAGTCCTTGCAGAAGGAACACTGCTAATATCTCACCGGGGGGTAATTTCTAACAGAAGCTTCAAGGCATTTGTGGGTGAAGGTGGAACCAGGATGAGAATGGGAAATTTCAGTCTCCTGGGGTTGGCTCTTGCTCCACAGGCTTGTGAGGGAGAAGCACTGAGACTCTGGGGTGGAGAGACAGCAATGGGCCAGTTGTGTGGAAGCAGTGTGACCTACATGCAGTTGGAACAAAGACTAGGGGTAGGAACCACTGTGCATGGAATATTCTACTAGGAGCTAAGCGCCTGAGGTATGAGAGGGCTTCCACGAATACTGGTTGAGTGAACGAATAGTGACCAGTTTCAGGCAGGTGGACTGGAAAGCAATCAATTTGCCCTAAACGACCTTGTCACTCTACTACCTGAACATGTGATTTTTGGGGCGGGGGGCTCAGCCCACTTTGAGGATCTGATCAAGTTTATGGCTTTCCCAACTCAGAAAAAAATGAACATTTGCAAGTACGATCAATTTCAGAGGATTCAGAGCTTCCCTTTTCCCCCAGGGAACCACAGACCGTGAAACACTCCCAATCATCTTCAAGGAGCAGAAGGAAGGTTATGAGGAAGAGGGACTTTTCTCTACCACTCCCCCAGGGAAACACTGGGACAAGGAGATGGATTTGGGCCCTATGTGTATGTCCAGATGTCAATTGCTCCATCGCATTTAGGGAAGGCTGGAAATCTGGCCTCCTTCCCTTCCCAAGGGCATAGAAGATTCTGGGGGTTTAAGGGTGCTTCATCCTGCCACATCTCTTGGAAGTCATCTAGGCAGTCCACGGAGCTGGGCCTGCGTTGCCTGCCCGGCCCTCTGGCTCTAGCTGGAGCCACACACCTATCTGGCGTTCAGCCAGGCCAGAGTGGTTCCTCAAAAGCTCTCTGCTTGTCCGGGGTTCCACGCACCCTGGGCCAGGCTAAGCCCTGGGGGATCCTAACATGGACCCATGGACCCTGGCACTCTCTGCCCAGCTCTTCACGGCCATCCCCACCTGAGGATGTGCTTCCTCAGAGCTCTGGATTACCTCTGAGGGGGTCAGGTCCCTGAGGAACCCACAGCCCACCTTCCCATCTCTGAATATCCAACTACTACCTTCCAGGTTGGAGATTCCTTCTTTAACTTTCTCTATCCCATTCCTTTCTCTTCTGGAAAAATCCAGTTCACTCCTGTATCAGTCGTGGTTCTCCAGAGAAAGAGAACCAAATATATCATATATATATTTATTTATTTATTTATTTTAAGGACTTGGCTCCTGTGGTTATGGAGGCTGACAAATCCCCAGATCTGCAGTCCGCGAGCTGGAGGCCCAGGGGAGGTGATGTTAGTTCCAGTCCAAGTTCAGATCCGAAGGCAGGAGAGCGCTGATGGCCCAGCTCAGGACAGTCAGGCAGAGAGTGAATTCTCCCTTACAGCTCTTTTGTTCTACTCAGGCCTTCCTCGGGTTGGATGACTGGGGAAGGCAATCTGCTTTACTCAGACTGCCAATTCAAATGTTCATTTCCAGAAACACCCTTACAGACACACCCTGAATAATTAAATATCTGGGCCCCCTGGGGCCCAGTCAGGTTGATACAGACAAAGCCATCATACTCCTCTTCAAAGGCTGTGGGGTGAATTACAAGGAAGGGGAAATAGTCACTCTGGTTACAAAAGCCTAAAGCAGTCTGAGCCAAGCTCATGGTCATTTATTTCTCAATGGGCTGTTGCACCACATTGGATTGTTAACAAATCACTTGCTACTCATCAGCCTGGGTCACAGGAGAGGTCCCTCAGGGGGAAATGGAGCTGTGGGATGAAGAAAAAAAATGGAGAGGAGGGTCAGAAACATGGCTTTTGAGAGTGACGACGCAGACCCAGACTTCCTCTGCTTCTCACGTGTGCATGGGCCTGTTTGCTCTGTCGTGTCCCAGTGAGCTGGAAAACCTAATCCGGGTCACCAACCTCCTTTCTGCTTCCTTCACCGGGAGCCAAGATCCTGGGGGGAATTTTGGTGACGTTGTTGCTTCTCACACTCGGCTGCACGAGGAGCTCATTTGGAGTGTGAAAAAACGGACTGAATCCAAAAGTGCTGTAACAATGTTAAATTTATTAAAGTTAATAATGGTACTGTAATTGTATAGAAGAATGTCCCCATTCTTAGGAAGTGCATATCAAGGTATTTAGGGGCAAAGGGCCGGAAAAAAATTTTAATAATGTATGTGTGCGCAGAGAGAGAGAGAGAGAAATGATAAAGCAAATAGGTTAAAATGTTCACAGTAGATGTAAGGGCGTACGGGTATTTTTTGTATTATTCTAACTCTTCCAACTTCTCCATATGTTTGAAATTATTTCCAAATAAAATGTAAAAACATTTTTTTAATAATCCTAATTTCCCAGTTCCACCCCACTCCCTCACTCTAGAAGTAATTGGTCTGGTTTTGTTTTTTTGCTTTGTTTTGTTTTGTTTTTTTAAGTCCCAGGGTGACTCCACAGTGTCCTCAGGCAGGGTGCTGAGAGGTGCTCCCCTCCGTCTGCAGGCACCTGGGCTCAGTGCACCCCGAACCTGTCTTTAGCCTGGCCAATCAGTGTGTTAGCTCAAGGTAGCTAGGGGCCCACTGGGGAAAGGGACCCATTGGTAAGTAAGCATGCTCTTCATTTTATTTTATTTTATTTTATTTTATTTTATTTTATTTTATTTTATTTTATTTTTTTAAGCATGCTCTTGCTGCATTGGGGGTGGGCAGGTGGAGCTGCTGAATATTTATTACCCTCTCTTTCCTGCAGGGCTGACACAGCGTGTGACCGGCTGCCATTTTCTAACCGGTCCGCTGTTTGGGCTGCTTTCGTCAGAGGTGGCCTGTTGGCTGGAAAGCCCTGCTAGAGGGCCCAAGGATTATTTAAGTCTTCGTGACACCACTGGGTGGGACCTGCAGGCTGGGGGAGGGGAAGCGGCAAGGGTATGGAGGGATCTGCCTTTCTCCTCCTGGACAGCACTTGGGAAAGAGCTGGGGGGACAGGAGACCGAGCTCAGGTGGTGACTTGAGAAGAAGCCCCAGGGGGACCCATGTTCCATGCATGGTTTAGCGGAGAGCTGACTTGTCCTTCTTTCCACTTTCAATTATCAAAAGTGCAGCCTTGTCTAGTCTATCCATCACTTCCTTTCACCTGTCCCTGGAGATCAGCGAATGCATTTGTGAGGTGAGAAGGGCAGTCTGGGGCTGCATAATAGAGCCTTCCTCTGGGCACCATTAGAAGCCCTTAGAGGCGGCTTACCTGGAGCTCATTAATGCCTCTTAACACCACGGCTATAAGCCATAGCTGACTCATGTTCCATGTGTGGTCCACTAAGAGCTGCCGGATCTTTGTTGGCCATGTGTCTTCCTCATCTTCTCAATGCCGTATTTGCATGATTTGATTTATGTGCCGAAGCAGACTGGAACGCATTGTCTTTACAGGACTGACTCTCTCTGCTCTCGACCCTGAAGCAGGTTCCAGGAGCCAGCGGGTGGCAGGTCAGGATCTTAGAGGGCGGGGGAGGCCCTGTTTCTGTTTCATCTTTGTATATGCCTCCCCTCCACAGAGTAGGTATCCAGTAATAAATTATCTTGGGACCAGGGCCAACTTGAGGGCAGAGCAGTCAGGTCAACCAGATATCAGGAGAGAATCGAGAGGTCAGGGGAGACTCAGGAGCAGAGCAGCAAGTTGGGGTGGGGTGCGCAAAATGGCCGTAGGGACGAATGGGTCCCAACAACGTGAGGCCGAGCGTTGCATCCTCGCTAATCAAGCAGCCTCCAAAGGTGCCCGGCACCACCTCCCACCGAGCAGGCTTTGGCACTGTGAGGAATGCAAAGACAATGGAACTTTAAGGCACTCACATGGGACTGGGGAGCGGTAAGCTAGGAATGGGCTCAGAGTAAATGAGATCTGGGGGTGGGGGCGGTGGCTCTCCATCTTCGATGGCATCTCCAAGGAGGTGGCATTGGGGTTGGGCTGTAATAGTGGGGTAGGATCTTCACCGTTGTAGGAGAAAAGTTCTAGACTTTATGAAGGAGACTTGGACCGAATCTGCCGGACTAGCTCGTAGAACTGCCATTAAGGAGCTTCTGCCTCTTTACCTAGAAAGCGACTTTCAAGGATGAGAGTTTTAACAGATCTGGGGTTCTTGCTGCTGTTAAGCACCTTCTTTTGACCCCTCCTCAGGCTCCACTCGAATGCAAGCCCTCGGGTGCTCGGTAGGGGGAAGGGAAGAGTTGGGCCAGGTCCCTAATACGTTGCAAGGACACACCACAGGCCAGGGGATAGGGGGAACTTTCAGAGGGCAGTTCAGCAGCCTGTTTTTTTGGAGATTATCTCAGATCTGGCTCTCATGGGCAAAGCAGCCGCTGGGTTGCATTGGCTCTGGATGGGCTGAGGATAAACAAAATTGTCCTCGAAACTCAGGAGGCCACGGTTATCCCAAAGCAAATCTTTGAAGGCCTCATTTTGCTTCTCCAAATTCTCCTTTGACATTCTCTTTACATTAGAGATGCATTGGAAAGCCCTCTTAACTCAAAACACATTAGCCTCTTCGTTCCTATTTTGGGTCCATAGCTCATACTTTTTTTGCTTGCATTTCCTAGAGGGTTGAATCTGACCTTACGTCCCATGTCCATTCTCTCACTGTAGCAAATGATCTGTTTCATGGGAATGAAACCATGAGCCACATTCTTATCCCTGGGAGCGGAAGCTGGGACAGGTCAGCCTTCTGAAGCTTTACCCCCCAGGGAGAGAAGAGGTCTGCACACACCCCTAATAGAAGACAGGGGATGGGACAGGACTGGGTGCTGCAGTGGGGGGGGTGGGTAGGAGTGAGGGGAGGGAATGGGGCAAAGGTTTGCAGGCTGGGTACACATTTCCTATCTCAAGTCCAGTTGCTATGAACGGAGGTGGAAACATCCCTTCAGCTGGGTGGCTGAACATCCCTTCAGCTGGACCCAGTGGGATTCCTGGGGCCATGACGAAGGAAGGGAGAGGGCAGTTAGGGAGACTTATCAGTGTCAAGAATATTTTTCAAGACTGGAGAAGCAATAATTATTCAATGTTTCATGCATTCGAGCACTGGATTATTATTCCCTGTGCTATAGTCTATAACAACTTCATTCTCATTGGCAAGTAGGGAAGTAGGGAAGCTACTTTGCCCTTCAGGACAATGGCAAAGAGGTTAGTTCTTTTTGTTTTGTTTTTTGTTTTTTTGTTTTGTTTTGCTTTCTGAACTCCATAGTGCTCAGGGAAGCATTGAGCCTGTTGCAGGAACCCGATCAAATAATTAAAAAATTACTGGATTGGATCACCTTGAATATGATACACCTCTGACAATTTTTCGAGCTTTGCAGTAAAGTGTCAGAGCAAGGGGGGAGAGGCTCACAGCTGTCCAAAGCTTACAAAGAGTGAAACAAAGAGGAGAAAGACCAGAAGAAAAAAAATGGTTTCTTTTCTCACTCTGGGGTTAGTACGGAGAAGTTACAGCGTCATTTGTTTGCGATTTATTTAAAGACAGTATATAGGGAAAAAATCCCTATCTTGCATCATTCCTCCAAGTCATAGATGACTGTTCTTCCTTTCCTCTGATGTGTCCCTGTTATGCTACGAATAATATTCTAGTTTCTTCTCAGTCATGGAAGCAGCATGGTGAGTATCGGGCCTGTCCATAGGGTGGGAGTTGGAGGGGCTCCCCTCTCATATGCTTTCTCGGGAAAATCCATCTCTTGTTACACATCTTATATCCAACTAAATGTCCACTTAGTGCAAGATTAATCTGTCTCCACTGTCCAAAATAGACTGGAATATTTAAAGCCGAGATGCCTCAAAGGAATGGGTAGGGTTGACGGAATGGTCTTAATAAAGTTTCCTTTTCCTCGTTATTTCCCCAAGGCACTGAAACCCAGGCATGGTTTGATCTTGTTTCTCCTGCTATTGATTTTGTTGCTCAGCGATGTCTTGCTTAGAAAGAATCCAGACTCAATGGAGACAAGGCTCATTGTTGGTCTGATTTCCTCCTCACTGGCTGCACTGTCCCATCTGGGCAAATATCACCAGGGCAATAGAACTGCTCTTATCGAACCTTCTCTGCTGAGTCGTTCCCCTCTGATGTATTGGCGTAGTTGGTAATTGAAGGCACTCATTTCTCAGATATAGAAACCGAAGCTGCCAGTCCCCAACTCGGAAGGCTCAGGGAGGAGCAGAGTGAAATTACAACCGGCAGGCAGTTTGCATCTGACTTCTCCAACGGGAAGCACAAGCCGTGTGATGAATAATAAAATCATATCCTTGTAACGCACTTTCTCTCGGGAGCATGGAGCAGTGTGCCAACATGATCATATCAATCTTTACAATATTTACGGAAGGCAGGCACAAGGCTCCGGCATCCCTCCTGGACTCCTTCGGGCCCCTGCAGCGAGAGCTGGTGGGTTGCTCTGCTCTTCGACCCTCCTGTGTCAGCAGCACGTGGTCGACCTTGCCCTTGCCCAGTTCTTTGTTAATGCTGCCTTTATGTAAAATACCCTAGGCAGGTAGGGACAATGAAGTAATATTAAAATGTCTTGCTTTCCCAATTGAGAAAGAGGAAATAAAATGTTTCCCAGGGACGCAACTCAGAGGGATTAAAGAATTACAGGCGCTAAGTGTGTCTCCACCATTTGCTCCTGTACTGGGGTCTCCTCTGCGCTCAGGCTACCCTGGCATCAATGTCCTCCAGGTTCTGGGCAGAATCCAACTGGTGACATTCAATGCATCGCTGGCCTCCAACGTCAGGGGACACTTCCTGGGAACACAGGCAGCTGACGGCAGTGGCCCCCACAGGTCAATGGCAAGGAAATGCCTATTTTTCATCGAGTTCAAACTAGAGCTTAGTGATTCTGAAAAATTTTAGTTCCTCTTTTTCTTCATTTCTCGCTTCCTCCTTTTCTTTCTTGTTCTGTGTCTTTTTGTTCCCAGCCCTTTGTGTTTTAATTGGGCCTTCAAGCTCGGCGGGGATCTGCCCTCCTTTACTCTCTGTCTCTCTTCTCTTTCCATTTCTCTATCATCCTTTTGCCATTCTTGTCTGAGGATAGGAGAGGAGAACCAACTCCTTTAGGAACAAGATGACCCAATTTACATTCAGATTTTCAATAGCATGGTTGCCGGGGTCTTTTCAAATCTTTCTTTACTTGCTGACCCGTTCGAAATCGCTGATGAGCAAGCAGGTGCCAGGTATAGAGAAAGTGATCCTCCAAACATCTGATAGTCAGAACAACTTCTATTTTTAACAATGGCTTCAGTCAAGTCAAGTGTGAATGGTGTTTGATTGTAATCATTTTACTTTTCTGACTTAAAAAAGGTGGATAAAGCTTGGATCAAATCCTCTTAGGATTGTTCAGCCTTCCTGGCCAAGCTGTTTGTTTGCATTTAGATTTGTTATCTGGATATATTTTTGGATCAAAGAAATGCCCAATCATAGAGGTTCTAGAATGGAGTTCTTTTTAAAGTTGCTTTCATTTGCTATGTCAATATATCTCAAGCAGTCATTTAAAAAAGAAAAGTTTTCTTCCATTTTATTGTTAGTTACTAGGTACTCGACCCCTGGTGTTATTACTTCCTCCAACCACAAACTCAGGAGGAGAGTTTCAGGAAGCCGGTACTTGTTTATCTGGAATCCAGCCCTAGCATGGTGCCTGGCCCAAAGTCAGGGCTCAATAAACATTTGTTGAGTGAATGAGTGAGCAAGTCAACTGAGGTTGCCATGGAAGGTGCTAGAGGACCATATGCTGGAATCAAGTGCTTCAGAGCATAATTCTCTACCTAGAGCAGAGGAAGGTTTTGCTGAGACAACAGAAGACCAGAGGAAGTTGGAATCACTGGTCTTGCCCAGATACTTCAACTTATCTACCATCCAAAAAACACATTTTTGATTAGTGTACTAAATATTTATTGCAACATTTACTATGTGCCAGATACTATGCACAGCTCCAGGGATATTAAAAAAAAAAAAAAAAAAAAAAAGGATATTGTCTCTACCCCAAAGAGTTCTTGGTATAGTAAGGAAAGAATAATTTTTTGAACCAAATGTAATACCCCCGTGTATTAAATTTTAGACTGAACCAAATAAATGCTTTATTTAAAAAAAAAAAAAAAGTCCGATGAAGCAATCAGCTTGAACTACCATTCTGTGTGTCTGTATTCCCTAAGTCTTTGCACTGAAATAGCACAAGAAAGACAGACCATTTCTCACAGACAGCACCTGGAGGAAGCACACTATTTGAATTGAGTCCATATTTTCTTCTTCTCTTTGATTATTTGTTCTTTGCCCTTTGCATATCTCAATATCCTTTCTCCACAGGCACACCTAGAATTTTTGATGGAGGCTGTCACCAGTGACCAAGTAACCCTTCTCATCTGTATTTGTCACAGAAGGAGTACATCTCATGAGGCCCTGCCAGTCATACTCCTTGACCCTACTGTTATGCTAGGGAAAGTTCCCGTCTCTAAAATTATCCTTGAGAAACATGCAGGGGCTTTAATCTGTCTAGAGGAGTCTGCTCTGTGAAAGAGAAGTATATACAAAACAACCTCCAAAGGCCAAAGGCACCATAAGACCAAAGAAAAACACTGACAAGTTCAGCTTGATGAGAAATGGTTTGTAGAGGGGACTTAGGGACAGAAGCATGCCTTGGGCACCCTCAAGACCATTAGATGTCCCCAAACCCACATTCCTTAGGGCCTGCTTTTATTGCCCTAGAGGCTGGGAGTATAGCTGAAGGACCACCCAGAAGGAGAATATTTAAGAATAGGTATGTGTCATAGTCATATCTCCAGGGCAAATCAAGGACATTATGCCCTGAGGGTGTAGTTAAGGGTGTGGTTAAACAAAAGGAAAGAATGTGGGAGCTGGGGTCACAGAACGGTCATCATGGCAGATTTGTCCAAGATGGCTGTCTGGTTCACACACCATCTGTTTAAAAGCACTCTGATCAATGAGCTCATGTACTTGTGCTCTGTTTCCAGCCGTGCCTACCAATGGTTCTTAGCGGGACCATTTCAGATCTGGCCCATCACAGAAACCCAGAATCTTGGAGATGAATAAGACCTTAGATATCCTGCCTGATGCCGGAACTCTCTCCTCAAAGTTCTGATAGATGGCCACAGAGTTTACGTTCTGGTGAACAACAAAGAGCTCTCTATCCCTGGAGAGTGCTATTTCCACTACTGAGCACTTTGGTTTGTGAGAAAGCTGTTTTTAGAAATTTGATTCCTTAAATTGAGCTAGAAATCACCTCCTTGCCACTTCCTTCCTTATTTACTTCCTCTGCTCTCCCTTCAATGTTTACTCTTTGCTTCTATTCTGTCTTTCCTAAAATAAAACCTATTCATTCCTCCTTCCTCAAAACAGCTCCTCCTATATTTGAAGACAATTGTGTTTCTTAGTTTTCTCCCTTCCAAGCTAAACACTCAGCCTCTCGCCATTTTATGTCTGGCATTGTTTCTAGAGTCCTCAGCCCCTACACACCCCTTCTCTAGATACATTATTGTATGTTAGGATATGTCTTAAATTGCCATGACTCGAATTGAATATCTTTCAATTGTCTTTGGGCCAACACACTTTTTTACTATTTCTTATTATCTGGACACTGTATTTCTTTTTTTTTTTTTAATAAGATTTTATTTACTTATTTATTTGAGAGAGAGAAAGAGCATGAGCAGGGGGAGGGGCAAAAGGAGAGGGAGGCAGAGAATCTCAAGCAAACTCCACGCTGAGCACAGAACCCAATGTGGGGCTCGATCTCACCACCCTAAGATTATCACCTGAGCCGAAATCAAGAGTCTGACACTTAATCGACTCACTCAGGTGCCCCTCTGGACACTATATTTCTATTTAATGGAGCTATTATATTAGCTGTTTAAAGCAACCACATCATTGTATCACATTGAGCTTTTGGCCAAAGAGAAACTCCAGGTATTTTGAAAAGAGGGAATGCAATTAAGCCAGTTCCCACCATTATGCTACTGTGCAGTCAGTTTCTGAACCAATTGTGTTGGCACAACACCACTATATTAATACAAGAATATCGTTTTCTTCAAATGTGTCCAAAGCTCATTTCTGGCTTGTTTCTTGATCCCAGCCCCTCCTTTCCACCCTATCTGCTGACTGGAATGCAAGGTTTCCAGCCTCAGTAGTCCCACTCGGACTAAGACAACATCTCTCTTCTTTTAAAATTCTACCAAGTATAAGCACAGACTGTGGGAGAAGTTGATTCCCAAGTAATATTTATTGGATGGCTAAATGAATGCATTTTATGAAGCTTTCCTATCAACAGTTTCTTCCCAGAATAATTAAAGCATAAACTCCTTGCATGTTTTATGTTCTATTTCTTTAGATGAATTAATTCCAGTCATGGAAAATCTCCCTAGTTTCCAGAGGACTTTGAGGAATTTTCTCTTTATAAAGAAAGGGGCTGGGTGACAATGCTTATCATTATAATTTATTTTTTAGAACTACTCACTAGCACAAAGGTAGAACACTATCACTCTAATATGTTGACATAAAAAAAGGATGTAGAGAAAAACCCATTGAGCATAATGATAGCCCATGGCACAGCAATTTATATCAGTATGGTGAAAGCCATTTCTTTGAGTGCTTTTGTCCTGCTTAAGACCAAACAGGCCTTAGGGAAGTACTTGCACAGTACCTAAATCAGCAAATATTTGCTCCAAAAGAGAGGAGGAGGGACAGATTTTACTGTCCTTTCTATATCTGTAATTATCAAACCATTTCTGTTTCGAAGGCCATGTAGCTTCTAACATCACCACCCCATGCCAGCACCATACAGTGAGCTGCTATTACTGATTTTTTAGTGAGTCTTGGAGTCTGCTCCAGCCACTGGGGACTCTGAACCGAAAAAATTTTCAAGGAAATCATGGTAATTCCTGGGTGGAGTAACGTTTGGGCTGATATGATCCTTGCCAGGTTAGAATTGGGCTACTCGTTATTCCCCTTCAATGTCTGGAACTAACATGATGGTTTGCACAATGAGGCCACTTGTCTTTAGAAGTCTGTAAAGGCTGTGCCTTATCTAGTAACTAGGGGAGCAAAATTTGCCACCCAAAAATGTGTCTCTTTTTTGGCATGTGGATTATTTTAGGCTGATTATTTTTAAGAAAGAGAAGACTTAAAAAACTTCTTTTTCTGTCTCCCTGCTAACTGCCTAAAAGAATTTAGATAGAAGACCTGCTCTAGGAAGGGAGCTATCATCATAGATGCCTATCTTATAATATGAACTGGGTATGATAGACAGCAGGGAACCTAGCAGGCCTGTTTAATCTAGTCCTCTCAATGTCCCATTGTTTCTGGATGGCCCAGAAAACATTTGTTTACCAAACATGTATTCTTTCTATTTTTCCTGGGAATTGCCTTCCTTCCTTTTGTAGCCCCGCACACCTACCCCTTTCTCTTTAGCCCAGAATGACATATATACTTTATTTTGCCTGGTTGTCTTTGGAATATCTCATATTTGTGTGGCTTCCCCATATGTACATAATTAAATCTGATTCCCTCCTGTTTCATGTCAATTTCACTGTTAGACCAGCCAGAAGAACCTTGAAGGGTAGAGAAAAAGTTTTCCTCCCCAACAAAATGAAAAGGCACGAGAGTATTCTCTTAAGTAAATAGAAGAGAGGAAACCTTCAGGGAGCAAGAAAATGGATATGTCTAGCTCTCAGAAGAAATGAAAATGGTAAATAGGAAATGAGTTTTCATTTTACTTTTCTTTAGCTGTTCAGGCTAGTTTAAAACACGGAATGGGAATTTTCAACATCTTGCCCACTTGGGATGGACAAAGTGAGCTTAATTTCCTTGTCTATGAAATTTTCCTAAACCTTAAAGCCAAAAAGACATTTATAACATCAAGAGATATTGAATCACTAATGTGGAGTAAGGCTTACACTGGGCATGGCTCACCACCATTTATTAAGAAGAAAGCAATGACTTTAGTAAAAATATAACTCAGCTTCCTGTCCTTCAGTGCCCCTAAGATACTATGGAAATGATTGGGGTGTAGAAAGGGAAGCTGCGGGAGGGTGTTTGGACCGCTGTGCTTTGAAACAACTAACCAGACCTCCATTCATTGGATTACCACTCTGTCAACGCCAGGTATATGTTCTGGCAAGACAATGCTCATAGAAGTTAAAAGTACTTGGAGTACTTGGAGTCAGTTAGACGTGGGGTCAGATCTCAGCTGTGCCGCTTACTAGCTATAAAATAGTGAGCAAGACACTTAAGCCTTCTGGGCTTTGTTTTTTTCTTACTGTAAAATGGTAATAATAATCATATTCCCCAAGTCTGCTGTGTGGAATAAATCAACTGATGGCTGTTAAGTGCTTATCACAGAACCTGGCACACAATACAATGCTTTTTAAAAAAGCGTCAGCTATCATTTTCAAAGTAGGACCTGAGATAAAATATACTTTTGACAGTGTGAAGCTATTCCCAAAAGACCTGAATGCATTTAGTGAGATGCTACTGTGTGCCTAACACTGCACCATGCATCACACAATATACAAAGGAAAGACGCTTTTCAGCATCAACCCCCTTGCTCTGGATTTTCTGTACTTGCAGTGTTCTGATCATTAGGAAATTGAAGGTATAAACAGACACTCCTTTTCTGGACCGTGATGAAACATTCTTAGAATGGGTAATTGGAATCTGTAACTGAACTTACAATGGCGTAGTTGTGTTATTAATTTCAAAACCCTCCAGTATCAATTTATATATATATATATATATATATATATATATATATATATATATATATATATATATATATCATGCTGTGGGGCAGCAGTGAGTAAAAGGAGAAGAAAGACCCTAAATATTCTGCACGCCAAATGTTCCCCTCTGGGAGGACGGAGAGTGTGAAGCTATAAGAACCAACAGGACCGTGACTCACAGATTCCCGAAGGCTCTTCTATCTGTTTGAGAGCTAAAGAAGTCGGGAAGCTTGCGGCAAATTGTGGGTGTTATTTTCAGTTGCTGAGTAAATTATTAAGAGGAACTGAGAGGAGAATTATATATGAGAGTGGAAGGGAGTGGGGGTGCATCCATGCAGGGGTAAGAGAGAGAAAGAAAGAGAAACAGAGACAGAAAGAGATGGAGAGATCCCTGCCAGGAACTTGGGCCCTTTAGGATGTCAGGCCAAAGTAGTTACAGGAGGGACAAGAGAACAAAGGGAGACAATCCAGGATCTCGCTTTCTTTAATACTTTAAGTCTTTTTCTCTATATCTAGGATACCCTGAAATAGGTTCATCTTGAGCTGTAGACACCCCTGATTTCTGTGGTCATAAACCACTAACCATGAGGATTGCAGAGCAAGGTGGGGTGCACACACGCCCTTTACCATCGTGGGTCTGTCCCGCTGGTGGACAGCTCAGCGGCATATTGCTCTAAGGGAGTGTTTGGAGCCCTCAGAGACCACAGGACCCTCGTTGCCTATGCCTGGTCAGTTGGGCAGGGAGACACAGATCTTTGTGAGACCAAGGCTATAACTTCTGTGCTCAGGATAACAGCTAAGCAGAGAACACTAATAATTTAACCCAGCAACTGAAAATAACACCCATAATTTACTCCCGGCTCCCAGACTTGCCTCAGTTCTCAAAACAGTTTCTAGAGCCTCGGGGAATTTCTGAACGCCACAGTCCCGCTGTTTACCCCTTCCTGCCTGTGAGTTTTCCCTCTGAGGTCTCTTCCTGACGTGACCAGGAGGGCTACGGACATAGAAGCCCCGCTTTCCCTCACCAGCTGCCTCCAGCTGCTGCATGGGATTTGGCAGACAGTGTCTTGGAGGGTAATGCCTGTTTCTTTTTAAGGCAAGCTTCATTTGAACTGAACATCGAGTCCACAGGTCTCTGCCCTCAACAACGTCGAGGTGGGAAAAGGTAGTGGAAGCCATGGGCCCGGGAGGGAGAATGTGGTTTGCCAGTCTTCTCTCCAGATGGGAGTTGATCACAGTTTTGGCTGGGAGGACGGAGAGGAGAGGTACTCTGAGTCTATCCATGTTGCCTCCTACGCTGACCGATCCTTATTGAGTACTTGGTTTACGAGCTGGATTAGGAAGTCTGCAGAGAGTAAATGCAGCTCTCCTAAATACAGAGAGGTATAGGAACCCCTTTCTC
The DNA here is from genome assembly GCA_028534135.1 of Potos flavus. NCBI lineage: Eukaryota > Metazoa > Chordata > Mammalia > Carnivora > Procyonidae > Potos > Potos flavus. The sequence goes on along the minus strand of CM052883.1, from coordinate 64,196,388 downwards.
ACTGTTCCCCAGACTGACGCCAAAGGCTTAGAGAGATAGGATATGGGTAGAATGACAAAGGTGGTGGCCAGAGCACATGCAGGGGTCCTGATCACAGCAAAAAAAAAAAAAGTAAGAGCCAAACCAATCTTAAGGGGACAGAAACACCCTTGAACAATTTTGATGAAATCCCTTGTCTCTCCTTTGTCCTATGACAGGCTCCAGGCTAGACTCACAGTGGCTGCTGCCCACTCCAGGGACCCAGTTCCTCCTCCTAATGTCCTTGGTCCCCACACCAGAGTGAGCTATCTAGAGCACACCCACGTCTCCACCATTAATACAATGGGTCACTTAATATAGAAACAAACCCTTGACCGATCTCTGATCTTGCTGATTTCTGCCCTGGCTGGAAGCGTGTTCTGAAGCTGAGGGCCCCTGGCAGGGTGGTCAGGAGGAACGGGGTGGCCTTGCTGTGACTCCACAGGGGTCCTCCTCGGGGACACATCTTCAGTGGGAGCTTAGTTAGACCAGGAGGCACTTGGGAACACACTTGATTCAGCTATCTTTTCACAGACAAGCCAGCTGAAGCCCAGAGAAGGTCGATGGATTTTTTAAGGACAGATGGATTGTTATTGATGGAGAGAGGTAGGAAATTATACAAAGCCCTCGTAGGAATGCGATGGGCGCAAACTAACACAAATCTTGCTCAACACCTGCAGTGTTTTGCCTGCCTAAAGCATCACACTTGCTATTGTGTTTTTATGAAATAAAAGAACCCGTTAGGGCAAAATGATTTAAGGAGAACTTTCAGAGCTGTGCAGGTGGTCCTTTTCTGGGTAACTTCTCTGAAACCGACAATACAGAAAATAGAGAGAAGACATTTCTGGTGGTTAAAGAAAGGTGTCTCCTGAATTTTTACGCTAAGCATCTTTGATTAGAGAAGAAAGTTGTGTCTGGAAAAAAAAAAAAGGGAAAACATCTGGATCTATAACTAATTTAAAAAACGTGTGACCAATAAACACCCTCTTTTCCTGCAACCAAGGAACAGCTCATGACTTTTGTTAAAAGGCATCCCAAAGGGGCGTCTGGATGGCTCAGTCGGTTGAGTGGCGGACTCTTGGTTTCCACTCAGGTCATGATCTCAAGGTCGTGAGCCCCCGGTGTGTCTGGCTCTGCACTCAGCAGGGAGTCTGCGTGAGATTCTCTCTCTGCCCCTTCCCCCACCCGTGCCTCAATCTTTCTCTAAAATAAATAATCTCTTTTTTTTTTTTTTTCAAAGAGGTGTCCTGGAAAACTTTCCTCTGGGATGTGCACCGAGCATTGATCGTCTGCATGCACATGGCACGTGATTTGTGCTGTTGGGAGATTTTCCTTTCCTGGTTTTAGACCCAACTTCTAGAGCAGAAAGTGGGGGCCTAGTCTCAACCTAACTAATGGGACTTCAGAGGTCTTCCAACATTTCCGCCACCTTTTTATTCATTGGTAAAAAGAAATGGCATTGGCCTTAATGTAGTTTGCCTGAGACCAGAGCCTGGACATCAGAAGCTGAGACATTAGCAAGGTATGCCTTGAAAATGGCTTCTTTGGGTCCAGATTATTACATTATTCTCTAAGAGGTTGCTGCTTCCATTGATGGCACTTGTAACTTACTAGCTAGAATCTTTTTTTTTTTAAGATTATTTATTTATTTGAGAGAGAGAAAGAGAGAATGAGCAGGGGGAGGGAGGGAGAGAGGGAGAAGCAGACTCCCCACTGAGCAGGGAGCCCAATGCGGGACTTGATCCCAGGACCCGGAAATCATGACCTGAGCCCAAGGCAGATGCTTAACCGACTGAGCCGCCCTGCTGCCCCTACCTGGAATCTTTGACATCTGTGGTATATAGGGGACCCAACTGCTGACAGTAATGATGTATGACTTCCCGGTGAAGGTAGGGGGATGAATTAGCTAAAGAAATCCTTAACGTCTCTGAGAGGACATTAAAGGGCTTTAAGAGTGTGAGAGAGAAAGGTGACGCGGAAAGGACAGCTGATCACTTACCACGGAAGTTCAGAGCTTCCCACTGGTGGGATCACATGTGGGAAGGATTTGATGTTGGCAGGGGCTAGAACATGGCCAGAGGCGGCCCCAAACAAAGGGCCACAGTGAGAGGGACTTTGCATTATCACCACCTCATTTCTTTCTTAAGACTTTCCATGCAAAGTCACAGCCCTCCTCCGGCACTCGTCCAAAGCAGCCAGTCTGTCACCTGCCCATCCCCAACAGCCTCCTCTCCATCCCCCATGGCTATACTCAGTCAGCTCAGGTGACCAGAGCGTCCTGCTGCACGTGAAGGCCCCGGTCAGAGACTCCCCTTGGCAAGTTCATGACCAGAGGTTCATTCGGAAAGCCTTCTGCTCCTTCGACAGGGAAAGGGTGTTTTATTCATCTCTATTTATCTTCTCCTTCCCCCACAGACAGAAGGAGAGCATCCTCTCTGTATACGGTATACACTCCTCCGAGCGTAATCAATATGTATTTGTAGAATACATTTTGTTGAAGAAATGAACGAAGAAACACACATTGGGTATGTTGCTCAGTTTCCGAGTGGTGCCTCACATTTACCTCTTCTCCTGGGCTTGAAGATGTTTCTGTCTCCTCTCAGACCCAAGGCCCTGAGGCCCGTGGTGGAACCACTGTTCCCTCAACCACCTAATTGCTGACACCGCAGCTCCCCTGGACCCCAGCCTTGGAACTTCCCTGCACCCCTCTCTTCTCTGGAGGTGCTCTGGGAACCTGCCTCTGCCTCCCTCTCATCTGCTTCCGTGTTCCCCATCATCTTTCCGTCCCACGGCTCACTTCAGTTTTTCTGCTCCTACGAGTAACACAGAGTCAGCACTGAAAGTTTGGAAAATAAAGGAAAATAGAATGAAACAAACAAAAACCCTCACTGTTTCCAAAAGGCCCATTTCCTCACGGGGCTCCCCGCCTCTCTGCTCCTCCCTCAACCTCCCAGCTCCCCATCCTCTTTCCTAGAGGGCTCTCCCATTAGCATTTTCAGATCTCTAGCTCTTCAGGGACAAATATTAGCATACGGATTACCATATTACAACCCAATTACTTCTCAATCACGCGCAACCCCAACCAGATTGGGGTTATTCTTGGTTTGCATAATTTTGGCAAAGGGGTAAGAGGCACAGTGGGAAACTGATGTTCTCATGTATCTTAAAGTAAACACAGCAAAGGCTTGTTCTGGAGAGGAAATGTGGTTCGGAAACAAATAAAAAGATAAAATGCAGTAGGGGCATGTGGAGGTTTAATAGAGAAAGAAAACCGGCCAGGTTTCCTCAAAGGGTGAGCTCTGTTCTGCCCAGACAGACAGGCACGACCTCGATGAATTCTCACCATCCCTTCCAGCCTCATATAATGCGGGAATTTCTCATATAATGGCTTCAGGAAAATAGCAGAGTTTGACGAAAGAGTTCTCTGAGGGGCCACTTGCTGCTACTATGCTTCCTGTACTTCTTTGTGAAGGTCGCCAGGCAACCTGCCTAGGTCTAGTGGAGATGCCGAGTAGCTCTAGAACATTCTCCATCCACATCCTCCGGGGACACTGTGTGGCTCCCAGGACAATGTGTTCTAAATAGCAATTCTGCACAGAACAGGCCTAGGAGGACCTAGGAGGCCTAGGAGGACACAATGAGGGTCAACCTAACAGAATAATTGAATTGCTACCGCCCCAGAACGGACATAGTGTTTAATTACCATATGACCCCAAGAATTTATTCTAGACCTACCATATGAAAAGAGCTACACAGCTAGGTACATGAACTCTTTTTAGGATCAATAAGAAAACGAGACAAGAAAAATCCTACTGAGGGACGCCTGGGTGGCTCAGTTGGTTGAGCGGCTGCCTTCGGCTCAGGTCATGATCCCAGGGTCCTGGGATCGAGTCCCACATCGGGCTCCTTGCTCGGCAGGGAGCCTGCTTCTCCCTCTGCCTCTGCCTGCCTCTC